>JAEOAD010000005.1:12615000-13065000 GCA_036365145.1 Orientallactaga sibirica
GGGAAAACAGATGAACATCTAATAAACTCCATAAAGAACATTTGATCACTCAGTCACTTGAATAACATGCCTTTCATTTTAGATGGGTGCTGGACATCAAACTCGGGCTCTTGAGGCCTCCACTCTCCCCAGCCCCTGATTTCTTCATTTATTATTAACATATAACATAATAGCTTACATTTTACCAGGTGCAACATGTCATATATCAAATTTTCAGTAACAAAATTTTTATTAGGTATGGTCAATGTGATTATTTTTCCTGTTATATAACCCAAGATACTGTAGTCTTATAATTTTAGGGGGACATTAAACATGGGAAATTCATTCATCTATTTATAGTTCAAAAATCTTGAGAAAAGCTGGTGCTTATTCTTCCTTAAGTCATTTTTGGATCATTTTCACAAGTTCCACCAAACAGTTAATGAATTAATTTAGTCAATTAATTAATTAATCAATTATTCAACATAGAAGTCTGTTCCATTATTTTCAGTCTACTATTGTTAATAGGCTAAGTTCTTTTATGATGATATCTACAGATATGATTTACTTTCACTATTTACTTTTTCTTATAGACCTTGAAAATTCATTCTTTCTTATTTGTCATATATCTAATACCTAGAATAATTTTTGAAAGATTGCAGTCTCCTAGATTTAAATAAACATGTTGAAAATTCAGTGAAAAATTTAATTCTAAAAAAGTTACATAATTCGATTATTGTGTCATGCTTGCTAGTGTATCCCCTGGCTCTAGGTCTGAGTTCAGAATCACGAGACTCTGCTGTGCTGACTGAAGCAAGGCCAGTAGCACAGGATTAGCTCATCAGTGATTCCTAGCTTCCTGCAATCCAGGTTGTGCCCTACAGTTCAGGAAGCAAAGAAAGGAGAAATATAACACTAAACAAAATATTGGCAGTGACAAGGTAGAAAAAACCGAAGTGAGAGGAATCGTTAACTTAGAAAAAAAATTCTGTGCTGAAATAGTTAGTACATAGCAAAGTAATAGTTTTTTAAAATCATTTTAAAACTACTGGTTTGAACAAAATTAGATCCATGAAAGAGTTATAGAGTAACAAAGTATGTGTATATTTCTCCACTGCTTCCTTAGTAATGATATTCTAGATAACGCTAGCTCATTTGAACAAATTGTGAATCTCACTTTGGGAAAATAGGAATAACTGAACTGACTAGATCCTCATCTTATCAGCATTTAGACTAATTTATATCTATGATTATTAAGATTTAAACCAGAGATCCATTGAAGGAGAGGGCTGGAGGACTGATTGTACTGGTTTCATAAATCAGTTACTTAAACTTGGGATCCCAAGTATAGATTCTGACACATAGATAGATTAGATAGATAGATTATAGACAGACAGAAACACAAACATGCACACATGCATGCATTTATGTAGATTTTAGTCACAAGTGTAAGTCCAAAGCCATTTGTCATCAAAGAAGTTAAATGAGGACATCTTTAGCAAAAATCAGGTGTATGGCTATAGCTGAATTAATTTTTTTGAGTTTTCTATTATATTTCTTTAATTGCATGTCTGTTTTTATTCTAGTCCCATGATTTTTTGCTACTATGGCTCTGTAATGTAAAATAAAGTGAGTAATTATGATACCTCAAGCTTAGATCTTTGAGCTAAGTATTACTTTGTTTGAGCAGGGCCTTTTCATTGTTGATGTATTGCAAAGCTATTGATCTTTATGGATTGACTTTTTACCTTGGTATTTTGAAGAAATAAGGGTAATTTGATAAGTATATTTCCTATTTGTATCTTTTCTTTATATTTTTTCTTTTATTTTAGCTAAAACAACAAACAGTATGTTGAATAAGAGAAGGAAAATGGGCATCTTTGTCTTGTTCAAGATATTAGAAATGTGGTGAGTTATTTCCATTCAAAATAGTGTTGGATTTAGGTTTGTTGTACATACATTGTATTAGTTTGGGATATGTTCCTTCTATTCCTAATGTTCTGACAGTATTATGATTTCGCATGTTGAACCATCCTTGCATCTCTGGAAAGAAAACCACCTTATCATGGTGATGCATACATAAATTTAGTTTGCCAGAATTTCATTGAAGATTTTGATAGCCAGGTTCATGATGGAAGAGGGCCTGTAGTGTTCTATTTCTTGTTCTTCTTTTGGATCTTTATCTGTGAAGCTTGTATCAGTTTACTGGTGGCTTTGCAAAATTAATCTATGTTCCATCTCTTATTTTCATTTTATGGAATGATTTGAGGATAACTGATGTTCTTTAATGGTCTGGTAGAATGTAGAATCTCAATAATGAATATACCTGGGCCTGTTTTTTTGGGGGGTGGTTGTGGGTGCTGGTTAGTTGAAAGACTTATCATTATTTTTTTCTTTCCATAAACGGATTTGGTGATTGTCTTATTTTGTGTTTTCTGGGACTATGAGACACATTTTGTTGAGGTACCTGGAGTTTTTAATGTAGACATTTATAGCTATTACCTTTCCTCTTAGAACCATTATTAGTGTATCAGTAAAGTCATGTCTATTGTATTTTTATAATCATTCAATTAAAAAAAATACTTTAAATATCCCTCCTGAAATCTTTGATGATTGATTCATTCATCATTCAATAGTGTGCTATGCAGTCTCCATGAGTTTAACAGATATTCCTTGATTTTTTTTTTTTTTTTTTTTTTTTTTTTTTTTTTTTTTTTTTGGAGAGAGACAGAGAAAGACAGAGAGAAAGGGAGAGGAAGACAGATAGAGATGGGTGCGCCAGCAGCCTCTCAGCTGCTGCGAACGAAATCCAGATGTGTGCTCCTCCTTGTGGTTAAGTTCGCCATTGCACCCTTGCATCACTTTGCATCTGGCTAGACTTCAGACCTGAAGATTGGAACCAGTGTTCATAGGCTTAGGAGGTAGGCGCCTTACCTGCTAAGCCATCTCTCCAGCCCAAGATATTCCTTAAATTTTATGGAAGCTTCTGAGATCATTTCTTTTCAGTTTAATGCCATTTGGAAAAAAAAAAATACTATAGAAACCCATAACAATAAAAGCAAGGACCCTGGTCTTCTCACTTGGCAGTGCTTAGGGACATTAATTGCTGAAGTGTGAAGTGAAAGCCACTGCTCCCTTTAAGATCCTAAATTGCTTTTTATTATTTGCCAATGTCTTAAAACACATTCATTTGATTGCTACAAAAGATACCTCATAATAGGTGACAACTTATTCAACTGAATTTGGTAACTTCGTGTCCTGACCATTGAGCTATGGAAGTGGAGATTCTCAGGTTTTGAAGATGACAAGTACCATTACTATGTGAGCATATTCCAGTCTCTTTGTAATTTATTCTTAAACAATGTCTTTTTTTTTTTTTTTTTTCACTTGTCAAGAAATATGTATTAAGTCACCTTAGCTGACTTGCCCTTACATCATCAAAACAGTTCACTGTGGAGAGGTCAGAAATGAGACTAAGAAGCCGAATCACAGCTCCAGAGAGACGGGATCGAGGAGTGTAAGCAGTGCACAAGAGTCGCTTGGATGCTGGCAAGGGTATGGGAGAAGAGGAACCCTTCATTTCACTGAGCAATTTGGAAAGAAGTGTGGAGGCTTTTCAAAAAGTTGAAACCAGAACCCCCATATGACCCAGATCCACCACTCCTGTGACTATTTCCAAGGGACGCTACACTCGACCAGAGATGCTTATTCATCAGGATGTGTTTCTGTACTCTTAGCAATAGGAGGAAATGGAATCAGCCCAGACGTCCATCAGCTGAGGAGGGATAATGGTAATATGGCCTATATATACAATTTAATGTTATTGAGCCATAAGGAAAAATGTAATTATAAAATTTTCTGGAAAATGGAATGAACTGGAATACATTATAGATAGTGGCATAAATCAGATGATTTCAAATTTCTGGGCCCTAATTGCAGGAACATGTAATGACTACCTTTTGTTTATAGCACCCCCCCCAAACCTGTTACGCACTGTCATATCCTAGAGCATGCACTTGAAGTTTTAGAACCATAGTGTCAAATCCAAATCTTCTGAAGTTGACTCCCAAGTTTTGCCAACGAGAGCTTCCCCAAAACCATTCCACTGGGAATTAGGGTCAGATCTCACTTGAGATAGGTCTGGCTACGAGAGAACTTTGTCTCTTGTCCAGGCTGATCTAGAGTACCATTACTGGGCAGTGGATAACACTGGAGATGTTTTAACAAAAGCATATTCTCTGGAATATCTTGTATTGACAACTCTGCCTTCAGCTAATCACTTCCCTGCAAAGAGGACATGTCCTTGGTATCCCTGAGTTACTAGAGTCAGGAACCCACACATCTCACAAGCATCTTTCTTCCTGCAAGCTGTCAGCATACTGCTGGGCCCAAGATAAGTATGAGTGCCCCATTGTAATACCAACTGACCTTCTCCAAGCCCACCAGTATGCTTTTCCAGTAATGCTCTCTCAGAGGATCAGAGGCAGATCCCCACCCTGTGGGATTTTGTAAGGAGAGAACCTTCCAGCTGGGTTTCCAGGTTCTTACTGCAGAAGACCTAAGCATATTGACATGGAAATATGCAAACGATCTTGATGAGGGAAGGCGGTGCTGGCTGAGGCAGAGGCAGTGTTGCCTTGTTCCCATTCTTATATGGAGGCCCTGCTTGACTTCCTAGCCATAGACTTTTGATAAGGTTTTCAGTACCAAAAACATAGCCCTTCTCTTCCCCTTTGCTTCTAAATATCGGCACATAAATGCTTGTACATTGCGAATTTCATCTGCCCTTCATTTGCCATCTGTCAAAATAGTTCAAAATGAAAGATATAAAAAGAATCCATTTTTTTCTCTTTAAATTTCTTTCTTGTGTTCTTATTTTTTAATCCAAATAGTTTTTCCTTTTTTTATTTTTTTTTTTTTTTTTTTTTTTTCATTTTTGGGTTTTCTTTACCCTTTACCATCCATGATGGAATGTTAGTGGTCCCGAGATATAGCAGCTTATTCATATCCTTAAAATAGCATTTCAAGGCTAGGAGATAGCTCAGTAGATAAAGTATCTATCATGCAACTATAGTTCCTGAGTTCAGATATACGGACCCTATTTTGAAAGCCCAGAAGCTGGGGTGGGCTTCTTCCATCTCTGTACATAAAGTCAGAAGGGAGGTCAATGCGGAAGAATGTCCTTGAGCGATCAATGAGAGACCTTGCCTCAGTATGAAGTGGAAGGTGAGGATGGAACCAAAAGTTGTCCACTGGCCTCCACACTCATGCCATGGCACACGTGCACCCAGGCTCACAAATACATACACACACTTACATATACACCTGCTTTTATAAACAGTATGTCAAAGCATTCCTTCCCATCCTCTGGTTCTTACATTCTTTCTATCCCCCTTTTCCCTTTGTTCCATGAGCCATGGAGGCGTGATATAGCCAATCTCTCATTTAGCACTGAGCACTCAGCAGTCACTTAATCTCAGCACATTGACAAGTACTGAATTTCGTTTGTAGTCACAGTCAACTACAAAAGTATGTCTCTCTGACCAAAGGTGAGCACAGCACTAATCTATTGGCACAAAAAATATATTTAGAGGGCTGGAGAGATAGCATAGCCATTAAGGCATTTGCCTGTGAAATGTAAGGACCCTGGTTCAATTCTCCAGGTCCCACGTAAGTCTGATACACATGGTGGCGCATGCATCTAGAGTTCATTTGCACTGGCTGGAGGCCCTGGCATGCCCATTCTCACTCACTCTCTCTCTTTCCCCCTCTCTCTTTCTCTAATAAATAAATTTTAAAAAAAATTCTCTACCTCTTTCTCTCTCAAATAGATAAATAAAATATATATTTAGAGAGCGATTTAAAGGATACAATATACCTGATTAGCCCAATAGTAGAAACATCTTTCCTAGGGCCTATGACCATCCGAGTCTCTACCTGATTTTGGCGGTGTTTTCTGTACCAAACATGGATTTTTTTTTTTTTTTTTTTTTTTTTTTTTTTTTACCATACAGCAGGGCTCAAATCAAATCAGAGATTAGTTGGTTATACTCATAATAGTCGTGCCACTATCAATCACACTGGTGGAAAATTCTTGCTTTCCCGGTCAGTTATGTAACTTTCAGGATTCATTGCTTAAGGGTTACTGTCCAGTAACTCACTCGGAGATATCCCCCCTCTGGCAATGGGATTTTCCTATAACAACCTATGTCTTCTAGAAATAGCATTTTCCACCTCTGCAGGGCACTCCTGCTCAAATTCTGTTTTTTATATATATATATATATATATATATATATATATATATATATATATATAATATATAATATATAAATATAAATATATATATATATATATTTATCCTTAATTTGCTAAAAAAGAATTCAGATTCCATATGGCTTTTTCATACCTTTTTCAATTTTGGTCAACCCTTTCTCAAAACTTCTCTTCCCCTCATCCTTACTTGTTAAAGGTCCTTTTATTGGCCTCAAATTTCAATGCATACAATGATCCGGCCATGTTGCAGTAGTGGACTAGTGTCTCGGTTGCCTTACTGGTACTTTGGAAGAACAGAAATCACAATGCCTTTTCAAAATATGAGCTAACGGGCTGTCAGTAAGAATTTCGTTGGTATCACTCATATTTTCTTAAGGAAAAGAGAGGAAGAATGGGAACAAAAGATATTATCAGGAAAGACAAAACTGGCATATAAGAACATGCCAGTATGTTTCTACAAACAGCACAGGAGGACACAATACAAATTTTTGTCTTATATTCACAGGTAGAAAAGCCCAAATCCAGTCCCAGCCCCATGTAATGGTGCTCAACTGCAGGCTCAGCTACACTATGACTTTGCAGTATAAAGATGACTGTTGGGGTCCCCCCCAAGGCCAGCTCAGGAGGGACGATAGGGTCTCTGTTGAATTGGGGTGAGCAGCGCGGAGTCACGACACAGACTCCGGGAGTTGGGTGAAAGTGGAGCGAGAATCGACAAACTCGTTTATTCAGGAAGTGCACATGGGTTTTAAGGGGCTGTTAATCCTTGTATGGGGCAGTCCCCTTTTGGTGACCAATGACAGCTTGTCTCTGGACAGGACATCTCGTAGTAGGCTTCTCGCGAGCATGGGGCTGTAACTGTTGTCACATCAAGCCTGCGCAAAACGCCACTTTTACAGAAGCCACTTCCTGTTGTCTTTTGCCATGCAGTCTGGCTAGGACCAGGCCTGTATTGTGCCATACATATCCTCCTTTTTGTTTTTATTATTGGCAACCCTGAGAGGTATGGTTTATTGCCAAGCCATTGTTGAACCCAGGCCCCAAGGGATCCTCATACGTGACAGTGCCTGTCTTAGGTTGTTCCAACTCATGGAGACTTACCCGTCATGGGCCAAATGCCACCTAGATGAGAAAACCCGAGGGGGATGGCATGGTGTTGCAGACAGCTTCAGGTTCGCTGAGATGAACTTCCAGACCAGGCACAGTTATGGAGGAAGGGATATTATTTATTGAAGCTTACAGATCCAGGGGAAGTCCCATAAAGGCAGGAGAAGCGGCCTGCTCTCCACAGGGCCAAGCAGAGAGAGAGAGAGAGAAACCAACCAGCCACCACAGCACACTGAGCAAAACTACCGCCAAAAGGTCACACAGCACACTTCAGGAACTCCTGCTAGGCACATTTGCATATCTTTACAATGGAATCTCAAACCATCACCACACCTTAAGACCGGCCCCCAGTGACCTTGCCTCTAGCAAGGTGATTGCAGATGCAAACTATAAAGTAATAAAACGTTGAATATATTGGGGGACATATATTCAAACTGCCACACATGGTATGGCTTTTGGAAAGCCATGGTTGAACCCAGGCCCCAAGGGATCATCACATGTGACAGTGCCTGTCTTAGGTTGCCCCATCTCATGGAATCTTACCCGTCATGGGCTGGCTGCCATCCTGGTGAGAAAACCCAAGGGGTATGGCCTGGTATGGCTTTTAGCATGAGGTCTGGCTAGGGGCTAGACCTATATTGTACCATACATATGAGGCTGTTGCCTAGGAGGCATGGAAGGGCCAAGTGGGCGTGGCTCTGTGGCATGTGAACAGTCCCAGCAAGCGAGAATCAACTAGAGAGCCTGAAGAGGACTGGGGTAGGACAGGTTGCTGGGTGAGTTCACCCTAGCGTCATAGTCAGTAGCATTGAGTGTCCTTAATGGTGGCTCAATGTAATGAAAGGAGTTGGAAAGGAATTTATAGCTAGGTGGGGGGGATAAGTTTAAAGTCCCATATGTAGTCTGAGGGGTCTGGCATCATCTTCTTCAGCAAGGCTGGTCGCTGAGTCAGTGGCTGGTGGAGGGAAATAAGTTTAAAGTCCTGTATGTAGTCTGAGGGGTCTGGCATCATCCTCTTCAGAAAGGCTGGTCGCTGAGTCAGTGGCCGGTGGGGGGAAATAAGTTTAAAGTCCCGTATGTAGTCTGAGGGGTCTGGCATCATCCTCTTCAGTAAGGCTGGTCGCTGAGTCAGTGGCTGGACGGACGTTTCTGGCAGGAACCCAAACTGGGATCTGTGAAGTTTCTGGAAAGACACAAGCATACCCTCGGCCCTGCATTAAAAGAGGGTGGGGCCCCTTCCAAATATTAGTAAGAGGATCTTTCCAGCGGACTAAGGGTAAGGGTGTCGTGGTTGGTTGGGATCTCCAATGTTTGTAGGCTGGGGAGAGTCCTGCCTCATCAAAGGTGAGAAAATTGAGGGTGAAAAGAGCTTCCACTAGGGCCATGTGGGGGTCCTTGGGCGACATAGTGGACTTTTGTTTTATAATTAGTTCCTTTAGGGTCCGGTTTGTTCTTTCCATGATGGCCTGTCCTTGTGGGTTGTAGGGGATCCCAAAGGAGTGTTTTATTCCCCAAGAATCCATGAAGGATGTGAATTGGGCAGATGTGTATGCAGGGCCATTGTCTGTTTTAATTGACCAGGGCATGCCCATGACTAACATAGTGGTTTTTGTTGCCTTAATAACATGGGATGCCTTTTCCCCAGAGAGAGCAATAGCAAAAGTAAGCTTAGAGTAAGTGTCCACAATGACATGGACATATCGGAGGTGGCCAGGGCCTCAAGGGGGGCAGACACAGGATTGATATCTTTGGTAGCTACAATCCATTTATGGAGGTCCTCATTACGCACGGCAGCAATAGCATTACGCACTGCTGCGGATGCTCCTTCCCATGCCAGTTGCTTAACTAAAGCGTCCCTGGCGGGGCCAGGGGGAGTGCGTCAGTCCACGGACTCTGTCACACGAGAGAGGAAATCTGTGAAGCCCTCGGACACGCCCTGGATCAGATTACGAAAATGCCAAGGAGCATGTCCAAGGTAATTGGAATTCCATCCCTAAGATTTTGGCGGGCCTGGGATTCCGCCAGGTCACTATAGGCGGCTTTCCATTGGAGGAATTCAGGGGGGAGAAGAACTGCCTTGAGGAGGGAATACCAGTCATAATAAGTCTGAAGATGGATGGCCCATTGTAAGAGGACTTGTTCAAAGTAAGCAGAATCAACGGCGGATTCCTGGGCTGCCTTACGGATGAGGGCTAAATCAAAGAGGGGGGTGGGGAACCACGGCCTGATTGTCCCATCAGGCCCTATGTTAACAGGGAAGGCGGCGAAGGGGCGTGTCAGGGAACCGGCAGTCACCTGGATGTGTCCAGGACTGAGGGGGGGGAGGTCCTTGGAAGGGTAATGAGGGGGAGGGGTGGTTTTCAGTGTGGCTGTAGCAGGAGGGGGTTGTGGTGGTGGTGTATTGTAATGTAAAAGTTTGACTTCTTCCTCATCCTAGTTACCGTAAGAGGGGGCTGGGAGGAAAGAACTTTGAAGAGCCATTTTAGGATCCTCCTTACAGCGTTCTTTATGGGCAGAAATGACGTTCTCCACGGTGGAGTCTTTAAGGCCGGCAATTATGGCAAGAAGGATAAGAATCCATGGGGCTAAATCAAGAGTTTCATCCCAAAAGCTATGGAGGTCTTTTTGTTTTAATTTTAAGCCACATTGCAGAAGGAGGGCCTTAAGAGCTTGCAATTGAGGCATCCTCTGGTGGGGGGGGGAGGTTGCCCATTGCTGCGTGGTGTTGTTTGATGGGGGGACTGGGCTGGGACACTCCTGAATCAAAGAGACTGAGAAAATAATAACCCAGATCAAAGACGATAGACCAGAGGATAATCATGCAAACCACAAGTCCTAATGCTGGGGCCAGCTGAGACATACGGATAGATTGTTTAGGACCCACGTGTCTTGTGCTTAGTGGGGGGAGGGTCCAACACAGGCTTAGGGCCATGCGGCAGTGTGTGCCTTACTGGGGGGTAGGGAGGACAAACAAAGAAAGAAGGGGGGGTAAGGGGCTGCCTGCTCACCCACAGGCAACCGTTAGCCGTTTTTCTCTCACCAATGAAGAACTGGGCGCTTTGCTCGTCGGACTTTCAAGGACAAGGCATCGCCGAGGGGGCTACTCGCTGAGGGGGCTTCTCGAAGAACTGGGCGTTTTGCCGTTCTGCCAAACGCCGAGGGGCTGCTCACCGGCTCACGGGACGTTCAACGGGGCATCTCGCCAGATGCCGATGGGGCAGGGGGGTCACGGATGGGGTGTCTCGCTAACACCGACGTCGGGGCAGAGGGTCCCTGTTCAGGCGCCAGATGTAACTGTTGTCACATCGAGCCTGCGCAAAACACCACTTTTACAGAAGCCACTTCCTGTTGTCTTTTGCCATGCGGTCTGGCTAGGACCAGGCCTGTATTGTGCCATACAGATGACTTAAGCTCACAGGTTCAACAGCAGCCTGGACAATATAGAAAAGCTTAATTCATTTTTCCACACTTGGAGCTTAAAGACATATTTTTCACAAGTAGGGCGTGCCATCACAGGTGTATGCAGGTTAGGGCTGGTGCAGGCCCAGTTCATGCTCCTGTTTCCACACAGTGTGCACATACCACACACCATAGATAAAATGACATGTGGTGACTGCCAGTTACAATAGATAGCAAAATAGAAAACTTGCAAAAAAAATTGGGGGGTTTGGGGAAGAGAAGGAGGTAAGTTAATACAAGATGTGTCCCCTTTTGCTTTTTTACGCAACATTCATGATCCATAAAGGAGTTTATTAAGTCAGGTTAGACCTCTGGAGATGGGGAGGAAAGACTGGATCTGAGGGGTCAGGCTCCAGGGGCTGCCAACTGGAGGTGCTTCTCACCCTGCCCTGCCTGAGCAAACAGGAACCTTGGAGGTGCACATACCAAAACTGGGGGAGTAAAATAGTGGGGGGGGGATGAGGACAGGGAAGATTTGCCCCTGAGCCTCAGCACCAGTGAATATCCTAAGCCCAGATCTGCAATCCCAATGGGTTGCACAGCCTAACACTGGCACACCAGCAGCATATTCCTGGGATCTAAGTGCTTCTAGTTAGCACTAGAAAGCATTCCATGCAAGAGTGTAGTGATTAGGCCTGTGCTGAGCTACTGAAGACATGCAGGCAGTTGCCCTCATCCCAAGGGTTGTAAAGTAATACAGCCCATCAAGCTACCACTACACAGGCAAGCATCCCTTAAGGAGCACCTAGATTCACCTAGAGAAGGCAGGCTCCCTCCCTTTCCCACTCCAGCAGTTTCTGAGAACTCAACATCTCAAGCTAACAGAGTGATGTCCTTCAATGGGGAAGACTTCTGCATTCCTCCTGCCCAAAACTAATTGGACCTTGAGAACAGGGAAGCTCATGTCCTACATCAGATTGACAAAATTGATTTCTCACCTTTTTTCTCTTCTCTAAAGTAGGGTCTTAGTATAGCCAGGGCTGTCCTCGGACTCATTCTGCAGCTTAACAACTCAACAGCTCAACAGACACCTCCTTCCCCTGTGCCCTAGCCTACAAAGTGCTGTTGTAGTGGGTATGTGTCACCATGCAAGTAAGAGACAGAGAGAATAAGGATGGGCATGCCAGGGCATCCAGCCACTGCAAATGAACTCCAGATGCATGCACCCCCTTGTGCATCCGGCTTACATGGGTCCTGGAGAATTGAACCCAGATCCTTTGGCCTTGCAGGCAAACCCCTTAACTGCTAAGCCATCTTTCCAGCCCACAAAAGTTTTCAATAAAGGCCTTGCAAACCAAATCCAAAAACACAGCCAAAATATTATTCACCTGGTTGCAGCAGTTTCACCCTAGGGATACAGGGATAGTTTACCATATGGAAATAATTTAAATATAAAAAACATAAACACCACATAAATAAACCTAAGCCCAAGAACCACATGATCATTTCTGTATATAGAAGGCAAACATGCACAACCACTGTGGAAATCAGTATGAAAATCCTCTGAAAAACATGAAATTAGACCTGCCATCGATTCCAGCTGTGCCTCTCCTGGGCCTTTATGCCAAAGACTCCAGTCTTTTCCTCAGACACTTGCTTATTCATGTTTATCACCACTGTAGTCACAAACTAGGAACTGGAATCTGCCCAGATACCCATTGACTCATGAATGAGTAGTAAATATGGGTGCCTATACACAGTGTAATTCTACTCAGCATTAAGGAAAATTGAAATCGTGAAATTTCAGGAAAATGGATCAAAGTAGACAGCTCCACATTGCTGGAATGAATATCCAACCAGACATGGATTACAAGAGGAAGGAATTTATTTCAAGCTTTCAGCTACAGGGGAAGTCCCCCAAAATGTGGGAAGAAGCTGGCTCCAATACACAAATTCAAGGAGAGAGAGAGAGAGAGAGAGAGAGAGACCACCACTACCCAGGAAAAGAAACCTACAATAATGGTCCTCACTGTTCCTGGGGGTCGTTGGCCACCTGCGTCCTGTGCACAGGAGGAGTTTGGGGGAAGCAGGGTCCTGGAGCAGGTGAGTGCAACGACGGGCAATGAACATGCCGGAAGCTGTCTGATGGTTAGCACACTCTCATTTATTCAACAGGGGAGTGGGTTTATAAACCCTTGAGAAAGGCTGAGAAGACACGAACAGACTATATGGCAATTGGATACATAGTTTATAGTTTGCTATCTAATTGGTTGAAAGGCAGAAGTGTAAGGGAGATAGTGGCAGGAAAAGCTACCTGACTTCAGAGTTGCGAGGGAGGAGCTGTAAGAACTTCAGCCATGTAAGGGTCTCTGGGGCAGCTAGCCACAAGGTCAGGAACTGTGGGGGAAGGGCAAAGCCTGCCTATGGAATGGCCAGATGCTTTTGGGATCAAAGGGGGAGGGCCTCGCCAGTTCTGCCCACTCTGGGCAATGACAGGGCACACTGCAACCTTGCCCGTGGGTAGGGAGGGCCAGTCACCATCTCCAGGGTGGGTTCCCAACAATAAAGCCAGCTGCAACCCCCACAGCCCAAGGTTTCCAGCCATGTCCATGTCCAACAGTGCAGGCCAGCTTCCTCACAGTCCAAGCCAGTTTTGTTTTTTTTTTTTTTTTTGCAAGGTAGGGTCTCACTCTGGTCCAGGCTGACCTGGAATTAACTATGTAGACTCAGGGTGGCCTCGAACTCTCGGCAGCCCTCCTACCTCTGCCTCCAGAGTGCTGGGATTAAAGGCGTGCGCCACCACGCCCGGCTTCCCAGCCAGTTTTTATCAATGCCCAACAGGAACCCCAGGATTTGCCCCAGTCACACCCCTTCCAGACAGGATGCCAGAAACCAAAGCTACAAGCTTTAATAAAACACATGAGGGACTGGAGAGATGGCTTAGTGGTTAAGCCACTTGTCTGTGACGCTTAAGGAATCATGTTTGATTCTCCAGTTCCCACATAAGCCAGATGCACAAAGTGACGCAAGTGCACAAAGTGGCACATGTGCACAAGGGGGCACACACATCGGGAGTTTAATTGCAGTGGCTGGAGGCCATGACTCTCTCTCTCTCTCTCTCACACACACTCACAGTCTCTTACACTTGTTCTCTCTCATAAAAAAAGCTAAAGAGAACATGTGAGTCCATGTAAGACATTTGGAAAGTATCAATCTAAAGGAGGTCATACAGGCTAAGAAAGACAAACGTGACATGTTCTCTCTCATATATGGTTGCTTAGAACATGTGGAGCTGACTACAAACGGGAGTTTGCATTAGGAAAAAGGCAATAAAACTAGAATGACTCTAGGAGAAAGTGGAAATAGGGAAGGAGAGGACTAGACTCCTGACAGTGGAGTAAAATGAAAGGAGGTAAAGGTTGAGAGGGAAAGGGGAGAGGGTAGTGGGAAGCAAGAGCAGGGAGGGGAATTACACAAAAGTAAAGGGACATTCTATTCTCTTTTCTCCTCCTCTCCACTTCTCTTTCCCACTCCTCTCCTCTTATTTTCTCTTCTCTTCCCTCTCCCTCTTGCTCTCTCTTCCAAATAAATAAACAAAATTTAAAAAGTAGTGGATACAACGGAAATCTTCCTCGTGGATGCCATTATATAAGACATAACCCCCCATAACGGGGTGTGGGCGGTCTAGATAGAAACACCCACTAGTATTTAGCTTAATCCTAAAGTCATGGGCTCCAGCTGATCAATCTAGGATCAGAGTTGGGTTACACCCTACACTGAGCTATTGGTCAGGAAGGTCCAGGTGGTCCCCACCAGTGCTAAAAGGTCAGGCCCTGAATCTAGAAACCACAGGCTGCAGTCACAGGACACTGACAGACTGCGCTGGAATCGAGTGAAAACTCAGTCCTCTCCTGGCAGAATCTTAAGGCACAGGAAGGTGCTATGGGAGCTGCGGATTATAAAGCTTACCAACAGCATGAATAAGCAGAGGATCCTGCAAGCTACACCATCAGCCAGCCTGGTAAAAAGTACCCACCTGTGCAATAGTGTCAGTCTGTGCCTATAATCAACGGCCCTGTGATTACAACTGTGACCTCAGTGGGATAGAACTCACATCTGGTACTTGAGAAATAAATCAGAACCCCATGGCCAGGAATCTCAAAAACCTAAAGAGAAGCCTCCAGCAGTCTCTGGATAAAGAAAATAGGCATACACATCCAGAAACCACCTAAATCAAAGCTGATTGCACTCTTGGTCAGATTTTACAGATAGCAAAAAATAATGGGGAGATATAACATTGATCAGTATGAAAAGTAAAGATAGCCAACTTCTTTCCAGGAGACATGCCACCTATGCCACAACTACCATGACACAGAAGTAGTTGCAGAGGATCAGCAATACAAGAATTGCTCCCACTGCTAGCTTCACAACCAGCTCTAGGAAACTGATCAATACTGTGGTTAATCGAAACACATCAAAGCTGAAACTCTAGGATACACAGAATTTAGCACTCAATCATTCTGCTAAATGAGCCTAAACTCAGAGAACATTGCAGATTAGGAAGGAAGATTACAAGAGCTGTGTGGGTGGGAAAGTGGGGGTGCATAAATGTCCTGAAACACATCCACCTCCCCAGAAACAGACTGAGGACTTAATTACCACACACTGAATACGAATAAATAACCTCGCTGAGGAGAACCCTCAGGGGAAGTGGGTCCAAGTGATGGTGAATATAATACTAGAACTTTTGTAAAAGAAATAAGGAAAAAGAAAACAATGAATATCAATACAATTACCTTAACTTTTCAATTAGATTCAAAATTATATTTCACAAGTGAAATTAGTTTCAGGTAAATATTAAATTAAACTAATTTAAGATTTAGGTTATTTGAAAATACAAAACAAGTTTTAATCATAAAAAGTGAACTAATATTATTATAACTGGAAGAAAGTTCTTCCCTTTGAAATTATTTATTTCTCTATTTATTCATGAGAGAAAAAAAAGAGAGAGAGAGAGAGAGAGAGAGAGAGTATGGGTATGCCAGAGCTTCCAGCCAATGCAAATGAACTCCAGACACATTCGCCACTATGTGTATCTGGCTTACATGGGTTTTGGGAATCGAACCTGGGTCCTTAAGCTTCACAGTCCAGGTGCCTTAACCACTAAGTCATGTCTCCAGCTCAAGTTTTTCTTGTTTCTTTTTCTTTACTTTTCTTTCTTCTGCTATTACAAATGTTACATTTTGCAATGTTTTTTTTTTTTTTTTTTTCTGACAGAAGTCCTAAAAAGTAATTAATCTTGGTATAAAAGTGAATGACAAATTGGGTGTGGTGGCACACACCTTTAATCCCAGCACTTGGGAAGCAGAGGTAGGAGGATTGTCATGAGTTACAGGCCACCCTGAGACCATTGAGTGAATTCCAGGTCAGCTTGGGCTAGAGCGAGACCCTACCTTGAAAACAAACAACAACAACAACAACAAAAAGTTCATGACATACATCTCTACAGAATGAATCTGATTGATCATACTTCAAATATGTTTTGGCAAATTATGCAAATATTCAATCCTGTAGACACTAGACGTAAAATTAGTCTGTGTCCGTGTTTTTGTATTTCCAAGGGATGGATATCATAAAGAAATCTTTAAAGACCAAGGGCTACTGAAGTAAATTCTTAACAAACTTAAGCAAATACTGACTCATGTCAGATCCAAAACAATAGCATATAATTGACTTCTTACTTAATTGGAAAAAAATATCTTGTGCCTTTCTAAGGATATTCATTCAAATCACAGTTATATATTTTTGATGGTCAAAAAATCAGAAAAAATAATTTTGTCCACTTGTATGCTGGTTATCCACAAGTATAATATTCAGAATACCATCATAAGACTTCAATATTGTGTTTAATAAACATTGAGTTAAAATTCACATTTGGAGGATTCCACTGAGTTCAGATGTGCTATCCCCTGTGTCTTGGATACTCATAGAGGTAGATTTATGTAATAGCCGGCGTCTCAAAGAACTGCTCCTAGAAGCTGTGGAAACACAGTTGGCCACCTATCCCCTGGCATTGGCCACCAAGCAAGTTTGAGCATATCCTCAAGTCATTTTGTGAGACACAAGAGAGTAGGCACAGGTCACATATGCTAATATTCCATTGGTTTATGATCATGAAATGACAGAACTCAAATGTAAGACTTGGGGAAATAGGACCCAACCTTTTCAGTGGCATATATATATACATACATACATACATATATATATATATGTTATATGTAAATGATTGTTTTATATTTACATAAATATAAATATATTACATATAACTATATCCATATATATGTATACTTATGTCCATATATATCTATATGGAGATTATATATATATATGTATATATTCATGTTGTTTTTGAATACACAGAGGATATGGGTGAACCATGTTTTGTTATCTTTACAATCAATTCCAAGTTTTGTAGGCTGTCTTTAAAAAAAGGAAACTCTGTTATATTATGTTTAGAATGTAAGTGTACACTGAAGAATAATTTTAGCCACAATTAGGAAACAAATGAAAGCAAACTATAAACTTTATTTAATATATCATATTATTGGATCTAACCACTTAGAATCCCCACAATGTATTTCCGTGTAGGTTTGATCTCTGTTGTAAATATCAGAATAGGAATTACCATGCCTGCAGTTCTCACCTTTAATACACAGCAGTGTTCACTGGATTCTCAGGAACTGCTGAACTGAGGTGAATAAAATTACAGCTGTATGTGGCAATTATTAATTCTGTGAAGATTTATAGTTCTCTAAAAACGTAGCTGAAAGAACTTGACCGCACAGTTAACCCTTCCTCTTAATCAGCGATGATTCACTTGGCCAGTTCCTTCCTAACTCTATCAAATATGGTAGAGAAAGAAAATGGTGAGTAAATAGGTGACATAGGTATATGTTTCTATATGTGCTCTGGTCCTTGCTTTCTATATGTGTTCTTGTCAGTGTTTTCTTTGAACGAGTGCTTCAGGTCAGCAAGCAGAAATCTAATTAGCATAGAGTCCAAAGGACAAACTGCTTTATGGAAACTCATAATTCTCAGGGGAGGGTTAAGTGGTGGCTGAATGTCTTGTGTGTGTGCTGTTTGCTGTTTGACTCTTACAATACCCATGAGACATTGTGCCCTCAATCCTCAGCCCATGAAACACTGTGGAGTGTTTATATCACAGTTGAAAGCAAGTATCCATTTAGTGAATGATGTATTTGCATTTCTTGTTATACATTTATTTCCGTACTTGTTCTGTAAACAGCTTTAAATATTATAGAGAGAGTGTAGAACTTAAGCAATCACTAAGTAATCTCTGAGCGTGATCGACACCATCCAGGGCGAGTTCCTAACCTCCACTGGCGAATCCCCAGCATGCTGCCTGGGGAATCATCAACTATTCTCTTTTCAAGCTATGTGACTAAACTGGAAGACATCTTTCAAGGACCTGTCTGCTCACTTTACCAGTTTGCATTTAGACTCTTCAGACTGTTTTGTGGTTGTGTTACCTACATGTAACCCTGAAGTACTGAAGTGATTTGGTTCTCCAAAGAAAAGGTATCTCCGTGGCATCCATCCCAATGTATTGTTTCACAGGAGGTGTATTTTAAGAAAGGGCAGATGGTAGCATTCCCCAGAACATCTGTTACCCATCATTCTTTCTCAGAGCAGCCCAGATGCTGTTGACAAGTTGTATGTAAATCATGCTGACAATTTGTTCAGTGTCTTTCCTGCGGAGGCTGAGCTTGTCCTGGTCAGGCCATTTATCAGATATAGACAATACCGAGTCCCATAAGAACAGCTCCAATGGTCTTTGACCAAAGAATGATAGCAGGCCTTAAATCAAAGGAACAATTCATCTATCTTGAAGTTATCTCCAGTTTACCTCAAGGATTTTTGCTTCTCAATCCCTCTCTTATCCGAAGGTGTGCATTAGATATTAAATGCTCTATAGAAGAGGAAAATGCTAAATTACTTCCTCATATTTATCCTTAGCTTCTTTTATTGTTTGTTGGGGTAATTATTTCTTTGACCTTGCATTTAAAAATTACTTTCATCTCAGTGAAACGACATGTAAGAGGAAAATTATGCATGCATTGCTGTATAAATGTCAGATTTTTTAGTTTGCAAATGCCTGCTATAAAATATTCACAGTACTGAAAGTTGATTTACAACCCATTTCAGCCTGTAATATATCTTAGTCTAATTTTGTACCTTGCATTGCAGTGCATTTTACAATAGTGATAAGAAAACAAACAGAAATAATAATCATTTCTTTAATTAACCTACCTATGTGAGTGATAAACCAAAACCATTGACATTCATTAGATGATTATAGCTCTTCTAAACAAACTTAATTAGACCATAATACTCGTTATAAAAAAGGAAAAAATGAATAATTAAATCTGAAAATATCTAAGCTGATGAAGGCTTTATGGAAGTTAATCTTCCTGTTAAAAATAATGAAAATGAAAACAAAATGTATTATGTAAAATAAATACAAATTTTGCACATCAGATAACAATTTAATTTGGAAAGTAAATAATTTTTTTGTTGGGATGTTAATTATTCTCCAGTTGAAAGTAATTTATTTCATCTCAAGTATTTATGTTACACAATAGATGATTAACTGAAACTACTGGAAATATGCTGTGTATAAAACCTTGAAATTATGCTGTGTTTATATAACTTCTGAAATGATAATGTAATATATATATATATATATGCACATACATATAAAAAAAGGAAGAGAATGGGCCACCAGTTTATTAATGCAGACTCTATTTGCAAAATAATGAAATAAAAAAGAAGTTAAAGGTAATTTATTATGAATTTTTTAATGGAGGCAGTGATTACATTTCAATAATAATGTTAAATTTCAATTATATTTAAGATTGAACCCATGGTCCTACAGTTCACAGACATTTTTTCCTGTATGAAATGACAAAGTTTAGTCAAATTCTAGTTGGAAGGTGCTTTGAAAAACAGTCTTGGAGGCGAGGGAGATGACTCAGAGGATAAAGCACTTGCCATATGAGCAAGATGACCTGAGTGCAGAGCCACAGAAAATTGGATGTGGCAGCAGGAACATCGTTAAGCCCCTCCCACTCCCACAGTGAGATGGGTGCTCACACAGGAGACTTTCTCAGAGCTCCTGGTACAGGTCATGGCATGTGCAGCATTCGAATACAGACCCTGCTTCAAACAATGTCAATGGACCAAACCAGAGGTTGTCACCTAACCACACATTTGCTATGTCATGTACCTGCACTGTCATGTATATTCACACACATGTCACTAACACAAAGATTAAAAATAAAATAAATTAAATTGAAAAATAAATATGGATGTATGTTTATATTTAGAAAGTATGTAATACACACACACACACAACACTTGGAAATAAATGTCCACTGTATGCAGCAATTTCACTTGCCTAAGTATAAGTGAATGGTGTCCTCAGTGAAGGGAAGTTCAGCAAATCAGTAGCCATTTCCATCTTGTTACTTAATAATAAATTTATAACAATAGTAGTTTTTTTAAAGAGCTCTAAAATAGACCATTACTAATGTGTACAGTGTAGACTAACTTTATAGGTGAACTTATTAGGTTAATTGTATCATAGAAACAAAAAAAAATTAAGGATTATTTATGTGATATAAAAACATTAAAATTTTTGTTATATATAAATATATACATACATGTATATTCATATATATTTATTTATTTATTTATGTAAGGCCTTTATGTTATATGTAGATAATATAGTTAAAAATCCTAACATGTACATGTATATGTGTGAGAGCACAAACACACATATAAACATATAAATAAAAGCAAAAATCAAGAGTTAGCATTTACATGTGTATTGTCAGTGTAAATGTACATGATCATACTATGGAATATAACCACATTGACACTCCTGACCTCAGGGTCCTTTTTTTTTTTTTTTAAGACCTCGTGGCTCTGTTTGATAAACATGAGAAGTTACCAGAGCATTATCTATTGGTAGAATTCATGGTGTGGCAAATTAGGGACTTTGTATATTCTAACATATCCCAAACACTTTAGTACTGGCTATTTTCTTATGCAATTAATAATGTACCCATTATCGCCAAACTCTGCAGGTTTGGATGATAAATTATATGGCCAGTCTACTTACTAACCACCCAGGTGCATTATAGTGCTGTAACAAATCTCAATATCAAATCACATTTGAGACTCATTTGGAGCATCTTAGCTTCTGTGTTATGAATTATGCATCTCAAATGTGTGGGTCAGTTTCCCTACCATCAATTTTAATGGTTCCTTGTTGCATTTCTTTAAAATAAGAATTACAGTAAAGCTCACATAATATTAACTTTCACACTGTGATTCTCACAGAAAACTGGAGATGCCTCCTCCCATCCTAGATAAGAGCAAACCTTCCTATTTTTAGGACCATAGCAAACATTATACAGAGCAAGTCTGTTTGCAGTTGTGGCTGACAACTTGACCCATCTCAAAGACAAAGAAAGATGATAAATGAGGACAGTACTTACATGTAAGGCATCCTTTGCTTCCCAATTTGTCAGAAGCTTTTTACTAGTAAAAGATACAAGATTCCAGGAACTGGTGGGGACATGTGATTGAGCAATTTGTTCTGCAGATATATTGTGCTCTAAATACCAGATCATCAGCCACAAGCCCTGTCAGCCGTACATCCTCTGATTCCTGCGTACACCAGGGTAACTGGCTTCATTTCATTATTTTTTCATTATTTCAATATTTCATTATTCATTATTTCATTTCATTATCTCCAGAACTTATTTTTTCTTGATGGTTAAAATTCAAAAAACAAATTTTCTTGTCATAAAAACTCAAAATTCTTTGAAAGGCTGTCATGCCAATAATTAAGTCAAATAAACCTTGGGATGACTCAGAAGGCAACGTGGTGCTGAGAATAAGTGACAGAGGACTGCTCAGCACTGAAACATCTCTAACACAACTTCCAAGGCTCAGGGTCCATTGCAGAAGAAGAGGCGGAAAGAATGTAAGAGCCAAAGGAAGAGTAGGACTCCTTACAGCATGCTCCTCCAGACACAAAATGGCCTGGATATCCATGACCTTGCAGTGCCTAACACTACCTACATAAGACCATCATAATAGGAGGAAAAGATCATGACATCAAACTGAAAAGAGACTGATTGAGAGGGGGCGGGGATAAGATGGAGAGTGAAGTTTCAAAGGGGAAAGTAGGGGAGGGAGGGAAATAACATGGGATATTGTCTACAATTAAAGAAGTTGTCAATAAAAAAATAAAAAGTTTAAAAAATCAAAAAAAAGTAATTTTTCTTTTTTTTTTTCCTTTCTTTTTTTTGTTTATTTGTTCGTTTTGTTTTTTCAAGGTAAGGTCTTGCTCTATCCCAGGCTTCCCTGGAATTTACTATGTAGTTTCAGGCTGGCCTCCAACTCATGGCAATCCTCCTACCTCTGCCCCGCCCCTGCCATCCCCAGTGCTGTAAATAAAGGTGTAAGCCACCAGGCCCAGGTAATAATTTCTTCTTAATCAGTAAATTTTCTTTCTGGCTCAAGATTGAATTCATAACATTATAGTCTACATGAAGTTCAAATATATTCTTTGTGTTTCATATATTACTTATAAAAAGAAGAAGCTCCAGAGAGATTTCTCTAAATAATGGGTGGTAGGTTAAGGCTACTCTTAGCAAATATTAGCACCACACAAGGAAGTCAGTTCATCACATCTATCAAACACGGGGTGAAATTGTTCCACAATCATTACTTTCAAAATGATAAATGAAACACATACATTCTTTGTTTCTAAAACACAAGGTTTTTAATAAATACTATGAAATCATAAAAAAACATATTTTAAATGGGGAACATTTTCATTGATCAAAAACTGAAAAAAAAAAGTTTCAAATTTAACCAAAAATGACAGAAGATCAAAATAAAACATTGAGAATTGGAGAGTGATGGAATCCCAGCAATGATGTAGATGGAGTTTAATTCAAACATTTAAAAAAAAAAAAATTGATTGGTACATTTTTCTTTTATTTTGGAGACTAATGCAGATCTAAAAGAACATTTTATTCTCTTAATAGTTTTATAATTTTGGATTTATGTTTAAGTCTTTAAATCTATTTTGAGTTTATTTTAATACATATTTTTCCATGTATCAATTCAATCATTTATTGGATTCTTTTTCTCACATTTTACTGCCAGCCACAAGTTTTCTAAATTTTGCATAAGTTTCCTGAGGTGTAATATAGGTGAAGAGTTTTTATTCATTCCAGTAGTAGAAGATAGCTAAGGCATTTTGCTTTCTCCTCTCAAACAAAGACAGCCTTTCCTCCAGTTTATAGTAAGCTACTCCTCACTTCTGTCAGAAACCTTATCCAAACTACTATTAGTATTCATATTGTGGTAATGTTCTGATCAGGGATAATAATGACATTATCATTTTTAATAAACATAAAAGGGGATACATAGTAGGATCAATTCTATCTTAAAGTGGTTTTGTGATCATGTTTGGAACTCTGATATTTCATTTCAATGTATTCTCAGATTTTAGGGTACACCTGATTTAGAAAATTCTGGCAAACACTAGATAAAGGTGAAACGACTCAACTGGAAGCAAGTGCTGACTTCCTTTTCTGACCTTCAAAATAAGTGTTTTAATTCATTCCCAAAGTGACTCTGTAACAAAAACCTGCAGTGACTTTATTTACTTATTTTAATTTAAATTCTCCCTATGTATGGAAGAAAATTATTTTCTCATGTAATCACACAGAAAAAAAAATTGATTCATAATCCTAGTACCTAACTAGCACTAAAAGGTAGGCACTCACATATGGAAACTCACAGATTGCAAATGGAAAACGATTCCACCATTTTATGGCAAAATTTGCCTCTTGCATTACTTCATCAAAAATAATTAAAATAGGGATGGAGAGATGGCTTAGCGGTTAAGGCGCCTGCCTGCTAAGCCTAAGAACGCTGGTTCCAATCTTCAGGTCCCATGTTTAGCCAGATGCAAAGTGACGCAAGGGTGCAATGCTGCACTTGACCACAAGAGACACACACATCTGGATTTCATTCACAGCAGCTGAGAGACTGCTGGCACGCCCATTCTCTATCTGTCTCCCTCTCCCTCCTCTCTCTCTGTCTCTGTGTCTCTCTCCAAAAAAAAAAAAAAAAAAGATAATTAAAATAGTCAACATTTTTAAAGCTGAACACCAATTAATCTAAAAAGACACTGCTTTTTAACAGTATTGTCTCTTCTAATAAACAGCAGCTGAAAGTCTATCCAAACCACATAGACATATTTGAAGATGTTATTTTCTATAACTTGATATGCATTTTTTTTCTGTAATATGGGTGTCTTTTTGGATTAACAAAGAAATATATTTAACACTATTTTAAATATAAAAAGAGAAATTATTATAAATTCTTTTTCAGAGATTCTGTATTTATCTTATTGCATGCTTTTTAAATTTGTTAGTTTTATATGTTAAAACAAAATCTTTAAAAAGTAATTTTAAAGTTAAAGGTATACGCCTCTGCCTTACTTTCTTAGACTATTCCAAAATTATAATGTTAAGATGATGTTCCAAGTTATCCATGTTTTAATACATGGAGGGGCATTTTCATTCTTTTTAATTTCAACTTAAAATTAAAAGGACTTATTCTTGTGTCATTTGTCAGGTCAATTAAATTGCTAAATTGTATTTTCCCAGGACAGTTCATTATTTTCCTTTGGGTAGCATATAGTTTAAGTATGACATGTCCCTACAGGCACACAAATTAACATTTGGTCTTCAAGTGCTATTGTTATTTGGGGAGGCTGATAGTGTGTTCTAGCTGGAGGAAAAAGGAAACTGGGGGTTTGTCATGGCGAAAGACTCTTGTCTCTAGTAGATTCATGTTCATTTGGTCTCTCTCTCTCTCTCTCTTTCTCCCACTGTTCTCCTCTCTCTCTCTCTTTCTCTCCTTCTTTCTGTCTCTCCCTTCCATGGCTTTCATGAGGTAAGCAATTCTGGCCTACCAAGACCTTCAGTATGATCATTATCCTCATCACAGTCCAGAAACAACAGAAGTGGGTGACCATGGGCTAAAACCTCTAAAGCCATGAGCCAAAGTAACTCCTCCTCCATAAAATTGCTCTTCTTGGGTGTTGGTCACAGTGATGAAAAATACTAACAGAGCTCTCTTTTGGCTTTCCTGGTGCATGCATCACTCTTTTCTCCTCTTTCCCTCTCTCACACTTCTTCTATTCCATTCTATCTCTCTCTCTCACAAAACCTTAAAATCAGCTGGGCATTTGCATGGTTGTGCCTACCTTTAATGCCAGTACTTAGTGGCTAAGGATCCCCGTGAGTTCAAGGCCAGATGGAGCCACAGAATGAGTTCCAAGCCAGCCTGGGCTAGACTTAGACCTTTACTGGAAAAAAAAAATAATAACAAAATAAATTTTACTATGCCCATCAAATACGATCTGGAGATTTTAGCAAGATACTCTTAGGAATTATTCTTAAGTAAATACAGGAAATATTTTCTTACTACTTTTTTGACCTGTGTTTGTTTTAAGTGAAAAGACATACATGTCACTACCTATTCTAAAATCCACTTAATGGATTTCTAGAACAAAAAAGTCTCAAGATGTGTTCCCTACATGTTAAAATTATCCAATATCAAGCTCCCACCAATCCTGGGCTATAAGACGGCCTACAGCCATTAAATTCTCTCTAAACTCATAATTGTCATCCCATTTATCCTGTGCTGACCTCACTCTCCATTGGAGAACCTGTTTCTTTTTTCAGATGGAAGCAGGACCGGGGAGAGAAACAGTCCATCACACTTCACCAGGCCCAGCTGAAATCACAAAGGAACTGGAGAAAGGAGCAAGAGTGCTGCTTTTTCTGTGAACCTGATATCAGCACAAGGGGGAAGGAGATAGACACAGAGAACACTCAACCCCTACAAAATCAGAGATCCAGAGACACAGAGGCTCCCAAGACCTCATCACTGACGTAGACCTAAAACAAACCCAACATGGCTCAGGGAAATGCAAGGAAGAGGGGGTTGGAAAGATTGTTAGAGCCACAAAGTTGGGACGTTACACACAGAGACATTGTCTCTTCCCCATAACTGATGGCTGCCCCCACAATGCATGACCCATAATCCCCATGGGGATAACCTACATCCCCAGTGAGGAGGGTCTTTTTTTTTTGGGGGGGTAGGGATGAGGTTAAAGATGGTACCAACATGCGTCATATAACAAATAACAAATAAAAAAATCTTATTTCTCTAATCTGATTTTCTTAGCTCTTTGTCATAACTTAATACCTAAATAATATATTCAAATAATTTTGTTTTTTTTTTTCTTTCATGAATCTAGAAATGTATTTTGTATTTATTTTTGAATGGAGATTCACGCTGTACATGTGAGGGTCTACTTCTAAAACACCAAAGCCCCAGCTATTCTCTATATTTGTACATAGAAATGATTAATGTTATGAAGTGTTTGAATGCTACTGTAGTGTAATTTGGAGCAATTATAAAATTGCTTCAAATTGTTTCAAACAACAGTTACTTGATAAAAATTTTTAGATGGTTAGTTTACATAATTATCTTGTGCTGAAGGAAGTAAGAAGCACATAATATGGGCGTAGATGCCAGAGTCATCAGATCAGTAGTGTTCAGTTGCACATCTGCTGCTATCACGGCCCGTGCAGTTCCACTAAGGCTTTCCCCCAGCTCTAGACAGTCTAGACAGCCCAGTGAGTCCAGGTAAGAAGAGGTACCAGCACATTCTTTTAGGGGGTCATGACATCTTATGTATGTGATACAGCTCATGCCTCATTACATGTGTGGGGACAGTCATACCGACAGACACAGAGTCAAAACAAATCATATTTTATTCTATGGCATTTGATTCCATATAAGGTCTAAAATGCTTGCTGGCACACACTGAAACATTTTAATTATTCTAAGCTGTGCTATTATTATTGTTTTTATGGCTTTGCCAGGAACGAACCTGTAACTGACAGTTGTCTAATGGTTTAACCAAGAAAACACACATCTCTACATTCTCCTGGGGAAAATGGCTTTTCTCGCCTTCCCTTCATCATCCACATTTAAAAAAAATATTTGGCTGTTCTCTGGGATTAAAAAAAAAAAAGAAGAAGAATGTCTTCTATATCCTAATCACTAACTGCAGAATGGATGACTCTTGAGAAGAAACTAAATAAAATAAAAGCATGTTGTAAAACTTGCCAGAAGCAGCTATGCTTTACCTTTACAGAGGCCAGAGTACCCTGTGATCAACAGCTCATTAGCCATGAAGGAGAAAAACAGACCCCCCAAGTCTGTAAGTACTCTGGTTTCTGCCTATTGGTTATGCACCCTCACTACTTCCCACAAAACAATGCTGCAAGCATCTACTCAGAAAGATGATCTTTGGGGAAATAGTCTTCATCTTCCTTAGTGTGCTATCTTTTCAAATAAGTTATTTTGTTGCTACAATGACTTGTTCTTGAGTCACTGATGTGTTTAATGAGCAACTAAGGTGGGTTCATTGTTCCAACCATCCACATAACTTACATTGTCTGAAACGTGCATTCAACTTACATTGTCTCTTCTGAAAGAAAATTTTACAGGCCATGTGAGGATATTCTTTTTCAAAAATCTAAATGACAATTGAATGTGCTTTAGAATTTTCTTTAAAGTGATTAGGGAAAATATGGATTGTTATAATTGAGTCAAATCATCAATTCTTAGATGATTTAAGATTAGTCAACCTTCACAAATGATTCGGCCGTGGAAGTCCCAATGCCACAAAGGGTTAAGGATGACATTATCTCGGAAAATTAAAAAGTAAAAATCCTTTCAGCATCTCTACACCTGTCTTCGTGTCTTGTTATATATGTACCCTCATACCATCTGTCATCCCACCTAAATGACCTGGAATTAAGAACTTTGAAGAAAATTCACTCAAAGTTATGACTGGACAGTTTCTGAAAGACTTCAAAACACAACATTCTGCCTCTTCTTGTTACTAGCCAAGAATTCCCCTTCATGGGAGCATGGGAAGGCTGTCATGTACACAGAATAATCTTACCTACTTAGAGAATGCTAATTATACATTTTGTTTTTCAAAAGCCACCGCTAAATGACAACCACACAGATGCCTTACTAAGAAAAATGAAAGCAGGTTTTATAAAACAATTAACTGATGGAGATACTTTCGAGATGGTATTTTCCTGTTGAAAAAAAGTTTTCTCTACTTGATCTCCCTATAGTGTGAGATCATATTTAACTTTCTTAAGAAATATAGATTATTCTCTTATTAAGATAATTGTTAGACCATGTAACACATTTGGAAAGAAATAAAACAAAAGAATGGCAAATTAAAAAAAAAAGACTTGCTAAAAAAGATCAATTATACGCTGTGAACAATATTGTAAAATTTTGTGAACTTTATTTTAATATCTGTACTTGAAGTGCCAGATGTTCTGTAATGATAAATCCTGTGAGAGGAAGGACTTTTCTCACTTTATTTTTAATGATTGCAAAATGTATTCAACTCACAGATTTGTTAAAAACACTGCAGATATCTTCTTGAATTTCCATATTTTCTGCTTCTAAAGACAACACATTGCCAGTTGGAGTGCATTTAAAGCAAATTAGGTTATATCATTTGGAAGAATAAAGTTAGTCCTCCCTAAGTAAAAGGAAGATTAAAGGGAAAATCTCTTTATTTCAACGTGTTTAAATGAGCTCCCACACTCATAAACTCTTACTATTAGATAGCAAGTCAGCTATTAGCAGGCTTGGAGGACATTTCAGTTAGACCCCTCCCTTAAATCAACAGTCTGTAAAAGAAGACCTGACACTGAAGGACTCTAACTCGGAGGCCCAGGAAAGTGATATGAGTCATATATCTGACTCTGAAAGGAGACAAAAGTGACACTCTAAACTTGCTGGCTGGTCATTAATAGATAACTATCTGGTTTTCTAATTAAAACAAATACACAAGCAAACAAATAATTGTCCATCAAAAATGGGCCTGTCAATCACTTGGAAAGGACAAGGATTTTCAATATAAGTTGCTTGTTATACAAACTCTAATCTAACCTTCCATAAGGTTTTGAAACGGATCACAACAACCAGGCAGGAATGGTAATCAATAGCGAGGCCCACTCCCCTATCTTTTTCTAAAGCAAATGGCATGCTGTTTTTAGTACATTACCATCAAAAGGATGGGAACTGCTTCCTGTGACATTAACAGTGCTTAGCAGCTCCTCAGTCTCTAGCCCTGTCATTGAGCCCCAGGAAAGACTGAAACCCCCTTCATCTGTTTCTAATACACTTTTGTGTAATTATCTCTTTTAGAATAATCTTATCTTGCAATTAATTACATTCTCTTGCAACACCCATGTTAGTGCTAAAGTTTTGAGAGCTTGGGAGAGATTGCTTCCTTAGCTAACCCTGGTGTCATCCCTCTGCATCTCTAGTGTGAATGGAAATGCTACCTTATCACCTAGCCTGTTCTATATTTACAAAACCTAAAATAAGGAGAATTTTTAAAAGTATATATTTCAGAGGGGGTGTGAGAGAGAGAGAGAGAGAGAGAGAGAGAGAGAGAGAGGGAGAGAATGGATATGCCAGGGCCTCCAGCTGCTGCAAATGAAATCCAGATTTGCCGGCTCCCTTGTGCATCTGGCTAACTTGGGTCCTAGAGAATCAAACCTGGATCCTTTGACTTTGCAGGCAAACACCTTAACCGCTAACCCATCTCTCCAGCCCAGGAGAATTTTTTTTTTAATTAAAAAGGTCTTATTCATATAAAGGAATCAAGTTTTACTTTAGTATTTTTCAAATGCTTTTCTTGTTTTTCTTTCTCCCCTGCTCTAATTTCTCCCTCAAAATTTTCTTCTCACTACAACTTTGTTTTTGCTTTCAAGGGGGGGAGTCCTTTACTTCACACACCCTTCCTATTTCCCAATTGAATTTTATTCAGTAATGAAGGGAAAGAAAATTACATGGGTATGTATTATGAGGAAGTCTCAAAGATATCAGTCAAGACATTCATTCACAGAAACGGACTGATCTTGGAATGCCAAAAGTACTCACGTCTGTGTACTGCATTAGACTGAATACAGCATAAAGATACGTGCATGCTCCTCTCCTGATTGCTTACTGTGTCAAACCCACACTGGATATTCATCAATGAGCAGACAGGAAACAAGAAGGAACTTTCTAAAAACCAGCTGGTGCTGTTGGCATGTATTTGAAGTAAATGGCTAATCTTCAAAGACAGCCCTAATTTAGCTAAAAAAAAAAAAAAAAAAAAACTGCCTCCTATTTTATCTTGACAGCCTAAGTTTCTTAGCCAAAAAAAAATGGTATATTTCTTGGATTCGCAAATCTCATCTTTGCAGTAGTGTAGGATAAATAGACTGCGTACAGAATAGAAAGAAAATGTCATGTACTCACAGTTGATTTGGGATAATGTTTTATCATTAGTCCATGTTATTATTTAAAGTTTTGGATAAATAACTAATTATGATATATAGTCATTATTCTAATTGAAGGAACACAATACCTAAAATTAGATATAAGCATTTAAATATAAGCATTTCACTTATATGGTTACTATATTCCTAGTTTATATGCTTTGACACTGTTGCACTTTTTAACATTTCATTGTTTTCCATTAACTTCCAAATGACATTTTTCTAAATCTGTAATGCAGAGCTTTATCATACAATAGTGAAAAATGGATTTTTCTAGTCGTAAACATGCTTAATTTTAGTCATATTTGTACTTAGACGTCACTATGTGATTTTTCTAAATGTTAGAAATTACATTTATAAGTGTTCAAATAAGACAAACAAATTGGACAATTTAGTGACAATTTAATGAAATAAACAGTTCAAACTGATGGCTTCTGAAATGAAACAGCAATCAATCTGGCAAATTATGTTAGATTGTTTCACAGTCCACTTGACATTTTACTTGTCTTTGGGGTTCACATCCATTATCAACAGAAATATTGACACACAGACTGTGTACTGTGTTCAGTGGGTATGTGAGAGGATAGATGATCCTTATCTATGCAAACATATATACACATGTACATATTTTAAGTCTGGGCATATTTTAGTGTCTGTGAACGTACACATTAAAATATCTACGTAATTGTTCCACACATGGGGACAGTGCAGGAGAGATGTAATGCATAGGCAATGTCTAAAATAGAAAATGTATAATTTTTAAATTTTATTTAATTAATTAATTTATTTATTTCAGAAAGAAAGAGAGAGAGAGAGAGAGAGAGAGAATATGAGCATATCTAGCCACTGCAAATGAACTCCAGACACAGGCATCCCTTTGATCATCTGGCTTACATGGGTTCTGAGGAATGGAACCTAGGTCTGTAGGCTTCACAGAAAAATGCCTTGTCTACTAAGCCATCTCTCCAGCCTGAAAATGTACAATTTTTAAGTTGAACATGTATAAAAACTGTACTCAGTCTTTCTATTACCATCTCAATATATTCCATTATAAATCTTCATTCAAAGCATTATGAAAGGAATCGATATAAACAGAACACCACATAATTCCATTTCTTCAAGGTAATTTAAAACACAATTAAATGGACTTCAGTAAACATGAATACTAAGCTTCATGAAACTAAATTAAAATAAAGGTATGAGGGCTGAAGAGATGGCTTAGCGGTTAAGGCGCCTGCCTGCTAAACCTAAGAACCTGGTTCCAATCTCCAGGTCCCACGTTTAGCCAGATGCAAAGTGACTCAAGGGCGCAATGCCGCACTTTCCCACAAGGGGTCACACATGTCTGGATTTCGTTCACAGCAGCTGAGAGACTGCTGGCACGCCCATCTCTATCTGTCTCCCTCTCCCTGTCTGTCTCTCTCTGTGTCTCTCTCCAAAAATAAATAAAATAATTAAAAAATAAGGTATGACCCTTTGTGATATAACATTAAGTGGTTTCCAAATTTTCATTTCTTCCAAAAGTTGTTCTAGTTGACAATACTATTTTTATGCCTTTGTAATAATTTCTCCTGCATATCTACATAGCTTAGCATGCACATCAGAGCTTAAGTTGTGGCAGACATAGTCATGGGCAAATTTACACTCCTAGCAGAGGTGCAAGATGTTTCTGCTTTTCAAATTCCTCACTGTAATTTCATGTCTTTTTTATTTTCTAATTTGCTGTCAAATGAATGGATAATGACTATCTGGTACATATTACACAATGAAATTTTATTCAACCATAAAAATGAAATAAACTTTGTAGAACAATGGATGGATCTTAATACACACCACATGCTATTATATCTCATGAGGAATATATATACATATATATATATATATATATATATATATATATATATATATATAGGGTAAAGATAATGAAACTACAAAAGATAACAGGAGGTTTTAAAGAAGACTAGGAGAAGCTGATAGAATAATTTAGACATGAAAGTAGAAAGTAGGGGCTGGAGAGATGGATTAGCAGCTAAGGCACTTGCCTGCAAAGCCAAAGGACCCAGGTTTGATTCCCTAGTACCCACGTAAGCCAGATGCATAAGGTTGCACATGCATCTGGAGTCCGTTTGCAGTGGCTAGAGGCCCTGGACATGCCCATTCTCTCTATTTCTGTCACACTATCTGCCTTTTATTCTCTCTCTCATTAATAAATAAAAATAAATATTAAAAAAGGAAGTGTAAAGAGGAATAATGGGGAAGAGGGTCACTACAAAAAAAAAAAAAAAAAAACGGATGAGAAAACACCCCCTTATAGTCTAGAGAAGACAAAACTCCAAGGTTGGCATTGATACTAATATGGTGTACCCAGAAGACATAGGTTATTATGGGAAACCCCCCAGTGCCAGGAGTGGGATACCAGTGAGTTATGGGTTACAGAGACCATAACCCCTCCAAAATATACTTGTTATTGCCAATGTACTTTGTTGTCCACCAGAAGTAGATGGCAAATATCTGTTGCTAAAGATACCAGATGGTTTGATTGCAGGACACTGAGAAATCAAGATGAAACCGAGCTGGAAGCCACCTCTCTGCTGACTAGTGGTCATAGTGCTCAAAAATGTTAAACTGGCTGCTGGGAGAGAAAAGTCATCAGTAGTCTTAACCAGCAGTGGACCGTGTGAACTATGTAACCAGGAAACCTGGCAACATATACCCACAGGTGCAATAGAGGGGCGACTATTATGGGGTAACCATCAGCTTTCTGATACAATTTAAGGCCCATGGTACTGAAAGCCTAGTCAAAAGCATATGTTTGGAAGGTGATACACCCTGTGGCAAAAGCTACAGCTGTTGTCCAAAGTGACTCGTTTTTGCCATGAAATTATACTTCAAATCTTTCTGTTTATGCCTATAGATCATTGCTGCTCTCAGTTTTGGTCAGAGAAGATTCTTTTTGTGAATGATGTTAACTACTGGGGAGACTCAAGAGTTATTCCATTCTGAGAAAAATGACAGCTACGTTTTCAACACTGAATGAAACACCTATCACACCTCCTAAGACTCAGAGCACATTGAAGATGAGGCGGCTGAGATTATAATGAAAGAACCAGTGGATAGGAAGGAATGCTTTGTAACATTGTCCTCTGGACATGAAGCAGTCGTTGCTGTTGCTTTCAGGTGAGCTGTCACTGCCTGCAGAACATATTGTTATCAATGATAAAGGAAGGGGAAAAAAGAGAGAGACATCAAAATAGAAGAGGGAGGCACAAGTCAAGAAGCAGAGTGGAAGGGATTTGGGAGGGACGGGACAAAAGGAAACTATTGAGAGTGAGGGGACTGAGGTGGATTGAAGGTAAAATTCTTCTACAGTTTACATGCTTATGACTAAGTCTTATAGTAACTCTGAAAGCTGGTGGAGACTGCAGGAGATGGAATCTTGCTGAAGGAGGTGTGTTACGGGTGCAGGCAGCATTGGGCAGCCCTAGCTAACTTACTTTCTCTCCTTTCTGCCTGCTTGTGGGAAGATGTGATGCCCAGCTGTCTGCTCTTGCCATGCTTTTCCCACCATGATGAAGCTCCCCTTTGAGACAATCGGCCAAAATAAATTGTGTCCTTTCATTAGATGCTTCTGGTCAGGTGTTTGTGTCTCATCAATGAGAAGGTAACTGCTATAGGGATTATAAAAAATATTATGTACATTTATAAAATTGTCAAAATATATGGTAATGATGGCTGGAGAGATGGTTTAGCGGTTAAGGCATTTGCCTGCAAAGCCTAAGGACCCATGTTTGATGCTCCAGATCCCATATTAGCCAGACGCACAAAGGTGAGACAAGTACAAGGTTGCACATGCCCACTAGGTGCTGAGGACCTGCCCTGCCAATTTTCTCTTTTCTCTCTCTCTCTCTCTCTCTTTCTCTGCCCAAAGTAAAAAAAAAAGATGGTAGGGATTGAAGGCTTGACCATTCATTTCCTTCCAAAAAAAAAAAAAAAGAAAATCTGCTGAAAGGTGAACATGTGTGAGCATTCTGTCATTAGAAGATTGTGCAACAGTGTGCAGTTTCACTCCCTCAAATTTTTCTTTTCCTTTATGATGAACATCATGGCAGTGCTTTCACATGCCCCCATCTTGTGCCAGACACTTCTCCCAAGTACTCCTATGTCCTCTTCAAAAGGTCCTTGACAGTTGAAGAACTGGCACGATCCTTAGCTGAGTTGTTCCCAGAGGATGTTTACACTGAATACAGTCGGCCAACAGTAAACTACATACTACAAAATATAAGGGACATGGAAGGCAATTATACAAGCTAATTGTTGTTTTCTTATATAATAGAAACACACAATTGAAGTATATGTGAAAATATAATGGAAAATAGAATATATAAATGCATATATATACTTTTATTAATTATTAATTAATTAATTTATTTATTTGAGAGACGGAGTGTGAGAGAGAGAAAGAGGCACATAGAGAGTGAATGGGTGAACGAGGGCTTCCGGCCACTGCAAATGAGCTACAGACGCATATATCACCTTGTGCATCTGGTTTAAGTGGGTACTAGGGAAGCTGAGTCCGTAGGTTTCACAGGCAAGCATGCTTCAATCACTAAGCCTTTTCTCCAGCCCTACCTGTATGTATGTGTGTACATATTCAGAATACAGAAATAGACATAGATATATTCTATTTTAAATTATATGAAATACTATGTGCCCAGACTTTCTGTACAGTGAACCAAGCCAATGATTTCCAAAAATAAAAATAGACTTTAAAGGGATTTCAGAAAGCACATTTTCAGATGGAAGTGAGCACATACATGACTTGTTATATCAGCTTGTTGGAATGGAATTTATTCTTCTGTCAATGGTTAATTAGGGAAAGTTGGAAAACTTATTTCAAACAATCAAGGTTCAATTTTATGGAGAAGCATATATTTTTTTTTTCTCATAGATACACTCAGTCAGGGACCCTAAAAACTGAAAGACCACCCAAACATATCTGCTCTATATTCTTTTAAATTTAAATTTAAAACACATTAAATCTTATCAAAACGACTCTTGAAATCCATAACCACTTAACAAAGCTCCTCTTAGAATATGCATCATGACAGTGTTTTCATTCAGCATATTTTTATTGGTGTTGCCTATAAACTTCTTCATACATCTTCTTAACATGACAGCACCACCACAAAAATCGTCTGCATATCTTATTAATACTGCAATAACCATTAACACGGTGCAACATATATCTGAGTAATATGGCCATAACTGTTAGCTTATTTTAATGCTAATAAAATATATAAATACATAACTGTAATATATGTTGTTAAGTTCCTGTGTACTCATTTGATGATGACTTTAATAGTGTAAGGGAAGAGGAGATAAGTTGTAGAGCACAAAGTCATGCCCCTTGAAGTCAAATGAGCCTCTGCCTAATTCCTTTCTCTGCAATTTTTTTAATTGCAAAGATCAGTGAGTTATTTCTTTCATTTTGGAGTGCATTTGCATTTCTTTGCCCATATGGACAGTAGTGCCAGCCATGCAGTGTTGGGTGTGACTACCTGGAATGGCCTGGGAGAGAGTCCTAGCACACCTCCTGGCACTCATTCTGCATGTCTCAAATCATGTGAAATGTCAACTAGTTTCCCACAAAACTACAGACCATAGTGCACGTGGGAGGGGGGTAGTATTATAAAAAATGCTTCATCTCCTGTGCAAGGATTGAAGAAGCTGTCTGAATAATGAAAAATATTAAAATGAGAACTGGAAAAATTAATTATTCATGTCCAATATTTTCAAGTAATTGAAAGCACACTAGTGATTGACTAAAGGTTTTAGCAGTTATTATAAATCTTTAGTAATATCATGGCAGGTTAAATGAAATTCCTAAAAATAAAATCTGAAAAATGATGAAATATTTCTATGAATCATAATTATCCATGTAAATATGGCACAGTAATTTGTCATTGATAATGTCTAAATCGATATTTACATAACATTTTTATTTTTATGGTAAATATAAAATTTACACTTAGGATCATGCTTGCTTAAATCTTACATAAACTACAAGGGGATATGACACTGCATCTTTAGAAAAAAATATTCTATTTATTTATTTGAGAGAGAGAGAGGCATATACAGAAAGAGAGAATAGGTGCATCAGAGCCTCTAGCCCCTGCAAACATACTCCAGACACATGCACCACCCTATGCATCTGGCTTACACGGGTTCTAGAGAATCAGACCTGGATCCTTTGGCTTTCCAGGCAGGTGCCTTAACAACTAAGCCTTCTCTCCAGCCCGATATTGCAACTTTCAAAGGAGTATAATTTGAGTTTTGAAATCAACTTACATTTCTTCATGAAATACAGAGAAAGCAACACTGAACACAGTGTGTATGTTGGGGGCGAGTCATTGAGACGGGAGGGAAAATGCAGTTGCATGATAAGAAATGCACTGGAATTGACAAAATAAGATTGACAACATGGACCAGACACAATGGAAATAATGGTAATTGACTTCATACTGATCTGTGTTCTAACCGAGGAGCCCGACTTGCAGGACCCATTGAGAACTGAAATCCTGGGTCCTGCGTTCAAGTCCGAGTCGGGCGTGGGGCCAGAAGCAATGTGGCGCTCCGCTGTCACTGACTCCAAGCGCTGCTCATCGCCCCGCGCCTCTCTCTTCATTAACAGAGAGAGAACGTACCCAGGCTCCCGCGGAGACGTCAGGCAGTGGTGCGGCAGGATGAAATTGGTTGTGAAGAGGCCAGCAAAGTCATGGAAGGTATCCCACATAGCCTAGCTTTCGCCAGCTTGTCTACCCTTGATTCTGGCTTTCTGCCCCTGGGCTCCGGCTTCCAGCCATGCCAGAATCCAGATGGCTGAAAGTGGTCTTTCTCTTGCCTGTCCAGAGAGCATTTGCATTGGAAAATATAATCCAGTAACCGTCATTTCTTCTTTGCCTGCTCAAGAGCTGAGTCTTTGAATAGTGTTTTATCAGTGTTACAATTTTTTTTTTCCCAGAATTCTTCCCTTTGGATTCTTGTCAAATAGATAGCATCTCTATCCACCTACCTCTTTAGCAAGAGAGAAACTTATTTGCTCTTGAGGGTCACTTTTCTCCAGATGTGAAGATAAGAGATTTTACTTGTCCGGTAGACTACATCAACTAACAAATTAATTAATTAACTTAATTAAAGTAATAATTAAAATAATTAAGTTAATTAAACAATTAAATTAAATAAATAAAAATAATGAAATAAATAAAAATAAAATAATAAATAAAAATAAATAAATTGATTAAATTAATTAACTTAATTTGTACGGCCTACAGTCCTTTGTCCAGGGAATCCATAGGATGAATCCAGTGTCTGTCCATGACAGGCCCACCTTGCTCCTTGGGTAAATGTCAGTCACAGGCAGCCCATGGGGGAAGTGGATAACCCGGCCCCAACAGCTGGGCAGACGTTCCGGCTGCAAAGGATTTCAGGTTAGCACGGGTGAGTAGAGGAGTTTCTTGGTCTCCAGAGACCATTCCGCTTACTTTTCCGTGCAACGTTCAGGTAAACGCTCTTCCATGGTGCTCATGGGGCTTTCTCTTGAAGGGCGATGCTGAAGGTGAAGGAATAAGGAGGAACTCACTCTCATGTGAAACTCTTAGCTCTTACTGTAGCTGGTCGCAAGCATAGCTGTGTTTATGTGTGTGGTTGGTTGGATTCAGGTGTCCCCCATACAATTAGGTGCTCTGAAGGCTAGGTCCCCAGCTGATGGCAATTTAGAATTAAAACCTCCTGGAGACAGTGTCTTGGCCCACTCTCCTTTTGCTGTTGTCCAGCTGATGTTGGTAAGGAGGTGATAACCATCCTTTCCCCTGCCATCATGGAGCTTAACCTGGAGTTTGTAAGCCAAAATAAACCTTTGTTTTTCCCACAAGCTATTCTTGGTCAGGTGTTTTCTGCCAGCAGTGCAAACCTGACTGCAACATGATTCTTGCCATCCCCTGCTATTCACTCAAATCTTCCTAACCTGCAGCAACCACCTCTGGTCCTGAAGGAATAGGAGGTGGTGTCACTGGAGGATTTACTGCTGAATATTCTGACCCATAGCAACCATAGAAACATGTCTGCTAGTCGTTATTACAAGAAGTGGAAGCATATATCACTTTCATTCCCATGTTAAAAGCATTTGCTACACGTTCCATTTTTTTTTTACCTTTTCTAATCTCCAAATAAACATGTAACTGAATTAATAACTTGCATGTTAAATTCTTCAGTTCTGATTTAAAAAAATATATAGTAGGGCTGTCGAGATGGCTTAGCTGTTAAGGCACCTGCCTCCTAAGCCTAAGAACGCTGGTTCCAATCTCCAGGCCCACGTTTAGCCAGATGCAGTGATGCAAGGGTGCAATGCCATACTTGACCACAAGGGGGTGTACACACCTGGAATTCATTCACAGCAGCTGAGAGGCTGCTGGCATGCCCATCTCTTATCTGTCTTCCTCTCCCACTCTCTCTCTCTCTGTCTCTCTCTGTGTCTCTCCAAAAAAAAAAAAAAATACAGTAAATTTGAGGTTGGTGCTCATATCTACACTGAAAAATCACCAAACATTGTCAAAATAAGGGTTCTGTCTTCTGAACAGTTTTTGTAAGTATTCATGTTTACCTTTTTTTGGTCAATATTTGATCTAAATAAAACAGCTTTTACACATATTATACCGTATAAAATCCAAAAATGTGTATTGTATGAAGATCTGTGTGTCACACATGTAAACATGCCAGGGTCTCTTTAATGATGTCATTCTAATATTCTGCTTGCTTTTATTCTAGAGGCAACACATCTTATTTAAATCCACAGCACAGGCATGTTTAGATGTTACATTATTTGAATTTGAACTAGAAGTGAATGTTATAGGTGCACAGTGGTGTAGATATGTGATTGTGTTTCATTAGATAAAACCAGAGGAATATTTATTCATAAAATACATAGAGAAAGGCGCACTTGTTATATTACTCTAGCTTTGCAAAAATAAGTCACAACTTTAGCTCTTATTCAGACCCAGAAACAACCTCAACAGTCTCTCAAAAGGAGCCCTGATACTTCCTTATGGTCCCAGTTTTTTTCCTCCAGCAAGACTTCCCAGGATTGTGCTTTCAGCAGGATAGATTCATTTTGCATGACTTTTGACTGAATAGTCATCCAATAAATTAATAAAACTTGCTTTATACAGCTGTATGTTATTATTATAACATCTAAGACATTTTCAAATATATAAATATGTGATTGATTGATTCGTTCTTTCTATAGGTGACAGGTGTTAGTTAATCCTTAGGGCAGAACAATTAAGCACAGGCTGGCATGAGCATTTGAATGCAAGGCTATTAGTGAACATATGGTTGCTCTGGGGCGAGGGGGATTATATAACTAGAACTGGAATTGTTGAATTGACATGTTGAGTTTTCAAAGCTATTCACAGCTTCACATAGAATTTATCTAGTATATTATTATTTTCCAGAAATGAATTCTTTGTTTAGATGTTCCTCTGCTTTCACTTGAGTTAGGCTTTTATCATCAAATATGCATTGTATTGGCTTTGGATTATATTTTCTCTTCATATTTTATGAAATTATATCAATTCATTGACTTAAGATTTTTTAAAATATATTTATTTGTAGTTGCATCTGCAGTTCAAAGGGCTGGGGAAATTGATAAGTCAGTAAAGTGTTAGTCTTGCAAAAATAAGGACTTGAGTTTCATCCCAAATACTCACTTGAAATGCTAGAGTGTAGTGGATGCTTGTAGTCGTGGGATTCATTTGTCAGCATCTCTAGCCTGATTGATGAGATTCAGGCAAAGGAGATCTTGTCTCAAAAGTGGAGAGTGTAAGTGAGGAACATCCCCAGGCCTTCATACATAGATACCCATGCATGCATGTGTACCTGCTCACACACATGCAAACATAAATACATACATGTCTACCACCAGACACACATGCTAAAAGTCTTTAATATTTTTTTAAAGATTCTTTTTAATTCATTTGTTGATTTGAGAGCCACTGCAAATGAACTCCAGATGCATGTGCCACCATGTGCTTCCAGCTTATGTGAATACTGGGGAATCAAACGTGGGTCCTTAGGCTGTGCAGGCAAGTGCCTTAACTCCTAAGCCATCTCTCCAAACCTGTTAAAGTCTCTTTTATTGGAATAATCACACACTGTTCTGCATAAATTTGTTCTATCATGTAATTCAAATTGATTTAAATTTTCTGTTGTGATTAATCATTAGATGTGGAAGTTACTTAAAACTGAATCAATTTCTTTCCTTTTCTTTTTTATTTTATTTAGTTATTAAAGACAGAGGGAGAGGGAGAGAATGGGCATGCCAGGGCCTCTACCCACTGCAAATGAATGCCAGATGCATGTGCTACCATATGCACCTGGCTTACGTGGGACATGGAGAATCAAACCTGGGTCCTTTGGTTTCGCAGGCATGCACTTTAACTGCTAAACCATCTCTCCAGCCCTGAGGCAATTTATTTTCTAATGAAGCTCAAGTAATTATTAAATGCACAATGATTATAGAACCTATAAAAGACAGTATATCTTTAAAATGCATTGTAGCTCAGAAAATTGTATGCAATGTCTTAATACATGATCATTATTTTTATTTTTATTTTATTTTAATATAGTTTATTTATTTATTTGAGAGAGAGAGAATGAGAATGGGTGTGCCATGACCTCCAGCCACTGCAAACGAACTGCAGATGCCTGTACCCCTTTGCATCTGGTTTATGTGGGTCCTGGAGAATCGAACCAGGGTCCCTTGGCTTTGCAGACAAATTCCTTTACTGTTAAACCAACTCTCCAGCCCACTTTTTTATTTTAGAAAAATAATAATGTACATTATGTCAATGTTACCAAAACTATTTAATTTCTAAAATGTAATGCAAATATATTAATTATTTGGGCAAACATTCTACATGTTGGCAAGTTTTCTCTCCTTAATTTATCAGTTAATGAAAAACAATATCTTTCACTATCACTATATATCAGATTATTTTCCATTTTTATACCAATTAATAATTTATATAGTTTGAGGTTATATTATTATAGACTTTAAATTTAAAATAAATACCTATTTGATTGACCTATTAAGTTGTGTTTGGGGAAAATGAAGTATTAATTTGTTCATAAAGAAGAAAAGTATTAATATTAAATGTGTTTTTGTCTATATATGATTAAATTATTTTAAAATAATATATATATATATTCATATTCAGTATATCACTATGGCACAGAACATTAAATCATCAGGGGTAAAGTGCCTTCTCAGCATGTGTGGTTAGCATGACCCAGTACCACACACACAGAAACAAAGCAAGAAAACCCACTCATTATGAGTTCATTCATTATAGTTATTTAAAGTAAATAAATTAGAAACCCAAATATACTTGGGTCACATCATCATTAAATGCCTAATCAAAGCATTAATTGCCATTCCATTGACATATGGAATATGTCCCCAAATTAAATGCTATTCAAGTTATTTAGCTAACTGAGGATATAACTAGGTTTACATAATTTCCTATCAGAAGGTGATGAAAATGTCCTATAGAGGGCTGGAGAGATGGCTAAGTGTTTAAGGCATTTGCCTGTGAAGCCAAAGGAATCAGGTTTGATTCCCAGGAACACACATAAGCCAGATGCACTAGGCGCACATGGGTCTGTAGTATACAGTGGCTGAAGGCCCTGGAATACCTATTCTCAGTCTCTCCCTCTCTCTCTTTGTCTCTCTCTCTCTCTCTGTCTCTCGCTCTCTCCTTCCCTCCCTCCCTTCCTCTTTATAGCTCATTCTAAAATAAATGAAATAAAATAAAAATATTTTAAAATGTCCTGTAGAGTTGCTGTATATCACAAAAGGATAATTATATCTCATAGAAATTAAAATATCATTTAAAAATTTGGCATATTGAACCAAGACATCCATGCCAGCATATGGAGTGAATAAAGTTTGGTAAATGACCATGATCGTAAATAGCTCAATATGTAACACAGTAGTGGCAACTCATTTGAGAGAATTTATAGAAAGATTGGCAACTTTTATTTAACCTGAATTCAGTGATATGAAAAGAATGTAGGGAATTATGAGAGTAAACCTACTAAATTTAGAATTAACTAGTATTTGGCAACCCTGATTAAATTAACAGATGGAAATAACATTCTGTAACAATATTTTTATAGTCTTTTAAGACAATTGAGCAAGCATTTCATGCCAACTATAGAAATTTCTGAGGTTACACAGTAATTTTTTTTCTTTTGGTTTATTAAAAGCAATTTTTCATGAATTATTTTACATGTATAACATACAAATGCCCAGCTGCTTCAAATCGTCTATTTATATTCTCAGAATAAATACACGGAATCTTGGCAAATACCAGCATCAGCTTTAACAAAAGCACATTTTATTTATGCAAGTTTGTGTGTGTGTGTGTGTGTGTGTGTGCACATCAGTGTCTCTTGCACATGAAATACATGCTCATTTGGCTTTACATAGCTGACTGCGGGAATTGAACCCAGGCTGACAGACTTTGCAAGCAAAGGTCTTTATTACTAGAGTCATCTTCTCAGGCCCCACCTGCATGAGTTTTATAGTAGCACATAAAATTGTTCAATTGCCATTTTACTACTAGATGTGGAGGCTCAGATATACAATCTCAGATATACAATATACTCAGGAAGCTAAGACAGGAGGACCCCTTGTGCATTTGGCTTACGTGGGTCCTGAAGAATCAAGCCTAAAACGGGGATCCTTAGACTTCACAGGCAAGCATTTAACCACTAAGCCATCTCTCCAGCCCAACAAATAGCTTTTTGTCCCCTAAATACATACTAGCTTTCATGCATATAACACAAACTCAATATTTTCTTTCTCTGTCCCAAGTCTTAAAATTTTGGCAATGGATCATAGTTTTTTCATTCTGTCTTGAGAAGCAGAGGTAGCAAGGTTAAGTTAATATCGTGATTCTAAACTAATGCCAAGTACATGTCTTACAAGACTTACATTCTGCATTGGGACCGTCACCAAAGCATGAAACATAGTGATAGATATATAGGAATGGGGCACTGAAGACCTACAGATGGATGTAGATATATTGACTTTGGCTTTTAAAGCAATTGCCTTCAGTCATCTCAGTGATACGCAGCTACATAAAAGATATGTGAGCCGGAAATAAAAAGAGCTTCTTGGAAATATAATTCAAGTCCAACATCTGACATGTACCTCATTTCTGTTGTGCAGGAAAGGAGTACATTTAAGACTGAGAAACAAATTTAAATAGTCAAGATTTAGTAATTCTGTTATTGAATTCTCACTTTAAGACACTGTGGAACAATGAATAGATGACTACCTGTATGGTTTTTAGGATAACAGAATATTTCTTTGATTGTGGAATGAATTAAGACTCACCTGGAAAGATAAATTATAATGCACTCATTTGATATTTAATTATAAGAAACAATCAGGAAAGGGAATCATGATACAAACAAATGCAGTTGTAATGTAATGGACTTTTTTCAGTATGAGTCATACTTCAAGGAAGATGCCTAGAGGAGGAAGGAACAGTGCTTTGTAGGAAAAAAAAAAAAAAAAACTCATCCTGAGCACCATGTATAAGATGTAAACAGCTTTTTCCCTCATTGCAAACTACTGCCAGTTCAGACCAGCAAGGAAATGTATTGTCTTTACTTAATATATGTAGCTCTTTCTATGTAAACCCTAGTCCGTATCTTTCAAACGGTGAATTATTGTTTTATTTTTATTATGTACATAGTGTGTATATAATCATGCTGGTACCATCATTAGTCTCCTCCTTGTCCTCCCCACTCTGAAGGGACCCTCCTCCTCGGGGAATGTGGGTCGTGCATTGTGGGGGTAGCCATCAGTTATGGGGAAGAGGCGATGACTCTGTATATAATTTCCCAGATTGTGGCTCTCACAATCTTTCCACGCCCCTCTTCCGTGAATTTCCCTGAGCCATGTTGGGTTCGGTTTGATCTATTTCAGTGATGAGGTCTTGGGAACCTCTGTGTTTCTGGCTATCTGGTTTGGTCGGAGTTGAGTGTTCTCTGTGTGTATCTCCTTCACCCTTGTGTTGGGACCACATTCACCAAGAAAGCAGCACTCTTTCTCATTTCCCCCATTACTCTATGGTTTCAGCTGGGGCCTGGGGCGGTGCTATGTGCTGATTCTCTCCTCAGGCTCTGCGTCCATCTGAAAAGGAGAAGCAAATTCTCCAGCGAAGAGAAAAGTCAGCATCAGATAAATGGGGTAACCATCATTATTTTAGAGAGAATTTCATAGGTGTATGCCTTCTTGTAGCCCACGATTGGTGGGAGCTTGATATTGGAGAGCAGCGTTGTTTTTTGGATATGGATCTGACTTGTTTCCCAGTTCTAGCTGTGGGTTCTTTTCCACTGAGTGGATCTGATAGCCAAATCAAGAGGTGTTGTTTACCCACCATGGCTGTGTGCCACTATTGCACTTGGGTGAACATCAAGTCAGGTTGTTTGCTGCTGAGAAGCTTAGATCACACTTTTCTTGGACAATGTTGGTCACTTTCCCCCAGTCACTCATGTAGCACCTTCTGGCACTAGACAAGCTAACTGTCTGGGGACTGACTCCCTTCCAGATTCCAGCCAGGTCACTCCATGTTCTGTACCAACAGCATATGGTGTCTTCAGCAGTAGGGTCTTACCATTAACCTTTGGTGGGCCATCAATTTAAAGACAATGACACAAGAGAAATATAACTATTTAACATTTAACTTGATCACTAAATCTTTTTGAGGTAGTGACACATGAAGAATTTTTGTTAACCTGAAAATAGTCCAATGGGCAGGATAAATAAACCTCACACATTCTAAAAAGGTAGAATTTGAGATTTTTGGAAATGTGTATATTATCTAAAGAAAGAACTGTAGGTAATAGCCCAGGGAGTAATGCCTTCAAGATCTGGGCATTCTCCTTCCCCACAAATGTAGCAGGTCACAGAGGCACCCTAATGACTAATACTCAACAACACTTAAAAATTATTTTAACTGGGGGCTGGAGAGATGGCCTAGTGGTTAAGGCATTTGACTGCAAACCCAAAGGATGCTGGTTTGATTCTCGAGGACCCATGTAAGACAGATGTGCAAGGGGTGCATATGTCTGGGGTTCACTTGCAGTAGCTGGAGGCCCTGGCTTGCCTCTCTCTGCCTCTTTCTCTCAAATAAATAAATAAATAAACAAACAAACAAAATACATGAAAATTATTTTAACTGCCCCACAGTTATTGATTTAGTCATTTCTTGATGCCTCAATAAGTCAATAAGTATGGAGAAAATATAATTTTCAGATATTCATCTGAAAACAATAAGCTTTAAATAAATCTGTGAAGAGAACTACAGCTTAAACTTCAGGTGGGGATTTATTCACTTCTATATTTTGAAAAATATACTTGGGTGTGTCACTGCTCACCTGTCACCCGAGCACTAAGGTGGCAGAAACAAAATTGTGAGTTCAGTCCCGTATAAACAATACCGTCTCAAGAAATTTAGGGTTGGGGGCTAGGAAGATAGCTCAAGAGTTAATGTCACCTGCTTGCAGTCTTTTGCGCTGGCTTCAGTAAACAAGACACCCACATAAGCTGAACGCAAAAAGTAGCAGAAGCATCTAGTGTTCATTTGCAGCAGAAGAAACCCTGGGAACCCCCCTGCTCTCTGCCCCCCAAAGAACAACAAATAAAGTATTTTAAAAATTACTCAGGTTGGGGGATACTGCTCTGTGGCAGAATGCTTACCTAACATAGGCAAGGCAATGAGGTGCTTACTTCTAATCATGTTATTCATCAAAAAATAACTAATAAAAATAAAGGAATTTACTATTTAAGAAAGAAAATTTGAAAAATTGACAGAAATTGATTCTTCTCATCACATTAAAAAGGCTATTATTTCTGCTGACTGAGGAGTTGAAGGTCATAAATATGGTGTATATTCATTTCCCTCTTGCTTTTGTAAAATAATCCCCAAAAGTCACCATGACAAAACAGTGCCCGTAGATGACACTATAGAGTGTGTCAGAGCTCAATGACTTTACAAAGCTCACAGAAGAACATGGCATTGTTTGATACTTGCACTCGCTTGTACTTGCTCATGTCCCCAAAGGCAATGGGGGTGTGACATCACCAACATCCTCTCATGCAGGCCATTTGTCTAATAACTGCCTCACTTCAAGTCTAGTGAAAGTCATGAGGGGGTGGCATGAGAACCTGCCCAAATTCTGCACAGAAAGAAGATCTTATCATGCGTACCAAGGAACATGATTGTTCCCCAAACCCCCAAGGCACAAGACTTCACAATACCAAATACATCACAAGACACAAAATAAATGTCAAGCAAATAAAGAAAATAATTGTGCCATTTTTCAGAATGATTGATGGAACTTGGTATCATTATGTTGAGTGAAGTTAGGCTTGGAGAGATAATATTTTTTCTCTCACATGTGAAATCTAGACTTCATATATGTATATGTATGCATATATGTGGCATCAAAGCAGAAGGAAGACTATCTAAGAAGAGGTAGGGAGTCAAAGAAGGAAGAGGTAGAGAAATGTGGGTTATGGGGGAGGAACATGATATAAGTGTAAGATACACATGCATGAAAATGTCAAGTTAAAGCCCATTATTATAAGAAAATGTACTAGTAAGAAAGGAAAATCGTAAAGGTCATAGAGAAACAACTGTTAATGACAAACATATAATAACACATGTAAAAATAATTAGAAAGAAAGTAGAAATAGAGGAGATATGGCATCAAGTAGACTAGGAAAGGAAATTCCTTTATGTCATTATTTACAATATATATGGTTTCATAAGTTTTTTTCATTGTTCATGTTAGTGAGTATAATTTTGCCTGACAAGGTTTTTTGAACATGTGCCTTTTGTTTTTTTTCCAGACATTCTCTTTTCCCTTCCATTGTTTTTATAGTGTCTTCAAGGATTTCTTCTGTACAATGAAAATTTAATTTCATTAACCATATTTTACCATTAATCATAATTAGTATCACTTAAATATTTTTTACTACTACATACAAACTAAAGGAACACATGTGTAATATAAGAAAAATATATTAATTGTTTCTCAAAGGGCTTTGATTTTCCTTGAAGAAACAGGAAATAGGTAGTCAAAAACAAACACTGAGGAACAGACTCACATGACATGTGGCAGATAGAATAAATGCTCCACAGGGTAAAATTATTTTTTTTAGTCACAAATTTCATCATTTTTCAAAATGGTTTTAGCTTTACAAAACATCCCCAATGCTTAGCATTTGTTTGTGTTAAAGGCTGACATTACCCATTTCTGTTGGATTGAGCAAGTGTGGATTTGAAGCCTCACCCAAAATATATGTTCTATTTAACGTTCATCAGTCTTATTGTAACTTTTCCCCATGGTGCCTCAATAGATTTCTAACAATTTACAGCCTCTCTCTGCTCTTGCTCTATCGGAACTGGCAGGGGTACAGTATCTCATAGCAATTCTCTTTGCCTAACAGAACAATCCTAAAGTGAAGTACATCCATTGTTCCAATCAAGACTGACTTCTCAGGCAGCCCATGACTAATTGAAAGTTCCTCTAGCTTAATGGTGCTATCCCCCAGGGCCAGTCTTTTACAAAAATGCTCTGCTTATATTTTTTTGAACTGACTTTGTAGTCAGGGAAAAATTATCTTTTGTTTATATTCCTTATAAGGTTTTGATGGAAAAGTGAATATATTTCATGCATTTTAACACATAATCCCTATACTTTTGACTTTAAATCAAAATTTATAACATTTTGCTATTTTAAATGTGTTTGTTTCCATGACTGCTTAATACATCTCGACTTTGACTTCTTTGTTTCTCTGTTGATTCATCAGGAGAATTGAATGGAAATAAAATATTTTGCTTTCCAATTTCTGAAAATAAACACCATCATAGTTAATTTGAGGTAGCTCAACTTGTTTTCAATGAAATAATTAATTATGACAGAAACATCATATGAGTTAATATGATATTAAATAGTCGATTACATTCTGCTGCCTTAGTCTAATTTGAGATTTTATTAATAATATTTGAGATGATCTGGAGGAATGACTTAGTGGTTAAAGTGCTTGTCTGCAAAGCCAAGGGACCCAGGTTCTATTCCCCAGGACTCAAGTAAGCCAGATGCACAGGGTGGTGCTTGTATCTGGAGTTCCTTTGCAGTGGCTGGAGGCCCTTACATGCCCATATTCTCCTTCTGTCTCTCTTTCTCTTTCCATCTTTCTCTCTCTCCCTTTCTTAAATAAATAAAAATTAAAATATTAAAATATTAATAATATTTGAGGGACTAGAAAGATGGCTCAGCGGTTAAGGCACTTGTCTGGAAAGCCTAAGGACCTGGGTTTGATTCCCCTGTACTCTCATAAAGCCAAATGCACAAAGCAAGCATGTCTGGAGTTCGTTTGCAGTGGCTAGAGGCCCTGATGTGTACATTCTCTTTCTCTTTCTCCCTCCTTCTTTCTCTCTCTCTCTTTTTCAGTCAAATAAATTAAAATATTTTTAAAAATAATATTTTAGAATCTTTTAGAGACATCTAAATACCTATATTTACATAGAAAAATAACAACACATCTTTATAATTCAAAGAAAAATATAATAGTCCAACTCTGTTTAAAAATAATGCCACATTAATTGATTTTTTTTTCTATCTGACTTCATTTTTCCTTGAGTGCTTATGGCTTCTTTAATTAATTTCAATACAATCATAGAATACTTTCAAATATCACACAATATTCTACAAAGTGAGCATATGATGAGGTAAGTAGTGGCAAGATTCTTGCCTTCCTTCAGCTTAAGTACATTATTTAGCATAATCCCATACAGCATATGGAAACCTGTGCTGGTTTTACTACAGTAACATGTACCAGTTTGGAAAAATTGAAACAGAAACCTTAAAACACATTCTTAAGACTAAATAGCATATCATCTGGCCCTTTTCCCTCCTCTCCCTGTGTGTGTGTGTGTGTGTGTGTGTGTGTGTGTGTGTGGTGTATGTATGTATATATCCATGTGTATATATTTTTATATTTGTATATATTTTCCCTCCTATCCCTGGTGTGTGTGTGTGTGGTGTGTGTATGTATATATCCATGTGTATATATTTTTATATTTGTATATACTTTTCCCTCCTCTCCCTGGTGTGTGTGTGTGTGTGTGTATGTGTGTGTGTGGTGTATATGTACATATCCATGTGTATATATTTTTATATTTGTATATATTTTTCCCTCCTCTCCCTGGTGTGTGTGTGTGTGTGTGTATATATATATATATATATATATATATATATATATATATATATATATATATGTATATATCTCCATGTGTACATATCCATGTGTATATATTTTTGTGCATGAGATGGCCTTAGGTAGATGCCAGGTGTCTTCTTCAGTCATTCTCCACTGTATTTTTTTGAGCAAGTATTGTCGACATATTCCTTTTCTATAGTAGTATTTGCTCATTGCATAGTATAAGCATTTAATTTGATATTTCCTATTTGTATAAAACTATACTCACAATGGGCAATAATCATCCAGTATTTAAGAATTTCAAGAATTACTTAACATAAATGTCAGGTGAAACTGACTTTTGTTTTGACAAAGGTCATACTTATGCAATGTTTTTCTTACATAATTTTATTTTTCAAGTGACTTCTTTGAAAATTATGCAAGTAATGGATTCCTATTTTAAATAATTTTAAACCAAAGAAATTTTCAAAATAATTGTATAAGCATTTTTTATCTTTCTTTAAATTATTCTTATAGAAATAATTGTATAGAACCTTGAAGTTTTATGGATGCATGAACTTGATATTTCATAAGCATATATATGTGTGTAATTGGTATATATATCATATATACAATATATGCCTCATAGGTATGATATACATCATATAATTTGACATATCTGCCTTTTCATGCAGTTTTCACATAACATTGTTGAGTAGCTCTCCATGTTCCACCTGAGAAATTTTCCATAGAAATAAACATTAATATTATTGAAATGTAGGCTAACTGATACTTCAAATTGAAGAATTGTATCCATTGATTGGTACCATGAACTATTTCCTTATACAGAAAATTTAAGTAATTTATGTAATGTTCAAAGATTCCTAACTCGTCTTATATCATTTGTTCATGCTGAAATCTTATGATGTCCAATACTCAATATTTTTGAAGTATTAAGTAAAACATCTCTAAAACTTCCTCTGTGAAATAACAAACTAGATGTCTTGTTCCTACCTAACTTTAATTAATGTCCAGTAATTAGTCTTTCTCCTTCTACTCTCCCAGACTTCTGGTAACCACCTTTCTCCTCTCATTTCTTGAGATTGACTTTTTATTTTAGATTGAGCTGTAGTTCTCCTATACTTCACTTGACATAGTGATTTTTTGATCAATTTAAGCTATCACCAGATACACTTTTATTATTCACGAACAAATAACATTTCATTATTCATATCTTTCTATCTACCTCTCACATGTATTCATTTATTAATGGGGGGTCATTTGGATTGCTTCAATTTCTTGAGTATTAATAATAATGTTAATGGGCTGGAGAGATGGCTTAGTGGCTAAGGTGCTTGTCTGCAAAACCAAAAGACCAGAACCCACTTAAGCCAGATGCACAAGGTGGCACATGCAACTGGAGTTTGTTTGCAGTGGCTAGAGGCCCTGGCACACACATTCTATCTTCATAATAAATAAATTAATTTAATAGAAAATATTTTAAAAGAATTGTGTTATTAATAAACATGAGGTTATAGATGAGTTTTCAACATAGTGATTTTGATTGTTTGGATATATCTTAATAGAATAAATACTAAATCATATGATAAATAATTTTTGCATGTAACCTCCATTTTGTTAGAGAATTTATCACATATATATTAGTGATGCTTGTGTCAAAAATAATATGAATGTAATCTTTCCATTGTGAAAGGACATTTATAGAAATATTATATTTGATATTCATGTTAGTTTAAAAATGGTTCTCATCCTGATTATAAATAATGGAAAATAGAGACAGAAACATATGCATTTAGTTCAGAAATTCTAAAGGAAAAAGGCAAAATCAGACTTCAGATTTAAGACAAATGCAACATTATTTAGTATGTATGCCATATAACACCCCTTTATTAATTATCACATAAATTCATGTTTGACTAATCATGTTTAACTAAATGTGATTTTCTGTTTTTTCACTTGAAATTCTGAAGACCACCGTAAGCATAAATATAAGAATTCTATGTTTCACATATAAAATGTTGTAATTTATATCACATAAATAAAGAAGCAATGATACAAATTTTACATGCTAATGTTCTACTTAGCGAACCTACATTTTATACTTTATTTGTTAATGTTTATGTGTATGTGTGTGTGTGTGTGCATCATCTTCATACAGGTACACATGTGTGTGCATTTTGCATACAAAAGTATATGCATGAATGTAGAGACAAGAGGAAAACCTTACTGTTGTTCCTCAGGAATTATTTCCTCCATTTTGAGATAGTGTATCTCAGTTGGTCTAGAGCTCACCGATTAGTCTAGACTGGCCAGTCAGCCAGGCTCAGGGATATATGCCTGTTTTTGCTTCCCTGAGACTTTAATTAAAGATCTATGCCACCAAGACCAGCATTTATTATATGTTCCTTAGGTCACAGTTCCTTGTGCTTGTTAGGGAAACATTCTGAAAGAGCTCTCTCCCCAGCTCTACACCTTCTGTCACAGCCACTTTACAGTCCTTGTTTTTAAACAAATACCTTTGCTTTATTTAGGAATAGTTTGTAATATATAAAATAGTTCATTAATATCAGAATTTCAAGTTTATATAATATGAGTCATGGTAATTAGTGGAATGCCTAGTTTTGCCTGAAGTTAGAAATTTTCATTTTTCTTCTTTTATGACTCGTGGGTCAGACATATAAAGCTAAGTAGAAACTTGTATAATTATTCAGTAGATTTCAAAGGTTCTAAAATGTCTATTGAATTTATTATATGAACTAGTTTTTGTTCTTCCTTATGAAAGTATGAATACCTTCAGGACTATAATTAATCAAGCCAAAATATTATGTTTTATATAATTTTTCTTAATATAGTTTTTTCTTATCCACAGTCCTATGTATACACTGAAAACTAATAAAAAGTACTATTTTAATCACTATCTTCATGGAATTTTAAAAACAAAACAGTGTTTATACCATTTGTTCCCTATTATTTCATTCATACACTCATCAATCACTGTTCATTCTCTGTCAGATATTCAGCAAAAGAAATGAATAGAAAAGGGAGAAAGGACATGTCCTTCTTTAACTTTATTTCATAGTGATTCTGAAGGCAGAAGCAAAAGTAGTCAAAGTAGAATATGACTCACGTTAAAATAGATGCATGTCTTCGTTATTTCTATAGTACAGAGAATTTGCCACATTCCAGATAGATGGCTTCCCAGATAAAGCTGGTTCACAGCAGATTCCTACAGTGTTTCAAATTTTGCTGGAGCCAGATAAGAGAAGTTAGTATTGTGGGATAAAAGACCACACACACACACACACACACACACACACACACACACACACAGAGAGAGAGAGAGAGAGAGAGAGAAGAGAGAGAAAGAGAGAGAGAAAATTAGATTTGAAAGAGTGTGGGTTATTCACTCAAGAAGTAGTGAGCTAAGAGAAGTAGGGGAAAAGTATATCATAGCTGTTGAACAGTTTTTAACTGCTAAATTTGGAAGTCACTCTGAAATGAGGATCAGCAAAGACCAAACTTATGATTCCTGTTTCTTTTGTGCAAGAGCTATTTGAGCTAGGAATCATTAATGAAATGTTATACATATGCATAGATGCTACATGTATGTCATATATGAGGGCTTTTGCATGTGTGAATGCTTCAGTACTGTGCTGTGTGTGAATGTGTATGTGGTGTGATGTATGTGGTGTATTCACAAGTATGTGTCCTTTCAGTGTCCCATGCGTTTGTCAGGGGTGTGGGGTGGACTCATGTGTGGTGGTTGGAGCAACACTTGGGTTACTTGTCCTAACCTCTCGCTCTTCTGCCCCTTCTTATTTTGAGTCAGGATCTCTTAATGATCATCAACATTTGCTGTCTTTCTACAAGTTCTGGAAATTCCCTGGTTTCTGAGCCCCCTGGTGGAATTGGAGTTCCAGGCATGCTTGTGCATGCCATGCTATTTATTTGGGCTCTGGATATTCAAATTGGGGTAGTTTCAAGCCCTCCTATTTGCACAGGAAGTTCACTTAACTACTGAGCCATCTCTCCATCCCTCTTACATGAGTTTTATAGGCTTACAAGTTTTCTGTAAAAATGTGAAGAGCAGAGTGCCCAAATCCTACCCAAATTTCAGTTATTATTACTTTTATTATTTCAAAATTCATCCTTTCAGTAGCTGTGCCGGAATCAACTGGGAAGAAAGACACTACACAGCAGGGAGTCTTATAACAGAATATTGCACATGTACAGCCTACACAGCACAGTAGAATAATATCAGTAGAAATGAAACAGGGCCCGGATAGATGGATCAGTACATAAAACACTTACCAGGCAAGCTTAATGACCTGAATTTAGGTCATTAGTATCCAGAAATGCCAGGTGGGCATGGTGGACTCTTTCTAATGCCAAAGTTAAGGAGGCAGAGACAGAGGGTCCCCAATGTAAACTGCCTAGCTAGACTGATAGTCCCTCCATTTGATGGGTCCAGGTCCAAGTTAGAAAAATTTAAAATATTTAGGGTTAATAATGCCTTTTTAGTTGGTCATGTGGGGGTAGAGATTCCCCTTTGTTTTTGTAATTGAGATTTGAGAGTTTGATGATATCTTTTTCGATGGTTTTTATTTGCCTGTAGATTTTGCCTAGACAAGTGTCTATCTTTTTGAAAAATTTAAAAGAAAATAAAGGGAAAAGCAATAGAGAAAGACAACTGATGTCAACCTCCAGCCTCAAAACACACATACATACACACACACACACACACACACACACACACACACACACACCACTCACATTATCATTCATACAGACATGCATAAGCACTACACACATATATATACACAATGAAAACTACACACAAAAAACTGATGTATTATTTCAAGACTTGCAGCCATGTGCCATGGGAAGAGCTCTGTGTGTGTTTTTTTTTTTGTTCTTATGTATCATACAAGCAACTTTATAATATTGTTTTTCCTAACCTTCTCATGTCCTCCCTTTACTACTCAGAGAGAGATTACCACACAACCACACCTTTGTGACAATATCTGAGGGTAAACCAAACATACAAGCCATCACAACTTGGCTAATGAAGGCAAGGATTTTTTTTTTTTTATGATTAACTAATAACATGTGAAATGCCCAAGTCATAGAAGACAGGAGCGCTGGCATTCAAGCTCCTGAGTATCTGGCACCATACCAAGGGTGGGCCACTCATGTGCTATAATACTTTCTGTCAGAAGAAGCCTATAGTTAGGATGGTAGGTCCCTCCTTCCTTAAACTGTGGGAAAAGTGAGAACTCATGAGAGAGGTCTCTTAGGTGTCAGGGTCAATCCACAGAAAATCAGCAGCCCCAGTGTCGATGAGAAAGAAAGTTTTTACTATATCTTGCTATTATTTATTTTGAATGATAAAGAGGCATGTACTTATATTCTGAAAAATCATGGTGGTGGAAGAACAAGAAATGATCTTGAAAAGAGAAAAGAAGTAATCTCGTTTGGATCAGTTCAGTTTTAGTTCTACAGGACATTAGATATAGACCAACTTACAGTTCCTTGTGTAAAAATCTTTGATGATGAAAAAAAATCACTGTATCTTGCTTCCTTCCTTTGCAAGTGTCATCAGCTTGAAGGACACTATCCTGAAAAAAAGCACACCTCAGCCAGAGAGAACAGAAAAAGAATAAGTTTAATGATACCACTAATTTAACGTTAACAGGATGGATCTCACACCTTGCTGGGGAGTTAGGCCGTCTCTAGAGGGGACAGTTTAAGGATCAGGCTGCCGCAGGGTGAGAGGTTCACTGGAGGAGGTGGAAACAGGCTGCTGCCTAAAATATCTTTCCACATTTATCTACTCACAGTGCCTAACTCCTCCTTTGAGTTTTAGATAGACTAGTGTCGTCTTTGTGAAGCCAAAATCTGTGGTTTTCACAGAGTGTCTCCCTAGGATTGCATAGCCGACATTCTACTAATAAGATACAATCTCAGCAGAGAGCCACAGCTCAACCAGGCTGGTGTACTTGGTCCTAGCATTTAGAAACAAGTTATTGCCATAAACAAAACAGTCTTCTCATTTTATTGACATAAATACTATGTCTATTGTTGGGAAGAAGTATAAAACATCATGACAGATTTGTGGATCTTTTTAAATATCAGATAGAGGATGAGGAGATAGAGAAGGATTTCTTTCAAAGCCTGCCTTCATAATTGCAGTTGTCTTTGTAAAACATTTCTGCCACTAGAAAAGGTCATATCTCTTTTTGTTTTTCATTATTTTTTATTGACAACTTCTATACTTACATACAAAAAACACATATTTCCCTCCCCTCCCACATTCCACTTTAGAACTCCAGTCTCCATCATATCCCCTCCCTCTCTTCATTAGTCTCTATTTTAATTTGATGTCATCATCTTTTTCTTCTATTCTGAGGGTCTTGTGAAGGTATTGCTAGGCAGGCACTGCAAGGTCATGGATGTCAAGGCCAATTTCTGTCTGGGCAGTTGCATTGTAAGAAGTCATACCCTTCCTTTGGCTCTTCCATTCTATGAATTATAAAATGCATAATATTCTTTTGTTTGTATATTCATGTAATTATATAGATTTTTTTTAAGTCAGAGGATTGGTGATTGAGCTCAGTTGAAGAGTGCTCACCTAGCAAGCTCAGTGTCCTGTGTTATGTCCTCAGCAATGAAAAACTGGCTAGACAAACAACAACAAATTTAATATATGTTAACATTGATATTGGAGGAAGTGAGCCAGATATATACTAAACAACTGAAGGAATAGAGAATCACTAACTTATTACACATAATAATTTACTACATTAATAATAACTTAATGGTAAGACCCTACTGTCGAAGACAGCATACATGTGTGAGACCAAACAAAGAGAGAGACCTGGCCAGAATATGGAAGAAGGTCAGTCCCCAGACAGTTAGCTAGTCTAGTACCAGAGGGTGCTACACGAGCAACTGGGGGGAAAATGTCTGACATTGGTCCAAACAACTTGCAATCTAAGACACCCAGCAGGAAATAATCTGACGTAATGCTCATACAAGTGCAGTAGTGGCAAACAGCCATGGTGGGTAACCAACTGCTCTTGATTTGGCTAATAAATACATTCAGTGGAATGGAACTCATTGCTGGAACTGGGAAATAAGTTCAAAGCCATGTACAAAAAATGAGCTCAGTCTCCAAGATCTAGAGGCCACCAAATGTGGGCTAGAAGAGAGCCAATGCATATAAAGTTCCCTCCAAAACATGTATGGTCATCCCTTCTATCTAGTACTAACTTCTCTCTCCGTTGGAGAATTTGCTTATCTCTTTTCAGGTGGACAACAAACCGGAAGGAAGGATCAGCTAACCACACCTCACCAGCTGAAACCATAGAACAATGCAGGGGAAGGGCAAGAATACAGCGCTCAAGGCAATCACAACACCAGAAAAAGGCTGAAGGAGATAAACACAGAGAACATCCAACTCCAACTAAGCCAGATATCCAGAGACACAGAGGCTCCCAAAACCTCATCAAGGAAGCAGAACTAAAATGACCCCAATGTGGCTCAGGGAAACTCACGGAAGAGGGGGCGGAAAGATTGTTAGAGTCACAAGTTGGGGCATTATGCACAGAGACTGGGGCCTATCCACCAGAACTCTTGAGCAAACTCACAATGCATGACCCACATTCCCCATTGATGAGGGCCCCTTTGAAAGTGGGAGGAAGGGGAGGAGGACAATGGAACCAATACTATGAATGTAAAATCAGAATAATATAAATAAAAAATATATATTTAAAAAAATAAATAAATATTAAAATAAGAAAAAAATAATAAATAAAAAAAATAATAACTTAGTCTTTTAAAATGTCAACTTTTCTAGGCAAAACATATTTATTTTAATGGTTCCTTTCTTTGGCACCTGAGACAAATGTTCCTTTACTTCATTTGTTCAATCCAAGAAAACCAAGTGGCTCTTTAAATTTATTTTGATATAGTTATGTGGTATTTTGATATCATATAAAACATTGCAAGTGAAAAAAATATAACTGTTGTCATCACTACACTTCCATGATGACAAATTTAGAATTGTATACTTTGATCAAGTATAATGCAGATGAATTGTTGTATTATTTTAAAGGGAAAAAATTCCATATAAAACTGATTTATATGTTCATTTTTAAGGTTCTGAAATTCCACTTGCCTCTGTGATATTGTATCACAAAAACAGTAAGAAACAATTATTGAGCTGGGGAGATGGCTTAGCAGTTAAGGCTTTTGCCTGTGTAGCCTGAGGACCCTGGTTTGATTCACCAGGACCCACATAAGTCATATGCATAAGGGGAAACATGCATCTGGAGTTTGTTTGCAGTGGCTAGAAGCCTTGGCATACCTATTCTTTCCCTCCCTCACTCTCTCACTGCCTCTCTCTCTCTCTCAAATAAATAAATAAAATTTAAAAATAAATTTCTTATTTATTTAAAAAGAAATAATTGTTAACTTGATAAAAATCTGTTCAATAGGAGGTTGGAGAGATAGCTTAGTGGTTAAGCATTTGCCTTTGAAATCTAAGGACCCCGGTTCAAAGCTCGATTCCCCAGGACCCACGTAAGCCAGATGCACAAGGTGGTGCATGCATCTGGAGTTCATTTGCAGTGGCTGGAGGCCTTGGTGCACCCATTCTCTCTTTCTCTCTCTGTCTCTCTCTCTGCCTCTTTCTCTGTCGATCTCAAATAAACAAATTTAAAAAATTTAAAAATCTGTTGAATAAAAGCTGACTTCTATTCAGATCAAAAATACATATTTTCTCTGTCATGTTGTCATAAATCTATATGCACATTTGGCAAATTATAATTTGGCTATTTATTCTACCATATCTATATCTTATATTAAGCTAATCAACTCTTAAAATATGTATGTATAATTTTAGTAACATGTCCCAGTCTGAGTCTAATCTGAGTCTAAAGCAGCAGGAGACTTGAATTCACTTCTCAGGACATATTTTATGTGATCGTCCCCAAAAGCTACTGAGGCCAGTTCCTTCTTTCTACCAGTGCTATTTTGAAAGATTTTCCTCTTGTCTTTTCATAACATAACTCAACAAGCATTTAATGAGTGCCCACTAGGTGTCAGACAATCTCTTAATAATTTCAAAAGAACAATCTATTCTGAAATTACCACATTTATGGAAGAAAATGGACAAGAAAGACTTCAGAGTGCTGAAAGAGACAATTTTCTACTTTTTACTTGAGAAAAGTTAAAGTAGCTAAACTTGCCTATTTTCCCTTTGGAGCTAATTTTAAGATTATCTTTTTTTGTTTTTTCAAGGTAGGTTCTCACTCTGGCCCAGTCTGACCTGGAATTCACTCTGTAGACTCAGAGTGGCCTTGAACTCATGCTCAGCAAGATTATTTTGATCATAGTTATTGATTTTAAGATGACTTCAAGAAAAATAGATGCATACAGGGGCTGGCCATGGTGGCACACACCTTTAATCCCAGCACTCGGGAGGCAGAGGTAGGAGGATCACTCTGAGACTACAGAGTGAATTCCAGGTTAGCCTGGGCCAGAGTGAGAACCTACCTTGTAAAACCAAAAAAAAAAAAAAAAAAAAAAAAGAAAGAAAGAAAGAAAGAAAGAAAGAAAGAAAGAAAGAAAGAAATAGATGCATACAGTATGATTTGTCCCTTTTTAGAACTTTAATATTTGAGCACATTGAAAATTGGTTATATTCCCATCAGGATTCTCCCACCCCAATTCCTCTGAGTTCCCTCCTCAGTGGGGTTATATGTAATCACTGTGTCATCATTGCCCGTATCAGGCAGTCTCTGTGAGGGGGCACTGCCAGTGCAAATAAGATCACCTTACTTTCAGTAAAGAAGGATCAAACACATGTCTTTATGAGTGCCAAGTAATCACTCCTCTACTGAGCCACCTGCTATGTGCCATGTAATTGTTCTTTTAAATAGTCATTTAGGGCTGGAGAGATGGTTTAGTGGTTAAAGTGTTTGCCTTCAAAGCCAAAGTACCCTGATTTGATTCCCCAGGACCCACATAAGCCAGATGCACTAGGTGGCACATGCATCTGGAGTTTGTTTGTGATGGCTGGAAGCCCTGGCGTCCATTCTTTCTTTCTCTCTCTCTTCCTCTGCCTTGTTCTCTCTCTCAAATAAATAAATAAAAATAAAATATTTTAAAAATAGTCATTTATAGAAAGTACTGCATTATTCATACAAAAGAAAATATTTTAAGCAAGTTTGTAAACAATAATTCTTCCCTCATTCCTATAACAATTTTCAATGTCATTGTGTGAGAAGTTCCATAATTTTGAGGGCAAAATATACATGAAATATGGCATCTTCTCTAAGAATGTAACAATTGCTTGTGAAGAGATCAATATTGCATAATGCTACATATAATGCACATGAGCTCTACCACTTCAATATGAAACTTAATTATTTTATCAAACATTTAGAATATTTTCACATAGCAATAGATCACAAAGTTTTACTTGTTTTAGCTAAGTTGTATGCTCTAAATGTTCAAGATTGGTTTAAGTTCAAGAACTGTTGTTGAATATTTTGATATTTCATATTAAATGGCATTTATTTTTTCTTATATAATTGAAAATAGTTTGAAATTAGATTATTATGTTCTTCACTGAAATAAAATGTCAGTAGAAGAAACTGTGAAGGAGTCTAGAGATAGGCCCAGTGGCAAGGGCTTGTCCAGCTAGCATGCATTAGGCCTGGGATTTGATGCTCAAAATGGAAGGGAAAAAATGAAGGGGAAAGGAAATCGAAGGGGAGAAGGTGGAGGCGTCCAAGGAAAGAGGAGAAGTCTGAGACAATCACTATATGTAGAGATTTATAACTTTTTTTCCTCTAAACAGAGGTAATTGTTTTTAATTAGGTAACAAGCAGCATAGGAGGAAATTTATGTCATTTTGAAAATAATAATTGAACCTCCAGTTTCATTACTTATTTTCATCTTATGTAACACTAAAGGACTATTATTGAATTTATGAATTTTTAAAATATCATCTGTTGGTTAATTTGTGCTATTTAATTCTCTGGTTTTAACTTGTTGGCTCACTCTCATTTGATATTTTATTGCTTTATTTGTTATTATTTGTAAATCATATTTGAATCCCAATTCACAAGGCTTTTGTCTCTTCCTAGTTCTTATACCGAATGGACTGCGAATATGTTGCTATAATTTATCTGTCAAAATCTCCTCTGTTTATGAGTTTCTTCTACCTTCCTGAGAATAATTCTTTTCCAAGAACATTCCTCCTTGTTTTTGCTTACAGGTTTGACACTCACATCTCCAGCTAAGACCAAATGTGCTATGACTTGTGGTTCTGAGCAGAAATGGGAAAACCACTGATGGCCGAGCTGTTAAAATTCATGTCCTCCATGTGTCACCGTGACAGCAAACATTTCCAAATGTATTGCTGTGTCTTGAATCCCTTGACTTGCAGCATGTCACTTCCTAGCACGCTCACTTCTATAACAATGATCCCTAAAGGATCTGTGAATGAGGTTTGCCTTGGCTTGTGATTTGAACATGTCTATGTTATGATTTTTAGCATAACTATTAGTATTTCTGAATTTTTGTCCAACAACATCATTTATTACTCTTTTATTAGGACACCTATATATTTATTTTTATTTTTTTAATTTTTATTTATTTGTTTGAGAGCAACAAACAGACAAAGAAAGAGGCAGATAGATAGAGAATGTGCCCTCCAGGACCTCGAGCCACTGCAAACAAACTCCAGATGCATGTGCCACTTTGTGCATCTGGCTTACATGGGTCCTGGGGTATTAAGCCTTGAATCGGGGTCCTTAGGCTTCACAGGCAAGTGCTTAACCACTAATCAATCTCTTTAGACCTAATTTTTATTTTTTATTGACAACATCTATACTTACAGACAATAGACCATGATATCTCCCTCCCCTCCCCCATTCTCCTTCAGAACTCCACTCTCCATCATATCCCCTCCCTCTCTCCATTAGTTTCTCTTTTAATTTGATGTCATCATCTTTTTTCTCTTATTATGAGGGTTTTGTGAAGATATTGCTAGGCACTGTGAGGTCATGGGTATTGAGGCCAATTTCTGTCTGGACAGTTGCATTGTAAGGAGTGGTACCCTTCCTTCGGCTCTTACATTCTTTCCACTACCTCTTTCGCAAGGCACCCTGAGCCTTGGAGGGTGTGACAGAGATGTTTCAGTGCTGGACACTCCTCTGTCCCTTCTTCTCAGCACTATGTTGCCTTTTGCATAATCCCAGTGGTCATCACCATCTGAAAAGAGAAGTTTCTCTAACCAAAAGTGAGAGTTACATTAATATATGAATATAAACATTAACTCTATGAACATTAAGTGCTTTCAGGGCAGTTTGGTGGGAATAATATATACATCTAGCCAGACAAAAGCAAGCTTATACTTCTAAGGCTCATGACCTCCCCTGCCATAGACTTTTGATTAGGTTTTTCAGTACCAGGCATGTACTTCTTCTCATAGAGTAGGCCTTCAGTCCAATTAGAGAGCAGTTGGTTTCCCCAAGAGCAGACATGCCACTATTGCACCTGTTTGTTCATTTGGCCTGTCTGGCCAAACTTGAGGTTTCCAGTGTTGACTGTTTTCACTGCTGATGACTTCTGTCTCCCATATGGCTGCATGCAGTACAGCTTTTTCCAGCCTTCAGTTGGATGGTTTATAGGAAGAAGGTTTTCTGCTCAGCACCAGCTTGATTTCTCAGTGACCTTGCCACTCAGGCAAGTGAAGTCTTCAGTAATAGGGTCTTTCCATCTGTTTCTCAAGGGAAATCAAGGCCTTGGCAATAGTGTTTAAAGTTTTGGAGGCAACAGGGACCTCTCAGGCCAACAACTCACTGGAAGGTATCCAATCCCAGGCACTGAAAATTTGTATTTTGATCACATTCCTCCCACTTATCCTCTATTATTTTCCTCCAACTTTTCCTAGATCCTTTCTTCTTCCTAAACACTTCCTTTTTCCTTTTACTAAATTCTTTTATTTTTGTGCTAATCCACTGAATTAAAAGAGGATGAGGGCAAATTGACATTGGCTAGACCACTGAAGAGCTTACTGCGGCTGAAAAAACAACAGCTGCTGCCAGTTTGAGTAAAGGTCTTTTCATTTCTGGAAGGCAATGTTATACAGCACTTTTCTGCACCCATAGGCTCTTACGTTCTTTCCATTCCCTCTTCCAGAAGTTTCCTGAGCCTTGGAGGGGGCAATATACTTGTGTCTATGGCTGAGCACAAAATAGTCACCCAGCTTAACATTTTTACAAAGAAAAGTCTTCTAAATTTGTATGATGTAACCAGTTTTATGAAGCAAATACTGAACTCTAATTTTCTAAAAGAATAGCTGCTCAATGTAATTTCCTTAAGGTGATGTTCAGTAAATGATTCAAGTGAGGGTGAGTCCACTAGATTATTCATTTATTGAGAAAGTATAGAAGACTGAGGCCAAGGCACAGCATCCTTAAAAAAAATAAAATAAAATAAAAAGAGGAGAGGTTAGAAAATAACTGAGAAGGGGGATGCCTGGTATCATTTTTTAAGAAAAAATACTCATCTGTTACCTAATTCTACAATATATCCGTATAAAGTGGTATTCTCTCTATCTAGTTAAATTTCTAATAATGATATGTTACTTTCCATAATTAGATATATAAATATCTGACATAATGGCTTATCCCTTGATGTATATTTGACACAGATATTTCCTCTGGCTAAAATGTTAATATCAACTTTAAAAAATATAACAGAGTTACTGGAGTGTTTTAAGTTCACAGCAAAATTGAGTGGAAAGTTTAGATAATATTCGTTTAGCACTTCCCCCAAACATGATGTCAGTTCCCACAATCAGTACCAGTGTCAGAGTGTTGAATTTGTGACAATTGTTGAAACAACATTGACATACCATTACCAAGCAAAGTTTATAATATTCATTATGATCCACTTTTGGTATTGTTCATTCCATGGGTTTTGACAGAGGTATAATGGCATACATTCACCACTGTAATTTCATAAGGGCAATTTCACCAGCCTAAAAATCCTCAGATCCCATATACTCCTCACTCCCAATCTGTGGATGTTGTATTGTACTGTTTCCCAGTTTTATGTTATGGTATTCAATGCAGGGGAAATTGTACAATATATACAATTTTCAAATTGGCTTATTTCACATATTTAAAGGTCTGTGTATCTTTTCGTGACTAAAAAAAAAAAAAAGTTCTGCTGGACAATATCTCATTTTTTGTTTGCTTCAAGGTATTGGCAACCACACGCAAAACTGTTACAAATATGTGAGTGCAGATAGTTTTGTATGATGTAGTTTTAGCTTTTTTTTTTTTTTTTTTTTTTTTTTTTTTTTTTTTTGCTGCTGAATCATATGGGAGATGTGGGTGTTAGTTTTGCAAGAAACTGACAAACTATCTTCCCAGATGGCTATACCATTTTGAATATTCCTATGATGACATAGATTAAAAGATACTTGATCTCTCATTGTGGAGCATTTCTCCCATGCTTAGGGCATTGGATGGAAAATAGAGAAGAATTATGGTAACTTTACATTGCATTTGGTTACAATCTCTTGCAGGGTTTTTCTTCCTTTCAAAAGACCACCGCTATCAATATCACCACTCTCAGGTCTTGCAAGCAACAAAGCTGTGTAATTAACGGCTCTCAAAACCCCTGAGACCAGGCAAGAGGCCACTGATCAGGTAGAGCCAGATCACAGGTCATTCTGTCTGTCCCCAAATCTCACTTGCACTGAGCAGTCCTGTGCCACTTCTTAAGTCCCTTCACAGGCTGCTACAACTGTAATTATAGTCTAATTATAGTCAGACAAGCCATTGCTGCTTCTGCAGTCCAGGAAATCATGACCATGACAGCCAAGCTTACTGTCATTCTTCCCCTCCAGGACTCCTCAGCGAGACTTCAGTCCACCTGTAGACACCACCTCGATGCCATTTAAGTATTAGTCTTTGTTCCAGGGGCCATATGTTCACAGCAAATTATTTTGGAGCTTTGGCTTCAGCTGTTGGCTATGCCATGGTTTCAGGATGCTGATTCATCCAGAAGCTTCCTATGACCTCACGACACGGTGACCCATCCCCACCACACCACCTGTGGGACGTCCTCACTCTAGTTAGGAACAAAAGCTCCACCATCCATGACAGAGGCGAATATGTCTGTGTAGAATGGCACGAATGAGCGAACTAATTGTCACTAGCTGACAGAAGACCATGCTAATGTGTGACTGTCCTCTCACTTAGGTTGGTTAGTGATACTGCCACCTTCTCCTTGATGAATAAAGCACCTGACCAAAAGCAGCTGGTAGGATGAAAGGTTTTCTTCTTTGAATTTTTATTATTAGTTTGTCTGGACAGTCTCAAGGGGATAGTTCATGATGACAGGGAAGATATAGTAGGACAGAGGCTGGACATCACCTCCTGGCCGACATCAGATGGATAGCAGTAAGAGGAAAGTGAGCCAAGCTCTGCAAAGCAGAGATTGCTGTGACACCCCTGAGCCTGTCCCTCATAACACAGCTCCTCTAGGAAGGTTCCCACTCCCACATTGCCATCAGCTGGGACCAAGCATTCAACAAAAACACCAGTTTATGGTGGGGATCTAACTCTAATGGACATAGTCTGTCTACTCATTTCCTGTGTACTGCCTCTCTTTGATTCAGTTAAGACCAAAAAAATAAAAAGTCTTACTCAGATGGATTTCTTGTCTATTTATGATTTTTTGTTTCCTTCAGATGGAATAGGCTAAGCTCGTTGCACAAAGAGCAGGTCAGAGACCAGGATCTGCTAGGCCCCAGAACACCTAAAAACCAATTAGAGGACAATAACAGAGTTCCTGACAAACAAGGAACAGAGAACAGTGGAAAAGAAATGTCTATGGGAAATTTAAATTTTGGAAGAGGAAAAGTTTGCAGAGAATCAAGGAGTATTGAAGACGTCAAAGAGCAGGACTACAGTCACGCTGTGGTACATCTGACCCCGCCTGTGAAGGAGTTCGGCTGAGTCACTGAGAACTTGGAGCTATGGCTGATGAGGGGTTTGCAGAGGGCTGGGCGCCAAGATGCCAAGACTCAATGAGTAGGGTTACATTGAATGCTAAGGACCATTAGGACGCTAAGCTATGAGCTGTAGCACTAGGAACTGAGAGAAACTGACCCTCAGAGCTTCAAAATATTAACCCGAAAGGATCTACACTTTATATATTTGTAATTTCTCTTTGACTTGAGGTAAAACAATTCAGCTTGTGAGTGACCATTAGTTAGATGGAGTTTATTAAAAATTTCTACATAAAACGCTGGACCCATTACTCCAAATATAAAAATAAATAAATATTTTCTTCTCCATGCAAACAAACTTTTTCAAACATTTGAATTATCTAGGAATTAAATATTGAATGAAGCCAAATCAAGAACAGATAGTCACATGACCTTCCCATGTTAACTTACCTTACCAAAGGTTCTGGTACTAAATGGTGACTCCCAGCAACTCCCAGGGGAGGAAACATATGGATAAGGAAGAAAAATGTGGATATTTCTGGAACCTCTCTTTATCCCAATATTAATTCCTGGCTGCATGCTGATGAAGCAATAGAGCAACTGTATGATCCCGGTTGGCATGATCACACAGCTATTCGTGACATAGTTACTACCAGAGAGAAAAATGTGTTTATAAATTGGTGTTGATAACTGGCCTGAGGAAATTGAGAATCAATGAAAATTATGAAGAAGGCTGACCTGGTCACCATTTCTATCTTTCTACATTGAGAAAAAATTCATCATTAGGTTTAAAAATATATTCATGCATTTAAGTGCTTGTCAAGCTGACAGTGAAACTTTAAATATTATGGTGTTTTTCTTTTTTAATAAACCCAATGAAACTGACAGGAAGGAGGATCTCTGCCAAGAAGTGACATTTTTATTTCCTGTCTCAGATGGTAATAGAAATTTAATTCTTTAAGTGCTCAAAGTTTGAGAAATTTTTGAGAAAATTTCCCAAACTTTGTGATCATTTAAATGTAAAAATATAGGCTTATAGGGCTGGAGAGATGGCTTAGCAGTTAAGGCGCCTGCCTGCTAAGCCTAAGAACCCGGTTCCAATCTCCAGGTCCCACGTTTAGCCAGATGCAAAGTGACGCAAGGGTGCAATAGCGCACTTGCTCACAAGGGGGCACACACATCTGGATTTCATTCTCAGCAGCTGAGAGGCTGCTGGCGTGCCCATCTCTGTCTTCCTCTCCCTCTCTGTCTGTCTGTCTCTCTCCAAAAAGTAAATAAAATAATAAATATATATATATATATATATATATGCTTATGTGTTGGTGTTGCTGTTTGGGCAAATGTAGAACCATTAGAAAGTGGTTTTGCAGGAGAGAATGAGCCACGGGGCAGGGAAGAGTGTGAGGTGTTATGGCCAGGCCCTGTGCAGCTATCATCCTAGGTGTCAAGCTTCCACTACGCTTTCCCAACCACAATTCACTTATCCTCAAATCTGTAACCCAATTAAACCTTTTTCTTTGCATAAGCTGTTTCTGTTTGAGAATGTGTTTCATGTGAAAGTAACTGATATAGCCTTCATTGTATGGTTGCTTTTAGAATTTTTCAGACCATTCTGCATCCATTTCTCATTATTTAAATGGGTGCATATTTAACTGATGGTAAAATTAAACACAAAACATGAAGTTCGATATCAAATCTTATTTTGATAAATTACTACCTATTTGACTTTAGGTATATTAATCAATCCTATCGCATTGAGACTTTATGGGAATTGAATGTGGTCATATCTATAAATTACTTAACAGACCATTCAATTTTCAAAGCTCAATCACTACAAATCATTACTTGGCAAGATATTGAATAAAATCTATATGATAATCTTAGTAAATGTGGAAATAACATTATATAAAATTAAAAGGCCAGTTATGAATCAGGTACAATGAATTACCATCAATATTATAAAACAAACACAGAAATTATTTCATTTTCAGGTTCATGTACAATGACTTTCCAAATATACAAAGGAGAAAATTTACTCCATATTATGCTGGGCTGCACTGATAACATAAAAAGGAAAGAAAAAAGTATACTTAGATACTAATGAGGGAAGAGAAATTAAAAAGCTTGATTGTTTATTTATAAAATATGAGTGTATCAGAAGAAAACATCTTGCAAATACTAAGAAGGGAATTTAAGATCATAGAATGGTATTTATAAATTTAAAATTCATCATGTTATCATGTCAAAAGGAAAATAGCTTTTTTTCTTTTTTTAACTTTAAAAAATTTTATTGACAACGTCTATACTTACAGACAATAAACCATGATATTGCCCTCCCTTCCCCCCATTCCCCTTCAAAACTCCACTCTCCATCATATTCCCTCCCTCTCTCCATTAGTTCTCTTTTAAATTGATGTCATCATCTTTTTCTCCTATTATGAGGGTCTTGTGAAGGCATTTCTAGGCACTGTGACGTCATGGCTATCGAGGCCAATTTCTGTCTGGACGGTTGCTTTGTAAGGAGTTGTACCCTTCCTTTGGCTCTTACATTCTTTCCACCACCTCTTCCGCTATGGACCCTGAGCCTTGGAGGGTGTGATAGCGATGTTTCAGTGCTGGACACTCATCTGTCCCTTCTTCTCAGCACTATGTTGCCTTTTGGGTCATCCCAGTGGTCATCACCATCTGAAAAGAGAAGCTTCTCTAACCAGTAGTGAGAGTAGCATTAATATATGAATATGACAATTAAGTGTACTGTTTTCAGGGCAGTTTGGTGGGAATAATATATACCTTTAGCCAGACAAGAGAAGGCTTTATACCTCTAAGGCTCATGACCTCCCCTGCCATAGGCTTTTGATTAGGTTTTTCAGTACCAGGCATGTATTCTCTCCCATAGAGCAGGCCTTCAGTCCAATTAGAGAGCAGTTGGTTTCCCCCAGAGCAGATATGCCACTATGAAAATAGCTTTTAAAATAGAAAACATTTTAATAAATTTATAGTACATATGGTATATACACTTCCAAAAAATTATATAACAAAGCATACAAGAATTACAGAATATCTAAATAATGGATAAATAAAGCATGTAAAGGTTTTAACATTTCAATCTTTCAAATATGTTTTTTTCTCCAAATTTTCAATATCAAGATTCTTCTTCTTTCTATAGACATTGACAAATTGACCTACGATGTTCATGGTTTTACAAAGAAACATGGTAGCAGCTTATTGACCTTACCGTTGTTAGTACAATTCTATAATAGTTTGAAGAGCATATGCTTACGCAAATAAAAACACAAAATGAGTATAGAAATGGAAATAAGCCTCATAATTTTTGAAGAAAATACTGTGGTAATTCATCAAGAGCAGGTTTATCTTTTCAACTAATGTAGCCAAAACAACTGTCTATGCCTGTGGGAGAAATGCATTTACATTTCTACATAAAATGATTCACAAAAATTTAATGGAAATGGCTAGAGCATTTCAACTATATTTTAATACATAGAGGATACATTGTACCCCCAATATTTTTGGCCATCAAAATGACAAGCATGAGAAAAGGGCTGAAAGAAAGTTAGTTAGCTTCAGTTGTTAATTTGACAGAATTTAGAAGCACCATGAGGGAAAACCCTCTTGGCATGTGTGTATGGAGTTTCTAGATTAGGATAACTGAGGTGGGAAGATCTGACCATAATTTGAGCAGTGCCATTCCATGGCCTAGGTGTCCTGGACATCATACAAAGGAGAAAACAATGCGTGAGAAAGTTGAAACTCTTTGTAGGATGAAAAACAGAAGCCAGTTACAAAACAGCACACAGCTTCCTTCCAATTATATTTTTCTGGACAGCATAACTGATTGATGGTGATAGAAATCATGAACCTGTTTTGTATGGTCAGACATGGAAATGTAAATTTACTGAAATGGGATATGAAGAACATATCTCAGTGATAAGAATTTCCATTGTTAATTGGGGGGGGGTGACATAGTGCATTGCACATAGTTATCAAGACCGAATAAATCCTAAGTTTAAACTGCAGTTTATTAAAAGTGGTCTTTTCCAAAGCAAAATAGAGTTTAAATGTACAACTGCTAAACTATAAAAAAGCCAATAATAACTGAAAAATGGTTGTATGTATATCTACGTGCATAAAATATACATAAAGATGTAGGTATGCAATTCTATATATGATGCAATATTCTCATGAGCAAATATAATATCATAAAATTTGTATATATTATATAAAATTTATATAAATATATAACATAATATAATATATATAGTGTTTTTATACATTTTTAAAAGTTTACTTACTTGCAAGGAGAGAGATCGAAAGAAGAAAGAGAGAAAGATAAGGGATACTTCAGGGCCTCCTGCCACTGCAAACGATCTCCAGATGTGTGTCACTTTGTATATCTGGTTTTACGTGTATACTGGGGAATTAAACTTTGGTTGGTCATTAGGCTTTGCAGACAAATGCCTCAATCACTAAGCCATCTCTCCAGCCCTGTTTGCATACATTTAAATACATACACACAGATATAATAATATAAAATATACATTTTATGATTTGTATGACATAAATATGCCTCATTCTATCTAAACACACCAGTCACTTTTTAAACTTTAAGAATAAACACCTGGAGAGATGGCTTAGAAGTTAAGGTGTTGCCTGCAAAGCCTAAGGACCCAGGCTCAATTCCACAGAACCCATGTAAGTCAGATGTACATGGTGGTACACGCATATCGAGTTTGTTTGCAGTGGATACAGGTCCTGGCATTCCCATTCTCTCTTCTTCTCTCTCTGTCTCTTATAAATGAATAAATAAAAATTTTATGAATAAAGAAGAAATTATTTACATAGTTAAATATATTTTAAAGCCTTACTATCCTGTTACTTTCCTTTCAATGATGTGAATATTTACATATTTAATATTACATCTAAGTTAGTCATGTCTAATATATTAGCATAAAGCTTCATTTTTACATACATTGTATGCATTTAGATAATTTTGAGGAAAGATTATATTTATTATTCTTTTTTAAAAGGTTATCTTCATGTTTATTTATTTATTTGAGAGAAAGAGGCAGATTGGGGGAGGAGAGAGAATATGCCTACAGCCACTGCAAATGACTCCAGACACATCATGAAATTCAGACCTTGTGTATCTGCCTTATGAGAGTCCAGGGGAATTGAACCTGGGGCTTTGGCTTTGCAGGCAAGTGCCTTAACTAAGCCATCTGTCCAGTGCATATTTATTATTCTTAAAACTGTATTTGTATGAAGCAATTTTTTTTTGCTTTTTTTATTTTAATAGCTGTGTAATGTGGCATTTTATTTTTGTTGGATGACGATCCTAATATATTTGTAATGGTTCTACTCCGATCATGTACATTTAAAATCATGTTAATTAGTTTATCTCAGGGTCTTGCTTGTGCTTTCAGAGGACAAGTAGAAATTTTTTTTACTCATTTTTTGCTGATTCAAAATTCATTTTCATGTCAAGATGTAATACAACTTTAAAATTAAAGACTTCAATCAGCATTTGGGCTTTAACTAAATGATCAACACACATAAGTTCCCAAAGTTCCTTCTGAGCCACATGGAGAACACCGAGTGGAAGTGAAGGAATTGGGTTCATGTGGGACTCTGCACTTCCCAAGATGACCTTGGAGGAAAAACAGCAACTGCATTGGGCTTTGGAAGTAAAAGGCATAACTACACATAAATGATAATGGATAGACCGTGGGAATGATATTAAATATTTCTATGTTCCTTTGCAAACTGATGAGGAATACACCACCTATAGCACAGACAGAACTATATGGACTGTGTACTGGAAAGAAAAAAGAAATGAATATTGAAAGCACTGTAAGAAGTAGGTTTGTAAAAAAAAAGGAATTGGAGGGTATAGGTATAAAGCTACAACTGTGGAAATAGAGATCATCTGTCAGGGTTCTGCAGTGGGACAGAATTGATAGAATATAGATCATGAAGTCAGCTCTGGATACATGGGATAACCATTATCAGTTTAGAGAGAATTTAAGAGGTGTAGTAAGAGGTGTAGGCCCTCATGTAGCCCAAGATTGGTGGGACCTTGATATTGGAGAGTGAACACTTTTTCTGGATATGGTTCTGGCTTGTTTCCCAGTTCCAGCTTACAGCATTGGGTTATATAATGTGGGCCCAACAATGGCCACAATGTTTGGTGGAGAATCTGAAACCCAAAATGCTTCTCAGTGCACCAGACTTGATGTTTCCACAATCCCAATACATCTTTGAGGACCTGCAAGATTTCTGGAGATCCACTGGTCTGCAGTCAATGTTACTAAAGCCACAAGCTGGCTTCCAATGTCAGTGCCATATGGCTGGACACGGGTTGATGCACTCACCAGCAAGGAGCAAGGGCAGTAAGGAAAATGGGTGGCTTTGGGTTGAAAAGATGTCTCAGTGGTTAAGTGTAGTCTGTTTGTAAGAATGAGGGCCTAAGGGATCTGAAACTGCCAGCGTATTAATCTCCAGAATCTTCTTAAACTGCTGGGCATGACCACGCAACCTGTAACCTCAATCCTGCTAAGGGAAGCACAGACCAGGGAATCATCCAGGCTTATAAAAATCATTAAGCTCTGGAATCAGTGAGAGACTCCAAAGCAAACAAGAGTGGGTGGAAGAGAGATGGGGGCAGGCACGTGATACCCTGCTCTGGCCATACCAGCAGAGTTCCCTGCCACAAGTGAGTGTATGGTGTGCTGTAATGCCACATACATGTGCATACACAACATCCCCCCAAAATTAAGAAACTAAGAGGTGGCTTCTTCCTGTAAATTTTTCATATATAGACAGCAACCAGAAGAGCTGCCTACTCTGGAGGAAGGGATTCCTCCCTTGGTGCATTCTCCCATGAGACACTCCCACAGTCCAGCTTGAAAGGCTTGTCTCTCACTGGACTCATGCTTCACTCAACAGAGATGAACCATCACTTCCGGCTCAGAGTTTTCCTATTCAAACGGGAACTCAAGACAGGGATATGAGAAAAAAGAGTTGATTCCTGTCTCTGCCTGATGTTTCATTAAACAAAGAAATGTGAATATGAAAGTAAAAGTCTGTTTCCATTAGTATGAGATCAATTTTATTTGGTTCTAAATGAGTGCATTCTTTGTTTTCTTAAATCAGACTTAGTTCATTGCACTAAATCCTGTTTTCTAAAAAGCAAAAAGTTAAAGGAATATAAACTTGCCAATTACTGAGTAATATATGTAGTACACATTGAATATCCCATGAAAAGTCATCTTCACCAGTGCATTGTGCAAAGCAAAAGGACTTTGGCACATACATGTCATCAGAGTGAGAGAACTGCTCTTTAGTCATAAAAAAGAGAGCTTTGGAACTAGAACATCATTTTTTTGCCTGATTTTCTTCATATATTCTTACACTGAAATCCTCAGACTAATAAAGAAAAAAAAAAACATACAAAAAATCATGGTTAACACAAATATATCTTCAATTATGAGAAAGCACCATAACACATTAGTCATTTATACAAAGAGATGTAAAGACCAACTTGTAAAAATACAAAGTGTGAGCTCTTGGTACAAAGTTAGGAATATGAGAAAATAACACATAATAAAGACATAGGGGCTGGAGAGATGGCTTAGTGGTTCAGGAACTTGCCTGCAAATTAAAAGGACCTTGGTTCGATTCCCCAGGACCCATATAAGCCAAATGCACAAGGTAGCACATGCATCTGAGTTCATTTGCAGTAGCTGGAGGCCCCATTCTCTCTTTCTCTCTTTGTCCCTCTTTCTCATATAAATAGGTAAAAATAAAATATTTTTAAAAAGTAAACATATGGGAAAAACACAACAAGAAGGAGAGAGTTGCACAGTTTTAAACGAAATCATCCTGCTACTTTCAACAAGGGTTTCTCTACAAAATTCCAAAAAATGTTGAAAATTGTACCCAGGATTTTCCGGTTGACAATTTTAAAAGAGAACACAACTAAAGGTGATACACATGGAGAAAGATTTCTTTGAAGAAGAGCAAAAATAAAAAGGCAAAATAATGAATTAAATAAAATAAACAAAGCATTAAACATACTACAGATAAAAAACATAAACAAGATTTACTGTCCCTTCACTTTTACCAACTGCAGTCAACACTGATTGAGCAGGTGACCAGTTAAGCAATATAACAAACACTCATGAACAGATATTGCTGGATTGGAACATAAAACCCTATCAAAACAGAAGAATAATTTTGAAAGATATGAATTAATAAGTTACATGTGAAAGGTAGATTAAGGACGGACATAGAACTATGTTGGTATATTAGGTGATCTTGATCATTGTAGAGTTTCCATAAGAATCCATGTTGACCAAAGAGTGTGAAAAAAAAAATCAGAAAGCAGAAAAGTAAGTTAAGTGTTGGGATATGAGTAGACCCCCCCCCTCACCAGTGGGATGATTTGACAACAAAGATGGGAGGCATGATTAAAGAATGCAAGTGGCATCAAGGAGCTGAAACTGGTATAAGGACAAGTTGTCCCCCAGAGATGCCAGACAAGAATTTAGCCTGGTGGACATTTTGATTTTCACCCATGAGCTTGTAGACATGTGAACAATTAAACTTTCAGGGAAACTTTTGGTGGTTTAAGGTACTATATTTATAGTACATTTTTAAAATTGGCTGGAGAAATTCTTGCCATGAAATGTCTATGATTAGAAAATATTCCAATCAGCTGGAGAGATGGCTTACAAGTTAAGGCACTTGCCTGCCAAGCCAAAGAACCCAGGTTCGATTCCCTAGGACCCATGTAAGCCAGATGCACAGGATGGTGCATGCATCTGGATTTTGTTTGCAGTGGCTGAAGGCCCTTGTGTGCCCATTCTCTCTCTCTCTCCTTCAAATAAATAAAGAAATAAAATGAAATATTTTTAAAAATCCAATCATTGGGCACAAACACACATATGCTACATGCATCCTATAGTGAGAGAGAAAGAGAGAGAATCTATGACTGAAAAATAAATATAAATCTAAGTATTATAAACAATGATTATTATGTACCCAAAACAAAAAGAGCCACAAAATGTAGATACATATTTTATTACTGTTTAGTTAAATGCAATCAAAGTAGCAGATATCCAAATATTAAAATTAAAAGAGAAAACCACAAATAAGTGGTTTCCCTCTATTTAGGAGAGTAAAAAGAAAAAATATGAGAAATGAGAAAAATATAAGACAAAATTAGTAAAGAAGTTATTTTTTAAATGGAAATGAAATAATTAAGAAGGATTACCAGCAAGTTTGGATGAAACAGAAGATAGACTAAGAAAACCCAGCACCCATACACTTGATGATCTTGATAAGGAAAGCAAACATGAAGATCATACAAGTACTTTTGTCAGAAATTTTTGAGAAATACTTTTGAACAGGATGACCTAAGGCATATTTCATAGTTATAGACTTTAAAATCCTGATATAACTGATGAGTCTGTCTTCAGAATACTGGATAGGTTTAACTTCCATTCAAATGATATCTGGCAATTTTTCAACAACATAAATAAATCTGGGTAGTAAGATTTAAAATTTGAGAAGAAAACAAAAGTTCAGATATATATGCATATAAGCCAAAATTCTCTAAGGGTACAGGAGCAGTATATATCTTGAATTATGACATGCATATCAACACATGCAAGAGAGAGAGAGAGAGAGAGAGAGAGAGAGAGAGAGAGAGAGAGAGAGAGAGAGAGAGACTTCTTACAGGAATTGACACATGCAATTAGAAAGGCAGGAGATGCCCACAGTGTATCATCATCTGTAAGCTGAACATCATGTAATGCTAGTCCAGTGATGCAAAGACTCCCTTGCTCTGCTTTGTGTTATATTCAGCCCCTGATGGAGTGGCCTTTGAGTTCAAGTGCTCATTTCTTCCAAAAACACCCTCCCAGATACAAGGAGACGTTAAGTTGACACATAAAATTCACGGTCACAATATGCAGACCTTTCATGTTGTGAAAAATGGACAGTGAGAGTGGGAAGGAAAAGTCGGTCGCTCTTGTACATGTTCACGGGGAAGCAGCCAAACTACACAGCACACATTTCTTTCCATTTTCCAGCTTCCATTTGATTCCCTCAAGTGCAGCAAGCTGGCAACAATCTATGTGGACAGCCTGCCATAAATTCTTCACCAAACACAGAATATCCACTTACACAATGACTCCAGCATAGTATTATTATTGTTGTTTCAAAATATTTTTACCTACTTATTTGCAAGAGAGAGAGAGAGAGAGAGAGAGAGAGGGAGGGAGAGAATGGATGCACCAGGGCCTCCAGCCTCTGCAAATGAACTCCAGATGCATGTGCCACCTTGTGCATTTGGCTCATGTGGGTCCTGGGGAGTTGAATTTTGGTCCTTAGGATTTGCAGGCAAGTGCCTTAACCACTAAGCTCTCTCTCTCTCTGGTCCCAGATATTATTTTTTAATGAGAAATGATGACATTCTCATACATCCTTTTAAAAAGCAACTTCCCAACTAGAAATACTAAAATACTGACTGTTCCTTCCTAAAAAATTCCAAACATTTGTCACAAGTCCTGAGGTCTGAAAATATTGATATCATCAATTCAGACCAGATAATATCCACATAAAATATAAAATTCTGTATTAAAATTTATAGTAAATCATGGCAATTAAAACTAAGCAATAAAGGTATAGGGCAACAAAAAGAAAATAAAATTATGTGTAGAATTAGTTGTCATCTTGATATTAGACAGCTATAGTTTAGGTAAAAATATTAAGGTGAAGCCAGGCATGGTGGCACATGCCTTTAATCCCAGCACTCAGGAGGCAGAGGTAGGAGGATCGTCGTGAGTTCGAAACCACCCTGAGACTAGAGAATGAATTCCAGGTCAGCCTGGACTAGAGTGAGACCTTACCTCAACCTCCCCCCCCCAAAAAAAATATTAAGGTGAAATAATTCACATAATGTAAAATGGAAATACATGAAGAATTGGTAGTCCTGGAAAATAATACATATCAAGGAAAAATTACTCATATAATAATGCAGAAAGTAATGCAAATACAGAGAAGCAGTTAGGTATGTATCACTGATATAACTTAATACCTCACACATAATAGTTCAAATATACTAAAGTAAGATTGTAGTTGATAAATACATGAAAAAGAGACAGATATGATATAGATGATGCACAGATAGATGGTAGATAGACAGATGGAAAGATGATGATAGATGTGATATTAAATATAACTTGGAAAAATCCTAATAGGTCAGAGACACAAAGATGTCACCTTTCTAATTCAATGAAGCAGCAATTTGCTTCAAAATAAATGCATAAAACTTTCCCCATTTGCTTCCATGCATTTCACAACATCAGAAAAGAAGATAATCCCTTTGAACTTAAAGACACCACACTTTTTAAATTACCCAGTAGACCAATGCTTAGGTATAAACTGATGTGAGTGTGATTTCCTGCTGTTTCTTCCTGAACATGATTGCCGCCCTACTGTTCATCCATCTCAGAAGTGGGGTCTTCTGTGAAGATGTATGTATGAGAGAATGAAACTGAGTGTACCTTACTTTTTTTAAGGGAATTCCTCCAAATTGAAATATTTGTTTTTGTGTCAATGCCATGAGCAAAAGATGAATATTAAGAAATGAATATTGTATTCAATATAAATGCACAGCGAATTCAAGTTCATCATTAGAAGACATGAAACATGGAAAGCTTATCTTTGAGCCATCCACTTTGCCAGCAAAGCAATTTAAACTTGAATATCACCTTTTCTATTCCTGTCTCAAAAATAAAAGTATTTAAAGAGTGCTTCTTTTTTCTTTTTTGTTGTTTCCTTCCATCCAATCTCGACATGCCATCTTCTCAGGCTATCACTTCTGGAAGATGATGTAAGAAAATTTCGATATATAGCTGGCATAATTGTGCATAGTTGCTGTCAAGAATTCCTAGGCGAAGACTGTCATCTTAAAAGGTTACTGTGACATTTCTAGAATATGCTTTTTCAAATATGAATGAAACATGTTGCCTTTTTGGTTGAGAGTGAGGAAGGTATGGAACCTGACATTTTCCACACTGCCAAAATTAGAAAACAAAGTATTGAGATGCCAAGATTAATCAATCACCCCACAAGTATTTATGTAGTACCAATTTATGCTTGAGGTGCTTCTGGAACCAGCATTTTATCAAGCTTGAGTATTTAACCAAATGGAACTAAAAATTCAAAGAGTTTCTTTTATCTAAATTATATAGACCTGTCAACATAGTATAATGATCATATACTGGTATTCTGAATGTACATACTGCCTTTGGGGTGCTCACAGCAATCACAAATGCAGCCACATTTTGTTACAAAGAATTTAACCCTTTGAGGATATAGAAATACAAAAGTTAATTATGTGTTTACATGATAATAAATTCAAACAAATGGTTATACACAGCTAAAATCCTATTCTTCAAAAAGTAAAATAAAAGAATATGGTGGAAAAGAGACAGCCAGCGAATTGGACTGGCTGGACATTTTTGTTTATTGTTTTGAATAAACATGTAGTGATATTAATAAAATCACTTGAGAGATCAATTTAAATGTATCAGTAGAGAAACCAATGGGGATAAAGCTCAGCTGGACACAGTGGACTAACTGTACACATTAAGAACAACTCATCTAACATCTTAGATTGTAAAAGAATACAAGAAAAGATCGTCGCTAGAGTCTTAGACCTGCTTCTAAGTATGTCCCTAATATAGGAGATTTATTCCTGTAACTTTGGGGATGAAGTTGCTGTGCTAGACTTCCTGCAGAGTTGTAAATGTCATGTTCCAAACTCAGGATTATTTCACAGCTGGAGAAAATTTTCACAAATGGTCTACCAGCATTCTGTTATGTTCTTGCTAGTCTTTATCCTTTCCTAAAGGAGTCATTTAATTTAATAAAAAAGGTCCGTTAAGAAAATTTGTACACCCGCTAAAGTAGACCTATTCTTATAACAGATATAGTTGTTTCAATATTTAGCGTCATGAAAAGTGACCTTTTTCAATCATCTTTTCTTCAGCTACTCATTAAATCTGAAAATGAAATAAATATTTAGGCATGGAGGTAAGATTATATATGCAGTCTTAAGGAATTAATAAGGTTTGCAGCAGAAAGAATCAGATGTAAAGTATATGGGTAATAAAAGAGTTCAGTGAAATAAATACTGTTTTTAATATAATGTATGAATAGTTTTGATGACTTAAAAGAAAATGGTATTGAAAATATACTTTATTCATTTTATTATTTTTAACAAATCAGTAGTATACTATGGTTCCCAGAATATTTATCCATTCAGATCAATTCTTCACCTCTCTTCCTCAGTTTTGTCTTGAATTTGTAGATTTGTAAGTCATTATTCTCCAAAGTTTATGACTATGCCTTTTGAAGGCTATCCTTGGGTGTTACTACCTCAGTAGATTATGGCAATTCCAGCAAGTTAAATTTGTTAAAATTACTAACAGAATGCAAGTATAATTCGTGGTACCCAGATATTATGCCCTGAAAGAAATAAAAGGTAATTATGCGAAGAAGATAATTTTAAAGAATTAGCAATTTTTCAAGAACTGTGATCTATGGATACTTTAACATTCACCGTCTGGTGATCGTTTCCTGCACTTGCTTGAGCAACAGTCCCTCTATTCATACTTTTCTCTGTCTAATAGTCTAATGGATAAGTGTCTAAAGGTCATTTTCTAATGTTGGCACTTAAATTAGTTTAGTTTCTACTAATAGAGTCTTTGGTCCTCTGTAAACATTTCAAATGCTTTATATCATTCAGTTTTATTTCTCAAATGTGTCTGACTTTGAGGATTAACTTTCTAAATTCCTGAAGACAATTAGCCTGAATACATATTTAGTCTTATATATATTTTTTCTTTATTATTTTGTTTGTTTGTTTTGGTACTGAGGATTGAATCTAAGGCCTTTCACATACATCCCTGAGTTTCTTTCTTTTTTTTTTAAATTATTTTATTTTTATTTATCTATTTATTTGACAGAGAAAGAGGGAGAGAGAGAGAGAAAGAATGGGTATGCCAGGGCCTCTAGCCACTGCAAACAAACTCCAGATGCTTGTGTTCCCTTGTGCATCTGGCTAACGTGGGTCCTGGGGAATCGAACCTGGGTCCTTTGGCTTTGCAGGCAAATGCCTTAACCGCTAAGCCATCCCTCCAGCCCCTGAGTTTCTTTCTTATTTTTTAAATAAAACTTCACTTATTTCTGTATTTATTTTCATATCTGTGTGTCTTGCCTCTGGATACACACACCAGATACATGCACCATTTTTTTTTGCATCTGACTTTACGTGGGTACCGAGAATGGAACCTGGATCAACAGGATTTGCAAACAAGCATCTTTAACCATTGGACCATTTGCAAATACCCCCCACCACAATACCTTTTAAAATTTTAATTATTTTTATTTCTTAATGACAAGAGTTTCACTAAATTATTTAATATAAATTTATAATCTTTCTATCGCTTGAGTGGTCCTCGAACATGTGTTCTCCTTGTGCCAGCCTTGTTAACAGTGGTGTCACAGACCTGTACTACTATATTTTCTTAAAATGCTTGTGTTTGGAATCAAAATAGCTACCAGAAAATGAAGAATGAAGGCAAAAAGGCAGCTCCTATAACTTCAAGTAATTCATAATCTAAAGGAAGAAGCAGGGAGACCATAAATACATAGGATACATATATGCATATTTACAATTAAGTAGAAAAAGTCTAAAATAGTAAAACATTTGTTCAGTCTTCCAACAAATGTTTATTGATCCTCAACACAGATATAGTGCTACATCATTGGGGCAATATAACGAAAAAAAGTGACAAAATCCATACTTTCATGAAGTTTACATTCTGTTTGAGGGAGAAAGAAAGTAATCATAGCAAACAAAACATTAAAATGTGAAAAATGTGATGCACGAAGGAACCAATTGTATGGAAGCCAGTTTAAGGAAACACTAGAATTTTCAACAGAATGCAGAAGGAAGACAATTACAAACTACGATTTGATCACAATTTAAACAAAGAAAGGAAGAAAGAATGTCTACTGTAAACACATGAAGGTAGGAAACAATGACAGTGTAAGGGAGCTAGAGTGGAAAAGCAAATGCTTAGTGCAGATGGCAGGGCTCTGGAGAAGCTATTATTGCACAGTTAGAATTTTGTTTACTACTAAGAGTAAAAATAGATAGTTTAAGTGAAAGGCAAAGTCCCATTGGAAATTCACTGTCAAATGTTCTTCTTGACTGCATTCTGACAGCAGTGTTGAGTACACCAAAAGGACTGCTTTAATAATCAGAGGAGAAGTTGCTGCCTTGTACAAGGGAGTGGAAATGGTGAGAGGTTATAAGATTCTTTCTGCTTCACAATGAAATAAAATCAACTGCTTAAATGTAAAATTTTCAACAAAATACACCAAGAAGGACATCAGGGGCTTACAGTAAGTGTTTCATTGTGGGGACTCCATTGCCAGTTAGAGATGGGGCCGAGAACAAATGGGAAACATTTACCTTTGTTCTGGATAAACACAAGATGCCCCTAGAATAATCTTTGGAATTTACAGATATGGCTAGAGGGATTGCTCAGTGGTCAAGGTGTTTACCTAGAATTCACACAGAAATTCAGATGAATAACTTATAATAGCAAGCAGAAAATGATAAAATTCTTCATAATAATGAGATAATGAGATAAAGAACATACAAAAATATCTTATTTTAAGTTGAGTTTTAAGTTCGGGTTCGGGGAGGTTTTGGTCTGTAATAGTGATTGGAAACCGGATTTGTATATGATGATGCCTGAGAATTCTTTTAAAAATTCAGAAATGTTATGCTTATTTTATGTGTATTTGGGGACTTTACAAATATCACTGATTTTTTTGAGACTGGCTATGTTGGTAAGAAATCATATGTTTGAGGGGCTGGAGTGATGGCTTAGCAGTTAAGGCACTTTCCTGTGAAGCCTAAGGACCCAGGTTCAATACCCAGTACCCACATTAAGTCAGATGTACAAGGTGGCACATGCATCTGGACTTTGTTCGCAGTGGTTACAGGCCCTGGCGAGTCCATTCTCTCTGACTCTACCTGCCTCTCTTTCTCTCTTAAATAAATGAATAAATAAGTAAATGAATAAACAAAATCTATAGGTTTGAAGGAGGAAGGGATATTAGGACTTTTATTAGCAGTAATCTATGAGAAAAACAGGGGGCTAAATACAAGGGGGGCACCTTCATGTAGTATAAATTTTAGGGATTTTAAAATAAATTATCCTGTGGAGATAATAAAACAATGCATAATTTAATGGACTGATCACCTCACACTGTCTGGAAGAAGGTGACAGAGTAGACCTTAATGAAGGAAACTAGAAAATTGGAAAGAAGCCAGGCAGCTGATTAGTCTATTTTGTTATGGAAAATTCTACAATAAAAGAAAAATGATATAGATATGAATGATGATAGAATTCAATAAAGCATCAGTTCTACTTTGAACATTCATAATTCATGATAAGGCAACTTGACAATGATTAGAGATGATTTTGGTGTGTAAATGACTAACAAGTAACAGTAATATGTACTGCGTACTGAGATACTGTCGAGGGAAAAAGTCAAGACCCACCCAAAGGTGCCTGACTGAAGGAGTCCATAATTTTTTATTAGCTTTATTTCTTTCCATGACAAAGTGCTGCCATTTCTGAGTATCTATGTACTATTTGTTTTACCTAATTGCCTAGGAAGAAGGCCAACAACTACCACATGGACTCGTGCCCTTTAAAAGTGGCTGGGGTTGATTTCCTTTTGTTCTAAAAACATGCATGTGACATCACTAGTCATCCCAACTATATGTGATTTCTGCATGACATAAACTCTACATAGTTTCTTATATAAATATACTTATAAATTAACTGACAGGTTATGATATCCATTACATTAACATGTTGTATTTCACATGATCCTAGACATCAAAATAATATATGTTTGCAAATCTCCTACATAGGTCAACCATTCTTGCAAGTTATATAACATTACCTCTCTCTCTCTCTCTCTCTCTCTCTCTCTCTCTCTCTCTGTGTGTGTGTGTGTGTAAGAGGAGAGATAATTTCAATCTATGATTATAAATTTATAAACATATGAGCTCTAATTGAATATAGAACCAACTGATACTTGTTCATTTTTTTCTAGTGACCAAAAGATTTAAAAATAATTCGTATAGTTACCCAAATTTATAAAATGTGAAAAAGGACAGAATGATTTTATTCTTAGATAGTATCATAATTATAAAGGCTTGGTAGTTTATTGTAAATTCAGTTTTTGATAGCTATTTTACCATCTTTATTTTTCTGATCAATGATCACTTAGAATAAGGACTGTGTATGAGTTCTGACATCTACAGAGGGTAGAGCATTGCATCATCTTCACAATAGATGAACAATTAATATATGGTAAATGAAGGCATAAGTGAGGAAGAAAAAGGAAAACCACACATGTTCAGTAAAATCAGGAGTATGATAGAGAGATAGTTGTTCCTTCCCCGCATGGAAGAAATGTTGGAGTAGCTTATATCCTGGATTTCCTTTGGAAGAGCACAATTCCTGGAGATGTGGGAGCCTAAGAGAATTTATCCAGGTTATTAGAGGCCTAAGTACTGAATTACAGGGTTATCAAGTAATTAAAATCTGTACATCCATCTTCATTTCCAACATTGGTAGGGTGTCAGTTATTGAATATTTTCTGTGCACTGTTGATTTTAAAATGACAAAGAAGCCTGCGAATCTATCTGTGTAAAGAGAAGTTTCGGACACTGACCTTAAGTTTCAGTAGCGATCACTGTCACAATTTTTGAACCATTAAAAACTGGGTAACAAAGTCAATGTATGAGTAATTTACCACCATTTTGAAGTTACCTGAATGAAGATAATCAAAAATCTTTACATAAGAATTGTATTCCTGACATCTAATATTGATACATAGAAGTGGGGCTGGATAACTTAACTTATTTAACCCAAGTGATATTTGTATTCTAACTAGAAGGAAATGTTCACCTAACTTCTTTTATGTTTACTATTGTTAACATTCTGCTTGTAATGATCAACGCCTGTAGGATATTAAATGTTTGCCTTCATTACAATTCAGCAGAGAGATGAGAAAATTCTATTCCTTAATCTTTGTCTTTTTGCAATCCCAATGTTAATACTCATTTAGTGGGTTCTTTGAATAGGAGTATGCCAAATTAAGTCTTAATATCTAGTCTGATGCATTCATAGCATTACAATATGACTGTGGTTTTAACTAGCTCTCATGGGTTACTTTTCTTTCATAATCTGCTTTACAAACTCCAGTATGGATGGGTAAAATGATGTGGTCCTTTCAGCCTAGAAATTAGAAAAAAATTCAAAAAGATTGAAATAATTAATTCAACATTAAAGGTATGTCAATATTACACCCAAACTTACTAAAAAAGAAATAATAAAACTAACACAACTAATTAGCACACAGATCCTTGTTACTGTATACTACATACCCAGCAGGGAGTGTGTCTTCTACATGTGTCTTATGAAGTATTCCACTTACAAATGAACCATGGGATGGGTCTGAAGAAACCAGAAATCAATTATTGGCGGAAATCCACTAGGATTTGCAGTAACAGTAGATGATTACCTGTCAGTATTTTATTATTTTTAACTTTTCTATTAAGTCACTCATTGACAGAAAACACTTTTCTATGATAAATGTATAATGCATTTTCAGATATTTGGCATAATCACAGAGCTGTGTCTTAATGGAATATTTAGCATTATTATTGCCATTATGAGGCCTGTTCAGTCACCATAGGAGGTAAATATATTTTCCACTAAAAGATTATTTCAGTCTGAGATCTGTCTGAACTATTATTTCCTATAAACCTCAATAGCACAAATGTCATAAAAATGAGGAAAATGTTTTATTCTTCCAGATATTATGGTACTGAATATGAACAAAATGGAGTTGCTGCATTTCCAGTGTCTTTAGCCCAAGAATGATAATGATTTAAATTTGTGTTAATTTTAAACTTTAAGTTGTTTATTTATAAGGGACAAGTCCCTTCAACATGATGAGGTTTTCCGATATCATAACATCAGCGCTCATTGGATAAAAGCAAGGCTTACCTTTGCTTATCAAATTGGCCAGGCTTTTCAGTAACAATTACAATGTTTTATCTTTGCAACCAAATTTAATCTAATTAGGTACCAAGATATTTAACTCATGGCGGGGAAATAGTTTTTTCTTCCTAGAGGAAAACAAAATGAAGTTGGACACAAAGTAGTTGTAAAAACTGGTTTATTTTTTTAAAAAATAAATACAAAAATATAAATATAAAACATTAGCAGATAGAATTTGATGAAATGAAACTGCACAGACGCTTGGATACCAGGCTGCATATCACACCTACGAATACCACATGTACATTGCTCTTTTTTTTTTTTTTTTTGTACAGAACAGGATATATCTTAAATGTTTTTTTTTTTTTTTTTTTTCTTTTTTCCTTCGCCTTTAAAAAGCTACATTTGCAAGGGTAGGACGTGTACGTAACAGAAGCAGGGTCGTTTGTGAGGTTGCTTGAGGGAGGCCTATCCTGTTGGTGTGTTTCTGACATTATCTTTTTTTTTTGTTTGTTTTCCATTTATTTATTTACTAAGATGGACGACATTGGATTTCGGTAGCTTTGGCTGTTGGAAGGGATTCAATAAACTGTCGTATAGATTCCATGAGACAATCCTACAGGGAAGAATTAATGTCATTAATCAACAACTTAAGAAAGACACAGGGGGTGGTGGTGTGGAGGGTGGCAGGTGGTGGTGGGAGGAGGGGGCAGGACTTGTGCTGAGTGGCAGGAAAACCATCCTGGTGGTGGTGATGATGATGATGATGATGAAAGAAGAAGTGTGAAGCGAAGATGGTGCGGGTGGCGTCCCGGGGCTCAGGTGGGCTCAGGTGAGGTCAGGCATCCTTGTCGCTGTCCGGGCCCGCGTACATGTCGGCCAGCTTCTGGAAGCGCGGGCCCCACTCGCGCAGGTAGTCGTAGTCCTGGTCGCCGTCGCTCGCCGCCGACTCCAGCGAGCTCAGCGACGCGGCCACCGAGCCGGCGCCCTCGTACGCGTAGGTGGCCAGCGAGTCGTAGGGCGGCGCCGTGGGGTCGCCGTCGTGCTCGCGGAGCCGCTCGTGGATGAAGTCCCGCACGTCCGCGCCCGCCGCGCCCTCCGCGCCCGCCCGCGCCGCCGGGGGAGTCCGCCGCGGCAGGAGCAGCGCCTCGGGCACGATGTCCCTGCGCAGCTGCCCGTCGTCCAGGGCCGCGGGGTTGCGCAGGGTGCCGATGTCGAAGGCCTGCGTGTCCTCCTCGCCGCCGCCCTCGTCGTTGTAGCTCACGATGTTGTCCCGCAGGTCCTCCTTGGACAGGATCAGCGGCTCCTTCTTGCGCTGCCGCCGCAGGGCCGCGAACAGCACCGCTATGACTTGGGCAGAAGACAAGAAGGGGCGTCGTTAGAATCCACCCCCCACACCACCACCACCAAGAGCCAGGGCTGCACACACACACCCGGCAGCAGGAGGGGCTCACCTTGCACCCCCAAAGTCGGAATCTCAGGTTTAATGTTGCACTTTCTTTTAGGGGTTGACAAGTGTTCTAGCTAAGGTGCATGGTGTCCCGGCCTTTCTGATTTTTTTCCCTTTGTTTACTTTTTATTTATTTATTTGAGAGCGACAGGCAGAGAGAGAAAGAGGCAGATAGAGAGAATGGGTGCGCCAGGGCCTCCAGCCACTGCAAAAGAATTGCAGATGCATGCGCCCCCTTGTTCATCTGGCTTACATGCTTCCTGGGGAATGGAGCTTTGAACCTGGGGTCCTTAGGCTTCAGGCAGGCAAGGGCTTAACAGGGAATCCATCTCTCCAGGCCCTTTTTGATTTATTTTTAAGGCAATGTGGGATGTTCCTCAATTACAATGACTTCTTTTTTTATCACTCTTTTCCAAGAATTAGTCAGTTAGTTTCTGATTGTACATAAAATATTGATATTTTGCCTTAAATAGTAACTTAAGATTTTATTTATTTATTTATTTATTTATTTATTTATTTATTTGTTTGTCAGAAACAGAGATAGAGAGAGAGGGAGGAAGAGAGAGAGCATGGGTGCTCCAGGGTTTCCAGCCACTGCAAAAGAACTCCAGGCGCATGCGACACCATGAGCATCTGGCTAAAGTGGGTCCTGGGGAATCGAACCTAGGTCCTTTGGCTTTGCAAGACCACTTAGCCATCTCTCCAGCCCAGTAACATAATATTTTAGATACAAATATGACAAATTGAATTCAGCTTCAAATGAGAAAAGGGTTAAAATATCTGCACAGTGGATTTCCATTCAAAATATACACACCTTTGCCAGAGGATGCCCCCAAAGTTATTAGTTCACATGATCACAAAAACAAATTCAAATCTGTATATTGAAATTACCCAAAACAATAAAAAAAATACCCAAGCAAATAAATAACGGATAAATACATCTATGAAGCTGGGATACATGAATCTCAAACAAACATAGACAACCAAGTAGAAATACTTATTTCTCATAAAAGTCACTTATCCACTTCCATGCAAAAGAAATTATAAAGAAACTAATGCTCAGAAAAGAAGGGCTGGAGAGATGGCTTAGTGGTTAAGGCACCTGCCTGTGAAGCTTAAGAACGCCCATTCCAGTCTCCAGATCCCACGTTTAGCCAGACGCAAAAGTGATGTAAGTATGCGATGCCTTACATGTGCACAATGGGGCCCATGCGCCTGGAGTTCGTTCATAGCAGTAGGGAAGCCCTGGCGTGTCCATTATCTATCTGTCTCTTCCACTGTCTCTCTCTCTCTCAAATTAAAAAAAATAGAATATCAAGAATATCAAGTAACTCTAGTTGCACTGGAGTTCTCCAGACTTTTTTTTTTTACTATCAGTAAATATTTTAGTCTTGATCTTCAAAATAATTTGGAGAAACCATCGTCAATTCAATTAAATGGGAAGGGAATAGGAAAAGCCTTATTTCCCCATATATATGAATTTATAAAGAAAGTTTAACGATTGTGAGAAGCATTATTGTACCAGGATATACTATATTACATTTTCACTTTTCTTAAAATTGTGTGACAGAGCCAAATAATAACTTTTCTTAAGAAGCTTTTTTTTCCCCCACAGTGTGGACGTTTTATCCACATGTAAGTTTTTTAGCCCCAAAATGATTAAAACTAGGCCATGACAAATAGAAAAATTGTTATTCAGGATTTATAAAAAGCTCATTCTATTTTGTCTTATTTCATGCACTCCTGACCATAAAAAGTGTGTGATGTAAATATTTTAAACCTCATTTGTTTATTATCAGCTAAATGGATGTACTCAGTAAAAAAGCTTCTAATAACGAAAATAATGAAACAGTAAGATTGAATCCACATCCAAATTCATTTCCTGCTTCTTGCAAAGCGAGAAACAATGTTTTCCAATTAGGGTCAGAGGGATACTCAAAAAAGTTTTAAGCTAATTTAAAGGGAGAGTGAACATATATTTTTTTTTTTTTTTTTTTTAAATTCAAGAGCAGAGAAAAAGCAATCTACTCTAATAAAAACAATGACCATTATTGGGGGGAGGGGAGAATCAGCTAAATGGACGATGTGGGCATCATTTCAGTGTCAGTGTAACACCGTGAGTCCGCTTCCCAACTTCCATGCCTACGTCACTGGAAAACTGCGCACAAAGTGAAGAATTGTGAGGTGCTAGGCTCAGCGCCTCAGAAATTGCCTAACCTTGAAGGTAATGTAAATAATACTAGATTTCATTTTCATTATGTGTGAAGTACAGAAAGTAAATTTGCATAGCTCATGCATTGTTTTTACAAAATGAAAAATAAATGTTTTTGCGGTCAAGAGCACATTGCAAGGTTTGACGAATAGTAAGCATTTAAGAAACCCTTTCTACTCCTAATGTTTTTCACTGGATGTTTTTGCATGGGAAAAGCACCTCAGCAGAATGGCTTCTTCTATATAATTTGCAGTATCAACCCCTCAAAGTATATTATTCATATTATCACTTCCTGGTTCAATGACTTTAGAGTACCTTATGAGACACCACTGACTTATGCATCTTAAAAATGACAAGTCAAATTAATTTTGAGTTTATTTTGTTTTGTTTCTGACATGGGGGTCTTCCTGTGATTTCCAGGTTGGGCTGCTACTTGAGACCCTTCTGTCCCATACTAACACATTTGGTAGCAAAAGTAGAATTATATTAATAAAACTTTATCAGGTCTCATATATTCTGTCAAGTAAAGTTGAGTTTACACTTATTTATTATATACGGAAACCTGAAAAGTATATTTAAAGTTTGCATATTATCATTTCCTGAACCCCACAAGAAAGAACTCTGGGGCTGAGTAAGTGCTCCGTGGTTAAAGGTGCTTCTTTCAAAGTCAGCCATCCCAGGGAAGATTCTCTAGAATCTACTTAAAGCCAGGTGCAAAGCACAACAAGACCTGGAGTTCATTTGCTGCGGCAACAAGGCCCTTGGATCACCTAATGTTGTCTCTCTCTATCCTCTCATAACTAACTAACTAACTAAATAAAAGAATACATTAATTTTTTTAAAAATCTAATGTAGAATTGTTCATTTTATCTAATTAATGGATTATCTTTTTAATTTTTATTTACTTATTTGAGAGAGAGATAGACAGATAGACAGACATATAGATAGATGATAGCCAGAGAGAGAGAATGGGTACTCCAGGGCCTTTAGCCACTGCAAATGAACTCCAGACATATGCACCCCTTTGTGCTTCTGGCTTACATGGGTCATGGAGAATCGAACCTGTGTCCTTTGGCTTTGCAGGCACATGCCTTAACCACTAAGCCATTCCTCAAGCCCAATTAATGATTTATCTTATATTCATAATTTAACTTTCTGTTATTTAAACACAGAATCATAATGTGTATATGTTATCATAAAAGTAGAAACATCAAATCATTTATAACCCATAGCTGTATACCATATTAAATAAATGATAAAGAATTTGAATTATTGTTTGGTGTAGGTTATAAATTCATGTAACACTTCCCTTCCTTTTTTTAATCATAAAACTATAGTAGGGATCATTTATAGTAATAATGTTTAAGTTATTTTATTTAACTCCATCTTATAAGGGTTGACAATAACTGAGTACAAGTAAGCTGGTGGGAAATATTCCCATACCAGAACAAATTTTTTAAAAAATATTTTATTTATATATTTGCAAGCAGAGAGAGAGAGAGAGAGAGAGAGAGAGAGAGAGAGCAATACAGAGATGAAATAGGTGCATCAGGACCTCTTACCACTGCAAGTTAACTCCAGGTGCATTCACCACTTTGTGCATCTCTAAGCCAAGTTTTTTTTTTTTTTTTTCCACTTCCTTTCTAAGAAACAAACTATTTATTTGTTCTTAATTGAGATCTGCTAATTTCTAACTTTAATAGTTGAGGTTGAGATCAGATTATACTGTGACAAGTCTTTTTACTTTCTCCTCTATTCCTGAATAAGTTTGGCAAATGACCTAGGAACAATGTCACCAGATGTGTTAGTACAACACCCATGACAGCCATCATGGATCAGCTATGAAATAATGGTGACATGGTAATGAATGTGGCTTCCTGTGTTTGGCCACAATACACATGCATGATATTCAGCATGCTAGCAAGAACTGTAACTGCTATTTACCTTTGCAAGCTCTTACAAAACTGTCATATCCTCAGTCTTCTTGTCCTTCATTTAATACATTGTCATGAAAGGGGTGTGTGTGTGTGTGTGTGTGTGTGTGTGTGTGTGTGTGTGTGTGTGTTTGGGTTTTAATTCATACTATAATCAATTCTAGTGTCTGTAGGCAGAGTCCCACTGTTTCCATTATTATGTTATTTACATATTTTTTATATTTCTATAACATACACTAAGTTAAGTACTATTCTATAGTTAATTGCATATGTATTAAACTTTAACACGAGTGTGGAGATACATATTTGATAGCAGCTTTTACTACTAAATAACACAGTAAAGTGAGCACCCAAGGCAATCATAATTTTGATTCGTCTTACCCAGCAGGATAATGATGCAGAGGAGAATGGCTATCAAGGCTCCTGTGCTGAGGCCAGCAGGGAGGAGCAGGGCTTCTGCGCTGCAGGACTGCATGTTGCCTTGGCTGTCGCAAGCACACACGCGGATGGTCAGGGTGCCAGTACTGCTCTGGATGGGGTAATCGTTGTCTGATATCACCACAGGCAACAGATAGGTGCTGATCTCATGTCTGTTGAAGCCATTTTTTCTAGTTAATATTCTGGCAGTGTTATCTACAAGAAATGATAAAGTATTACAAATAGTTCATGTTGATAATCATGTTTTAAGATTTAAATGAAAACAATTTATGTATAATATACAAATATTATAAATGTTTCAAGTATAAATATGAAAAAGAATTGAAGTGCATTAAGAAAAATTACATAATTGTAAAAATGGAGTGACATGTTTTGCTTGTTTATTTATTCACTTATTTTTTTAAACATGGTCTTCCTGTACAGCTGCACCTAATTTGATACTTGGTATGTATTCCAGTACCTGAATCCAGGACTTGAATTCATACAGTTGTCCTGCCTCAGCCTCTCAAGTGCTGAGATTACAGAAAACCCTCTACACCCAGACTGAACTGCTCATTTACTAAGTTTTTAAATAATTATCAATTAATGTTATCAAAATTGTCAATTATAAAAGCTAATCATCTGCATAGCCTCCTGCAGGATAACCACTACAAGTTTTTGAGAATATAAATTTTGTGTGCCAGGAGAAACAGTGTTTAAATTATTTTTATTTACACATAGTGGAGCGCATATTGCACATATACACCTAAATTCAGTTTCCATGAAGACTATCTCATTCAATAAAATGCGTGCATATAAATCAACACAGCCATCAAAACCCATCAGATAACCCCTATAACCAACGCTCAGCAAATTACCAAATATTTCTGAACAATGATTCTACACATTAACATAACATAAACTTAAATTTTAGGTCTGTAACTGAAGCAATTAGTGGGAAACTTGAGATGACTGCTGGAGTTCATAGTAAACTACCCAAAAGAAGCAGGGATGTAAGAAAGGGCTACCATCCACCTGGTTACTACACTGCTTCATCTCGTATGGAACTCAGGGCTCCCACATTCAAGCTGTGTGTGGTGTGGACTTCATCTACTCTCATCAGTTAGTGTGTTAAAGACAGTGAGTGTGTGTGCTAGCTCCTCTCTTGTCTGCCCAGGGAACTTAGTTCATTCACTTACCACATAGCACTACCAAAAGAGGTGATGTACAGAACACAGTTAGTGAGATGTTAAACAAGTAAGGCAGAATGAAAAGTGACAATCTCCTACTGGCTCAGTGGTTGAGTCCAAAACAACCATCCTCTACATTGTGAGTAGGCTGCTAACTACATCCCTTAACTATGTAGGTTAGGAGAGTAGATGAGAGAAATAATAGCAATGTTACCACATTTGAAAACTTATCTTTCAAATATTACTATCTGTTTCTTTCATTATGAAACCCACTCCGAACACATATTTGTATATATGAGTTTTATTTATTTATTTATTTACTTATTTATTTATTTTGGTTTTGCAAGGTAGGGTCTCACTCTGGTCCAGGCTGACCTGGAATTCACTATGTAGTCTCAGGGTGGCCTCGACCTCATGGCTATCCTCCTACCTCTGTCTCCCGAGTATTGGGATTAAAGGCATGCGCCACCACGTCCAGCTGACGTGAATTTTTTAATCTTCTTATCTAGTTTCTTACATTTCCCACAAACTTTTGAACCTTAACTGTGTGTATATTTGATATATTTAAGATCCAAATGAAGTTTTATTCTAAATTAACCACTGTACTTTAAATAATTTCATTAAACATTTAGATCAGTAAGTCATGATACAATCTTTAACCTATCACAGAAAAAGGAATTCAATTTTAAAAAGCACTGGTGTTACAGAATTCAAATAAGAATGAACATATAAATATAAGTTTTCTTCAGAAAAAAATATAATAATGTGATGTCTACATAACTGCGACTCCTTTACAACTCTTCCGAATAATAGAACATAGCAAAGTTTTGCAAAATTATATCAAATGTCACATCAGGCATTAAAATATGTTACTTGATATCCAGGTTTATATTAGTACTAGTTTACTCCTGGTTTTAAGTAATCTATACAAGCCATAGTTGTTAACATGACCAAATGGTAATATTTGTCAAAAGCAATTGAAAGAGTCTTGAGTGCTTTCATCAGTAACAGAACTATGCGCTGTGTCAACAACATCTCAAGTCTCTTTCATGATAAACATCCAGAGCTGATTCACAGGGACTGAAGCCAACTTAAACACACTGAGAAACAGGTATTATTCAGTAATGTTGACACCATATTGCAAATTCAGTGTAAGGAAACTCCAGTGTAGTAACTGTGTATAGGTTGTCAGGGTCAGCAAGTTGAAATACTGGATGTTGCTGATCTTAAATTCACACATCTGTGCATTCTGTATTTCTACTTTTCACTTTTTGTTAAGTTTTCTAATCCCAACAATTTTATATGTCTAGAGTGATAGAAAACATGGAAACTTCAGGTATTTAGATTTGGTAAGAAGACATCCTGAATGGCCATCTAAATGTACAAGCATTCTACCGGGTGAGAGATTTGCATTAATAGAGGGGGCGGGTAGAATGGAAGAGCCAAAGGAAGGATATGACCTCTTACTATGCAGCTGCCCAGACAGAAAGTGGCCTCGATATCCATGATCTTGCAGTGCCTAGCAATACCTTTGCAAGACCCTCAAAATAGAAGAGAAAGATGATGTCATCAAATTAGGAGAGAGACTAATGGAGAAAGGGAGGGGATATGATGGAGACCGGAGTTCTAAAGTGGAATGGGGGAGGGGAGGGAAATATCAGGTGGGGTTTTTTTGGTATGTAAGATTAAAAGTCAATAAAAAAATTTAAAAAAAAAATAGCACACGGTAGTCATCTGCGTTCTTAAGCCATTTACCCATAACTTGAAAAACCTCCATGAGTTAGTGTAGCAGCCTAGCTTTGCCAGCAGGTGCCAAGCACTATGAAAGACATATTGGCATATGTCAATGCGATTATTAGGTTTATTTTTAAATGCAAAGCTATTCAATGTGAGCTGATGACATTTAGTTTACCACAAATGTTTTTGGTTTAGAAGTGTTCAAATAGTGTGTGTGTGTGTGTGTGTGTGTGTGTGTGTGTGTGTGTGTGTGTGTGTGGAGGGGTGTGTGTGTGTAGATTCTAGTACAAAAATTCCCATGAGTTATATTTATCCAGGAAAAGAACTGTTCAACTCTTTATACATAATAGCCAGGTCATATTTTCCTCTAAAGTGTGTTTCTGCCATTATAAGAAAAAAAAAAATCAGAAAACGTGGGCTATCGACAGGGCAATAGCATGCTTGCAAGTGAATGTCCTGACTCTACCTCCATGCAAGCCAGTGTTCCCTTTTCCCCACTCGCCCTCAATGCGTGAAGCCTCAGTCACTCTCCTGCTGTTAGATCTTATCAACTTTGCACAACATGCTCACTGGGTTCTTCCTTCCTCTGTTCATGTGTACTTTCACTGAATATTTCCCAGTTTTGTAACTATTATTATTATTATTATTATTATTATTATTATTATTTTGGAGAGAGGCACAGAGAGAGAGAGAGAGAGAGAGAGAGAGAGGAAGACAGAGATGGGCGCGCCAGCGGTGTCTCAGCTGCTGGGAACGAAATCCAGATGTGTGTGCCCCCTTGTGGTCAAGTGCGGCATTGCACCCTTGTGTCACTTTGCATCTGGCTAAACGTGGGACCTGGAGATTGGAACCACTGGAGATTGGAACCAGTGTTCTTAGGCTTAGGAGGCAGGCGCCTGAACCACTAAGCCATCTCTCCAGCCCCGGTTTTGTAACTATTTTAATATTGAATCTTTGTCTTAAAACCTATACAGACTTCTAATATATTTATACTGTCTTAAATTCAACACAGAAAGATGGTAACGTGAGTAATCACTAAATATTTGGTAAAAACAAGATTCTGATATATAACATGTATTAATATGGTTATAAAATTATATTGGGGAAATTCCCATGAATGTCATCATAAAAGACAAATAAGTTCAACAGTTACCTTCATTGTCCTGTACTGTGAAGTTAGGATTGACAGCAGCTAAACTGAAGAAAAATTTCTGTCCTCCCAAAGGGTCGTCTTTGTCAATGGCACTTATTGTTTGGATCAGCTGTGGAAAGAGAACATTATACAGCTGTCTAACTTCCACTGGTGAGACAGGGCTCCAGATCAGTAATTTTTAACATTATAACTTTGTTCAAAGTGTTTTTAAACAGATTAATTTATGTTTGTCTATATACATGTATCTTTGAATACTTCTTAAAGGTTTATTTCGCTTCCAATAAACTCTTACTTCCTCACTTTATCTCTCTCTTAAATATTGTCTTTCCCTTCAAAATGCCACGTGATAGTACATTTTTTTCAGGTTTTGATACCTTTAGATAAAGTAGTTGATGTAAGCAGGTCACTTTATATAACTTTAAACTTCAACCTAGAAAATTATATATATAAATTTAGAAAATTACTGTGACACCCTTTTACTTCCCCAAAAGTAATCTGAAAAATGTAAAATAATACAGAAATATTACACATATTATACATATTATAAGGAAAATGTGGGTGTTTTAAAACTTATTTTCTGATTAACTTACCTTTTAAATAAAAATTTAATCTATTTAAAAATTCAACATGTATACAATGGAGGAATGCTTATATTAATGATCAATTGATCTTAAAAGAATAGACAATTAAGAATCTAATTAAAAATAAGCAATTTATTATGTTATCAATGCTTTGGATATTTTGTATAATTAAAAAAAAAGTCAGTCATGGTAGTATACACCTTTAATCCCTACACTCAGGAGGTATAGGTAGGAGGAAAACTGTGAATTCGAGACCACCTTGAAACTACATAATGAATTACAGGTCAGCCTGGGCTGAGACCCTACCTTGACAAACTTACAAAAAAAATCCTCAAAACTAATTAACATTACACAAATACCCATTAAATAAGTAATATATGTATAGTTTGGAAGTGTAGTGTAATTATTCTCAAACATATATATTGAATAATTTTTCATATTTTTATTTTGAAGGTATATATTTTATATATATTTTATTTTGATGGTATATATTTATACTTGGGTAAATATTCAAAATTATACACAGTTAAACTGAATATACTTTTTGTTTTGCTTTTCAAGGTAAGCTCTTGCTCTAGCCCAGGATGACATGATTTACTATGTAGTCTCAGGTTGGCCTTGAACTCACAGGAATCGTCCCACCTAAGTCTCCCAAGTGCTGGGATTAATGGTATGTGCACCACACCCGGCAGAAGGAATATACTTTTGATTAAATATTAACACAACATTCCATACATATTTTGTGGAAATATATGTTGATATTTTGTTGGTTTTACAAGGAATTTCATGTCTAAAACATTATGTAACTAGTTGGAAAATGGAGAAATTAAAACAAATATCCTATTAAATTATTTTCTTCAATGAATGGGTTAAAGTAATAACAATGTGATATATTTGAGGTAATAGCCTGTTTATTACTTCTGCCAAAGGTATAAAAGAAAGTTAACTAAACCACACAAAGCTATAATCTCATTAGAAATAATAAATGAGACAAAACCATTTAATTTTGGAATTATCTTTTTAAAAAGTTTTAAAATGCACTTAAGTATGAGATTGTAATAAGATAAAGAGAAATGAAAATTATGAAAAGAATTGTAGTACAAATACATGGATGAAAGAAAAAATGTAAAACTAGTGGTAAATAATGATGGTAAAGAATAATTAATAATTTATGGCTAACTCTAGACTACCAAGTATACACTACTTGAAATTTATACTTTAAGAGTAAATAACCCAGGCCTGGTTGTGCATGCCTTTAATCCCAGCACTTTGGAGGCAGAGGTAGAAGGATTGCAGTGAGTTCGAGGCCACCCTGAGACGACATAGTGAATTCCAGGTCAGCCTCTGAGCTAGAGTGAGACTGTATCTCAGAAAAACAATAAATAAATAAATAAATAAATAAATAAATAAATAAATAAATAAATAAATGTCTTAACTGAACTAGCACATCAAGAATTATAGTAGTCAAATAGAAACTCTTAGTCATCAAGAGGTACAAAAGTAGTAAAAATTTAAAAGTAGAGCTAATTGTCTTTGAAAAGAGAAACTACATGTCTCAAAGTAACACAACTTGACTAAAACCTAGCTTTATAGTTCATTTTCATAGACCAAAATAATAACTTTATGACAAGTTTACATCTTTACATAAATGAATAGCAAATTATAAAATTTACTTAAAATCCTCAAAAATGTAATGTTTTAAAAAGATATGGCACCATTGATTTAAAATGGTCAATTGATGAATGGTCAATTGATATGTCACTAAATGTCATAAAAGTACTAAGTCAAACTAATATTAATGGCAGCATCTCAATCACATTAAAAATATAACTTTATGACTGTAGTTTCTGTAGCTTCTCTGTTATGAACAAAGATACTTGCCATAAAATATTTTATTTATTTTTTTTCTTCAGGATCTAACTTGGAGTCTAGTAATGAAATTATTTTTAAAATTTATTTATTAGAGACAGAGGAAGAGAGAGAAAGTGACAGAGAATGGGTGTGCCAGGGCCTCTAGCCACTGCAAATGAACTCCAGATGCTTGTGCCACCATGTGCATCTGGCTTACGTGGGACCTGGAGAATCGAAAATGGGTCCTTAGTCTTCACAAGCAAGCGCCTTAACCGCTAAGCAATCTCTCCAGCCCCATTTTTTAAAATTTCATAAAAATATTTTACATTTATTTATTTGAAGGAGACAGAGACAGGTAAAAAGAGAGAGAAAGAGAGAGATTTAGCATGCTAGGGACTCTAGCAACTGCAAACAAATTCCAGACACATGTGCTACCTTGTGCATCTGGCTTGTATGAGTTTTAGGGAAAAATCAAGCCTGAGTCTTTAGGCTTTGCAGGCAAACACCTTAACTGCTAAGCCCTCTAGCCCACCTAGTCATGAACCTCTTAATGTCCAAAAGTTACCTGTCAATCTATTTGTTCCATTTCCAGTCTTTCAATAAAAATCATAATACTGTTCTCTTGATAAAATAGTTACAATGAACACCAGACATCAGGAGTAGACAAGAATTGAACAAAATGATTCCTCTTGTTCTATAAATAAGCACTCATTACTTTTATTGGAAACAAATTGGATTTAAACCAATCCCACTAAAATAATTTGGTACAATTAAGAAACAAGGAAACAAAGACTGGATAGCCAATATTCTGAGCTGTGAGAAAGAACATGTAATTTTCATCCTTAGCCATAACATAATTACTTCTATAGTTTTAATTTTTTTTCTGTCTTTGTTTATTTTTAGGGTGCTCCAGTGGTTATGATATAATGGAATGCTGCATTCTTTTAGTTTATTATGCCCAAAGCAAGAAAAATAAATATGTTTAATATAGTTTAACCTTTTCTGTAAGAAAAATAGTTTTTCTGGTTGCAACAAAAATCCCTTTCTTTCTGGTAAAATGAACCATTTTCAGTAGAGGAGTAAGTATAGTTGCTCTGTGGAAACTGTGCGTTGATTATGTGAGGTCTATAACGCAGCCCATACTTGGCTTGACATGAGTGATCAATAGGTATTTGATTTAGTTAGCTGCTTAGATACTATTGCAGAGTAAATATAAGCATAGGTACACCCTGCAGACCCATAAGAAATGTTCTTTGAAATTTCAATGCTGATTCTTTCTCGTCGTGTCTGAAGGAGTAGGCGGAAATGAGGGAAAGGGAAGGAGGAGCTGGGCATTTTCCCCTTCCAGTGTGTCTTCTTGAGACGCTAAATGTGAGGTGGCGTTTACTGGTTAATTTAGACACAAGAAAAACCACTTCCATTCTCAGTTAAACGCCTCTTACTTGTCTCAAAGAATGGGTGAGGCCAGGGAAATCAAAGGAGGAGGAGGAGGAGGTGTATTCTATTTCTCTATCACCAAAGGAAGAGAATTGTGTGTGATGCTATAGGTCTCAGTGCTACTTAAAGTTCACTTAACTTTTAGAGCTATTATTTGGACTACAGTACTCTGTTAATAACTAAAGCATACTCAGAAATCCTAATGCAAGGGAATGAGTTACTTATTATTAAGTAGGGACACTTAGGGAAAGGCTCAAGAAGGAAATCTTCAGATGTCACTGGCCTGCTGCAGACCACGTGGGAGCATCCATTCCCATTTAATGGTCTCTCCCTGACTGAGTAAATGTAATAGTTTACAAACTATCCTTGTCAGTCTGTTCATTCCAATTCTTTGTTAAAACAGGTAAGAACTCATGGTTTGGAGTTTAAGAGCTTTACCTGACCCCCAAACCCTTGTTATACTAACATGCTCCAATTTTCCTAGAGAACAGCAAGATAATAAACTCTTGACTCTATAACCCCCAATTTTATTCCCCACTACTTTCTTGAGACAGGATCAAATGGAACACAGGCCGACTTGAATTTACGATCCTCCTCCCTTCCCCTCCCAAGTGCAAGGATCGCAGATGTGTGCTCCCTGACACTATCATTTCGTATGTAACACATTGGTTTGTGTGGAGGCATTATTTAGGGCATCCAAGCAAAATGACATAAAATAAACTAGAAATAATAAAACTTGTACTCAAGACAGATGTACATGTAGCAGGGTGAAAAAAATTACAACCAAGCCAGGCATGGTGGCACATGCCTTTAATCCCAGGACTCAGGAGGCAGAGATAGGTGGATAACTGTGAGTTCAAAGCCACCCTGAGAACTGAGACTACATAGTGAATTCCAGGTCGGCCTGGGCTAGAGTGAGACCCTACCTCAAAAAAAAGAAAAAATTAAAACCATCATTTTCTTTGTTCAAGTTGATCTTTTTGGCTACTTTTTAGGAAATTAAATCCATCTTTCAATTGATCATTTGTCATCAATATTCTACTTCTGAGATGTCTAGAAGGTCTGGAGATATTACTGCATAAGCTATCATTAATGAGAGAGGAAATAAGCACAATCATTATTTTGTACATTTTGAATACATGGGCAGATCAGTATTTATGACTCAAATGGTATGAACAGTTGTGTCTTGAAAATGAAATAGAATAATCATAGAGGGAGCAATGCATGCAGTAGCAGTAAAGTGGATAATTTATCTCTTACAGAAAAGATTTTTAACTTATATCACGCTGCGCCTGCCAAGCAGAGGACTATTTGAGAGGTATTTTTAGGGCAGACACTGCTTCATTAAGAAGAAAGTTGGAAGCAGCTAAGCCATTTAAATATTCAGAAATAAACATTTCCATAACATTTCAAGTAAAAAAGGAGACTCCAATTACAGCAATTTTACCCTTTCAAACAATAGACAGGCTATTGAATTCCTGTTACAATCTTCAAAAGAAAGAATCTGAGTTATCCCAGAATACAATTTGCATAAAAATGTAACAATGACATTGATGTTTATAAAAGCATTAAATGATGTCAAAACACAATACAGTTTCTCAATGGCTTCTCTTTCTTTAATAAAACACATTTTGATTTCCAATTATTATTTATAACATGTAGTTTCCTTCTGAGAGGATAGCACTCAAACCAATTAAGAGCATTTCTTTCAGCCATATATGGTGGTACTGCTCAAATGACAAAATGAGTCTGCCTAGGAAAAGATTTAAATAATTATCAACATAGCTGACAGAGAATGTTATAAAGGACTAAAGTGAAGTCATTAAGTGTTGTACCGATGAAAAGCAAGAGCTCACAGACAGGGAGGTCGACTGCCTTACTTCAAAAATATTTCCATATGAGCAAAGATTGAATGAATTTTCAGTGATGCCATACACTTGTCTCGGGATTTTCCCAACTTTCACCTTACCCATCAGGGAAATAATGAAAATACTATACCTTTCCCTTGATCTCTCAGACAAATGAAAGAATCCCAAGAGATTGCAATTCCCACTGGAGTCTCATGTTGGGAAGTGGCAAAGCCTGAAGCCTTGTCCCCCGCCATAAATTTCGCAGTTTTGACAACTTGACAGATCACCTTACTGAACGTGACTGGAGCCTAGATTGGGATGGGTCAATGGTGGGCAGGACTACACCTTGAAAAGACTGCTGGCTTATGTGCACCTCTCATCCTCTATTTAAATCTAGACCTCATGCAGAAGCAAAGATGCACTGTGCGATGGTGGGGATCACCAGACCTCTTTATTTGCTCATCTTCCCAGTGAAGTGGTGTTGAATGAATCTCCATTTCTGCTTTTCACTATTTCTTGTCTGTTTAGTTGGAAAATTGAGTACAAGGTGTTGTCAGTATATTAGGGGCCTGGGCGCTGGCCCTAATAATACTATAACATCTCCTTCCATGCCATTGACATTTATCAGCTTAAATACCGATAAATGGCACAAGTTTGAAATGTTAAAGTTATTTCCCAATTCCTACCTTCTGTGAAAAGATGGTATCTGATTTTTGCTTAGAACTTTACAAATGACATAGGAACACTGGTGCACTGCCATGTAAAGTAACTGCAATTCTCTACACATCAGTCACTTTTGGCAATATTATAGGGAGAAAAAAAATGCATGTTGCTATCCCTGCTTATCCATTCATCCCCAAAACACACTTAACTCACATCTAAAATCAACTCAAATTTTCAGTTTTCTCGTTGCTCACCTGTCCTGGTCTGGCATTTTCACATACAAAAGTGTCATAAAAAACAGCAAATTGTGGGGCATTGTCATTAACGTCCAAAATCCGCACAAAAACTGCTACACGAGTTGTCTCTTTGGGATTATCTAGAAAAGAAAGGAAAAAGAAATGTTTAGGAAAACACGCTTGTGCACTAGATTTAATTTATGTAGGCATTTTGTGGACATTAAGAGCTCACATAAAGTAAGCATTGTATTCATTGTCCCATCATAATGAGTAAATGCAATAAAGAAAATCACTGAAGACTCTAATTAAAGAGTCATGAATTCCCTTATTACTGGGCACAAGGGTACTATTGTTATTTTGTAAAATCTTTTTAAAATACAACCCAGTATAATTGAGCTCATTTTATATTTATGTCCCAACTGTCCAATTCCATGAGAACAAGTGTTTATTAAATTCTTGCTGTACATGATTGTCATTTCATTATTATTATTATTATTTTTTTACAATTTTTAGATGAAGAAACCGCTTAAAAATAGATTAATCACTTGCCTGGGTCACCAGCTCTTGACTGGCCCTTGCTATACTTTAACCTATTACTTAGATGACCCTGCTACTCAAAGTGTATTTCAAGAGCTCATTTCAAGTCTTTTTAAAAAATATTAAATTAAATTTATTTATTTATTTGAGAGAGAAAGGGGGGGGTTAAGGGGAAGTTAAAGGGTCTCCAGCCACTACAAATGAACTTCAAACACATGTGCCACCTTGTGCATCTGTGTTATGTGGGTCCTGGGGAGTCAAACCTGGGTCCTTTGTATTTATAGACAAGTGGACTGAACTGCTAAGCCATCTTTCCAGCTCTAAATCTCTTTTTGAAAATGGCATTATATGGATAATAGTTTTATAAATAGACTGGAAAATTAATTATGAAATCTATAGTTCAAGTATTTTTAAATATATTCATTGCTGATATTTTAACTAACCCAAGCTTAATTTTGTATGCCCATTTAGTATTCCCTTACAATGAATATCATGTTGCTTATGATTTCCTTTGCTACAATGGTAAAATTAAAAGAATCAAAATATCCATAAGGAATATTTTAATATATTGTTTGGGAAATGACCCCAAAACAGAACATGGCACAGAACATGGAGAGACCTGGCTGGAATCAGGAAGACAGACATTCCCCAGACAGCCCAAATAGTGCTGGAAAGCACTACATGAGCTACTAGGGGAAAGTGGCCAACAACCACGTGCCTGATAAGATGTAAACACCAGTGCAATGGTGGCCCACAGCCTTGGTGGGTAACCAATAGCTTTCTGATTGGCTAAGAGATCCACTCCGTGGAAAGGAACCCACGTCTGGAACTGGTAAATGGGTCAAAATCCTATGGAGATAAAGATGATGCTCTCCAAGGACAGGCTGCCACTAGTCTTTGGCTGAAAATCTCCCTCCTAAATTAATAACGCTTATCCCATTTAACCTATTCTGACCACTCTTTGCATCTCAGTCAGGATCCAGGTGAAACCACATAGGAAGTGGAGAGATGAGCAAGAGTGCTGTCTCCATGGTGAGCCTGACAACGCCAGGGTGAAGGAGACAGATGCTGAGGATACTCAACACATACCAAAGCAGAGATTCAGAGGCTCCTGAGAGCTCATCACAGGAATAAACTTAAAACACACCCACCAAGGCTCATCATAGTATCGCTATCATCATTCACTCTTAGGAAATTATTTTTTCTTAAAAATTCAGCCGGGCGTGGTGGTGCACGCCTTTAATCCCAGCACTTGGGAGGCAGAGGTAGGAGGACTGCTGTGAGTTTGAGGTCACCCTGAGACTACAGAATTAATTCCAGGTCAGCCTAGGCCAGAGTGAGACCCTACCTCGAAAAAAAAAAAAATTCAAGAAATGTAAAAAATAATGTCCTTTATAAATATGCTGTATATTACTATTCAAAAAATCATCATTGTGTTTTTAATATATTAATAAACTGGTACTTCTTCAAAGTAATATATAAGGCTGTTTTTGTTTAAATATAGGCATGTGTACAAGTTTAAAATAGTACAAAGTAAGAGTAACAAAGTTCTACATCTATTAAAAACATATTTCTCTTCCCTTTATATTACCAAGAGAAAATGTAAAATGCATTCCCTCTTGACCACTCTATCTTAATTGAATCTGCTTTTAACCCACGTGCATCCAGTTTACACAATTTAAGTTCATGTTTGCCAGTATCTTGCTATATACTGTCCATCTACTGGTGTGTCACTTCTGTCCCTGAAGTCCAACTCAGAGGCATGGTCTCCAAAAACACCACACAAGTATTTTCATATTGGTCCATATGCTCAACCTCTCCAAAGCCTCAATTTACTCAAAATATTTCACAGTAGACCTTCAAATCTCTTGAGAGTTATTTGTAAAATTAGGTAAAAAAAACATGTCTGTCTTCTCAAAGCATCTGTGTAAAGATTAGGACTCTATATTCATTAAATATGTTACCACCATCATTAGGATCTCTAGGGTACCATCTTCACTCCTTATATTATGTAAGAGCTTATGCTATTTTCCCCACAATAAGGGGTGATAAGGAGTTTTTTTTTTTTTTTTTTTTTTTTTATAGCTTGCATCGGTCTGAAGATGAATGTAATGTGAAGAAGCAGAGGGGAAGAAATAAAAAGAAAAAAATTGTATTGCATCATTTCCCTACCTCTGTCTAATATCTAGCAGTATATCTAAGAATGAATGGCCCCTTGACTGCTGAGAATAGTGGTGATGTAATGAAACCATTCCATATTTTCTAGAGTATGCTCTATTACCTACTGAGTGTGAGTGGACACAACCACAATATTTATTTATTTTCAATATTAAGCCTTGACATGAAAAATACCCTCGTTTGGAGGCATTCCACTGCCTAATGATGCTAAAGAAGCAAGAGAGACAGAAAAGTTTCGTGCATAAAACGAGCCTTGTCAGAGCCTTCTCAAACACAATAGGAAGGCTCTTCAGCCTCTTTCCAAATAAGTCAAGGCTCTTTGAATCAAAAGCTAAATCCACAGGGATGAATGTGCTTTATGATGCGGCAGGCCTGGAGTGATCTATTCAGAAACAGTGCTTACACTAATCTTTCTTTGCTGCCAGATGCTACAGCTTATGTATAAATAAGAGTGCAAAGCATCTCAAGGAAGAGTTATACCTAACAGATGCTGGCTTTTATTTACACCTGAATCTCCCTCCGTGTCCTTTGGGGAAAGCATACAATAGCAAGAAGGCCTCACCAACAAAGGATCTCAGACTGGACGTCATAAGGAGAGGCCATTCCTCTGCTTGTAAAACCTTTTCCATGCCTCCAAAGAGAGGAACACAGTCATTGTTTTGTTGAAACTCCAGGTTTTCAAAAGATGTAACTTTTCAGCATGCTTCAGGTAAGAATTCTCAGTACTAAAATATGAGGCACAGTTAATGTGCCCCTTCATTCATTGTTCTACTGTCTTTGGAGTATATTGTAATGATGACAACTTTTCAGATGTAATTAATGGAATACTGCTTTCCCCAGGTAACTGTTCGAAAATCCCAAGTTTATTATTAAGTCAGTGATTGTGACTTTAAACTTAGATTTTTTCCCCATTTTTTTTCCCATCTGGCACTTTAAAATGTTTTTTTAAGAAGAAAAAAGAATTATGCTATGGTATGATGCACTAAATAATTACCTGCAGCAGACAGTGCTTGCTACATGGTGTAATATATTGCTGTGCAGTGTAGGGTCTGGAAACACATTGGTAAGAATCACATTCATACTTCCCCTGTCCTGCCCAGGCTTGGTGTGTGATACACCATAAAACCAGTGTTTATAGTCTAGTAAAACAATTCCCTGTCTGCTCTTTCCCCTCCCTCATTGCGTTGAATGTGCAGAACAGCATAATGGGACCATGGCTGTTCAAGGTGGGCAAGGTGGGGGGGGGTTTATTTCCAGCAGTTCCTCCACATACTGATTTCACTTAAGGGCAAAAATAGGCTCAGTTCTTAAGAAGTAATTGGCTTAGCTTTTACAGAATCATAATTATTTCAACTAGCTTTAGAAGTTAAGTTTCTCAAAGTATCTGAAATAGAAAATGCAATTCCAAGCTCAGTGGGCCTGAATAAGCATTGTGAACTAAGCAGTGTGCACAATCAGATTCTACAATGTCCAAATTGTTGGACAGGGAGACAAAGAAATGTAAGTTGTCCTTAAAAAAAAACAATTCACATATCAGAAGTTAGACTTAAAAAGCATTGCCATTTACATTGGCCTGTATATAGCTGGGATTTTTAGGGGTTAATCTATATGTAAGAGCCAAGGTTATTATAAAAGTTCAATCTATTATTTTTTTTTACCGAGAGAGAGAATGTGTGTGTGAGAGAGAGAAACAAGGAGGGTGGGAGGGGAAGGGAGAGAGAATCCTATCAGGCCAGGACCTGCTGCGTCTGCAAACAAACTCCAGATGCATGTGTCTCTTTGTGCTTTTGGCTGTATATGGGTATCGGTGAATCAAACATGGGCCATCGGGTTTGCCTTTATCTGCTGGGCCATCTTTCCCACCCCCTCAATCTATTATTTGATTTGTGGCTTTGAATAACTGTTTTCTCTTTGACAGTGTATTTCAAAGTTTACTATAACTTTGGTCATAATAAAATTATTTGCTCTTTTAGTGCTTATGTGATCCTTTGTTCAATTCTATGAATAACATGACAAGACCTAGGAAACTGCTATACAGAGACCATCATTAAGAGAAGGGTGACAGGGTATATTATGCCAATTTATGCAATTTTCCATAAGGGTGATTTTTAGCAAATTTAGTTTAAAAAACAAGGGGTACTTTGGCCTTTCTTTCTTCTTCAAGCAGTAAACAGCTATTGAAGGATACCTTCTCATACCATGATCGATTCTCATATCACAATAGAATAACATTATTCATATTTATGGCCAGGCCACTGAAGCCAAGAAAATTCTGGACAAATGCACACACATGTACATATATATTATTATATATTATATAATATGTATAAATGTGTATGTAAGTATTATGTATGTATTTATAGATGTGAAAAATAGTTATTTTTATCTCTATTACCACTCTTTACTCATCCCAGTATAAAGACATTTAGATTATGCCAATTTGGGGGGCTTCATTTACTTGTGAAGTTCCCCCTGCTACATAAACATAACAAATTTGTATGCCTTTCTCCAATTTGTCTTAATCCAATTTTCAGGCTCTGCCAAAACTAAGAGAATACAGGTCACCTTTTATTTCTCCAGAAATACCTTAGTGTGGAAATAAAGGAAATGACAGAATAAAAACTATTGACATTTGGGAAACCATTTAAATTAAATGTAAATTAAATCTGTGTTGGCAGTATGACTTATATTAATGCAAATTAAAACCTACAAATATGTTAGAACATATTAGGCAAAATATACATAAGATATAAATATTAAACATGATGCATATCTTACTGATTTCAGCAGCTATAATAGTAAGATTGTGCCACTGAGATAGTTCACGGTCTAGTGGCTTTGATGTATAAAGTGATCCATTCCCAGAATGTATGTTAAAGATTCTGTCAAGGTCAGTATGCCGATCCAAAGAAAATCTGAAAATAGACAGTAAAGATAAATACAAGGCAGTAACATAGACAGCTTACGGTAATAATTGGTAAAATACAAAGATGCACACAGCATTAGTAATTATAGAAACAACACAGAACTGAAATAGACAATAAACTTCTTTATAATTTGTCATAGACACATGCTCCTTACTCAAATGATGAATTGATACTTTGTTTTGCATTTACATGATAATCTTTCAAATGTCTGTTATTTAATACACTGCCTAATTCTGTAAGCAGTCAAATAACTGATCTATTTCACCAACAGAAAGTATGTATTAGATGCAGTTGGATTATCATGTAACTTTACTTGTTAATTAAGGGTTATAATAAAATTGCTACCAGGCATCTATTACACAAGATCAATATTTGTAGATCAGTCTTTTTCTTAATGAGAATATTGGAGACACTATTATTTTCACCAATATACAGAGATGTGTACCTTTATATGATAGCCACATATCTTCATATTCTTAACTATATCATAATGAAATGTACACCTTAAAATCTTGTAAAATTAGAATTGGACAACAGAAAACATTTTATATCTATTTGAAAATGTCTGATACTGTAAACCAGTATAACCCCACACCTGGGGAGAAGGTATCCTGGGGAAGAGCCCATTCTTGCTATACTGCTAAGCCAATGTGTTGTCAAAGTATCCCCCATATATTTATGTTTACATCTACAGAGTAATTTTTTCTCCCCTACTCAACCCTGCCCAGAAAAGCTCTATGTTTCTATTCTTTGTTTCAGTGGGAAGGAGCTGAATGCAGATAATCATAACCAGTCAGGTGCTAAGCATAAGTAGTTGATGAGTGTTCATCCCTGAATAAGACACAGAGATCATACTCTTATACTTGGGGAACATCACTGCAGATAGGCAGTAAGAAATTCAAAGGCCAAGAGTGGAGGATGGGGTAGAGTACAATGGAACTCCAGGATCCAGACGTGAAGACCACTCACCATGAACTGACAGCAGAGGCAGGTGCCAGCAGAAAACCTGCCCATGATGTGGCAAGGAAACATTCTGTTATAGATAGGAGGGGGACTTGAGAGGCCAGTTTCCCTCCTGAATGACCTAATTACAGGCATTTTGGCATTCCCTTCTGTGGCACAGAAAAGGCTGGGTATCCTGTAATTTCCTTCATAGCATTTAATATAGTATAATTAAATAATGATCTATGTAACTACTAATTTGATATGTATCATCCCATCTGATAGCAAACATTTTTTAGGACACTCAGTATATAGAATACGAGTGAGAAATATACAAGTCTTTCCCCTTATCTTGTTCCAATTATTTTTTGTGAAAGATTTTTAGATGACAAAATTAAACAAACTTATGAAAATAAACTATTTTACACTTTGAGGCACAATACCAAGGTTTATCAATCCTTTATTAGAGTGGAATTAATGTGAGTATTTTTATCAAACTATGTTTTACCATTAACAAGTAAAATAGATTATTATTATACATTATAATTCATAAACTGAATTAGTTGCTAATTAAAAAGCAAATTCCTATTGAAAAATGACCCAACATAACTTTTACAACCTCTTTACAGACTTCCATGTTTACCTGCAGTTAAAGCTGTTTGCTTCTACTAATCTAAACCACTTTGTACTACTCCTCTTTGTTATTTATGACATTATATTTAAATTTGCTTAGCCACCCATGTAAAATAGGAAATGAAATATAAAATTCCATAGCCTGCAGCACCTTCACACCCTACCATTACTCTACGCTGACTGCCACTCAATGGATTTCACATGACTCTCATGCTGAAACTTCTCCTCTAGCTGAGTGTGAACGCCTTGGGAAACAGGACCATACCTGATTCTGATATGCAAGTACTAAAAAAGCAAGAAAATCCCACTGAATTTCTTGGTATGTCAACAAGTAGAAAGGACCCTTATTTCTGCAGAGCTATGCTATACAGGTCCAGTGTGTACATTAGCACAAAATCCCTGCACTAATGCATTACTGATTTTTTTTTTTCCAAATCTATTTTATGTGTTTTTTTTTTTTCCCTCAGTGATTTCTTGTCCCCCAATTTAAAGAAGTCAGGAGAAACTGTGAAAATTGTGTGACAATATCATAAAGAGAGAACATTTTCAAACATGATTCACTGCATTTGTTGCAACTGCCTATTGGAAAATAATGTGTTAAATTTGATTTTGCTTTTCAAAATTATTTTGAGATTATACTTAAGTAAACACTAATTTCTACATAAACAGTAATAAATAACACAATGTAGCATTTTTAATGTAAAACATCTTGTAATACAATGTAGTAGTAAAGCATCTTTTTTGCAAATATTTTCCATTGCTGTGAGTACATGAAAAATCCAAAAATACAGAAGGCAGACTGTATATTATTATTTATTATATTCATACAAATATGCCTATTTTATTTCATTGAATAAATAAGATGTACAGCTACATATACCCTGTCAAAATGGTAACATCTAAGAATATTTGTTTCCATTTCTACATCACAGTAGTTCAAAGCCAGAACATATCTCCCCCACCATGTTATGAACTCTGTTGACACGAATTTTATTTCATATGGTATATATAAATGGATCCTGTCTTCCTACTCCTTCTGCTGGAACCTTTATTGAACACTTTAATTTATTTTTAAATTTCCACAGATTTTATGTATAATAACAATCTATTCCACTTTGTTGAGAAATATATTTGTATCATAACAATATCACATGACTTACATTTATTTCATCAATTATTTATGTATAATTTCTTAAAGATCACTTCCAATCAAGAACCCAGCACATAGCCTGCTTCATTTAGGATCACTGCCAAGAAAATGTTGTGTGAGTATTTGGTGGAGAAAATTAAATATGCACATAGGTTACTAAAAATTTCAGAGGAAGAGAAAATTGGTACCATGAAGCGATTAAGGTAAGGATGAATGATTAGAGAGGAGACATTTATCTGGAAATCCTGTGGGCAGATGGGAGCTGTGTATGCCCACCATGTAGAGGTCTCCTCTGCCAGTATGTAACCTAGAATGCTATTCATGGATATTAAGATAGTGTATTTATACAAAATTCGGTGATTAGGGCTGGAGAGATGGCTTAGCGGTTAAGGCGCCTGCCTCCTAAGCCTAAGAACGCTGGTTCCAATCTCCAGGTCCCACGTTTAGCCAGATGCAAAGTGACGCAAGGGCGCAATTCCGCACTTGACCACAAGAGGGCACACACATCTAGATTTCTCCCCTCTCTCTGTGTCTCTCCAAAAAAAAAAAAAAAAAAAAAAGTAGGTGATTAAACCACATCTATAGAATTTTTAACTTGAGTCTACCTAGAGCCCCATGACACGGGAAACTGAAGGTTCTAAGTAACATGAAGCTGTACAAGCCACACGATTTCACTCAGAAAGTTCATCACAAACATCCGATCTCATATTTGACTCATTAACATGAAAGCAAAATCAGTTTCCTGAGAAGCAGGGAGGCAAATGAAATTCAAACCATGCGATAAGCTAACACATATGGATACCATGTTTTCCTTAATCTATCAGGGCAAATGATATTGAAAATTTTGAGCTTTTCTCATTTTTGCATACCTTTCACATTTTTCTGTTTGGGGATTTCCACTGGAAAGACAAGCAAAATAGCATTGAAATGATTCTTGACTTTCTCCTGTGTTGAAATATGTTTTGGAAATACTTTTAAAAACAACCATGGAACCAAGCATCAAGAATGAAACAAAAAAGTTCATATCTGTGATGGCTGCCGTATAAGCAGAGGTCCTAAAAATCATAATTTATCTGCACGGCAACATTACAATTATTCTTCTGTTTAAACTTCTCTACCTCACATATCATTTAATAACCCAAAGATGTATATAGAGTGATTTGATTGCACTCTAAATACAGTTAACAACGTATCTGGGACCTGCATAAGAAATTAGAATAGCCGGGCGTGGCGCAGGCTTTTAATCCCAGCACTCGGGAGGCAGAGGTAGGAGGATCGCTGTGAGTTCAAAGCTCCCCTGAGAATACAGAGTGAATTCCAGGCCAGCCTGAGCTAGAGTGAGACCCTACCTCAAAAAACAAAAAAAAAGATAAAAAATAAATAAAAAAAGAAATTAGGATAATAAACACACTAAGAGGCAAACAGATGGAATTAGCTATGTTTTAACCTAAAACATGGTGGTAACATAAAACTGTACAGCTTGTGCATTCTTTGCTTCAAAACATCCACAGACAATTTATGTCAAATTCTGCAGAACTTCCAGAGGCACTTGTGTCCTTCATTGTAGCAGCTACAGTAGAATGTCAGGTCTCTGCATAAATTTCATCTCTATCTGACCAATGTTAAACACTGACATAGTTTACCTTATGGGACTGGAAGTGGAATCTGGGTCCCTTGCCATGACAGTGCCAATAATGGTGCCCACTTCAATATCTTCATGCACCTCAAAGAGATAGGAAGATCTACTGAAAACAGGAGGTTCATCCACATCTTCTATGGAGATTTTCACCACTGTTGTATCCTTGAATGGTCCCAGGTAATAGAAGCGAGGATCCACATGCGTGTTCTCTGCCTCCACCTTCAGAGTGTAAAGCCTTCTGCTCTCATAGTCAAGGGGCTGCAAACAGACATGAACCATCAGATTACAGGAAAATCACAAGATTTTTCCCTCCAATTAACACTAGGACTTTAGCATTTTGATTGGGTTTTATCAAGTTGTTCACTAATTAAAAAAATAATAAAAATAAGGTAATTTTAATGTACCAATTACTATTTAACTTCTAAGTGTCTTTTATGTATTATTTTTGCAAATTAGAAAGTAAGATTTTGAATTGTTGCAAAAAATCAGATGAATATTAAAAGTCTATTATCTTAAGGGTGATGTCTTCTTATGAAAAATGGGGTGGTAAGTTGTATACTTGTGTGTGCATAAATATGTGTGAGGTTTGTGCTACAGTTCAATTTTTCTGGCCAAAAATTCATTTATTTTAATTTAGGTATTGAACATTTATGTTGTATTTTCTTCAATGTAATGGGCTCAGGGCGCTATCAAAATTTTATAAAATTTTGAATAACATAGAATTTCTAAGACTTATTTGAAATATAAAACATATAAATTGAGGAAATACCTATGTAATAAGGAAAGAAAAGTATTTCACAGTGAAGGATCAGATTTTCTCAATTTCCTTCCTCAGCCTGAGGCTCCAGGCTCTATTAGTTCTGTAACAGTTTCTGATTATAAAGAGAAACCTGCCTTTCCCTTTTGCTGGTTCCCAACTATGTTCATGTGTATTGGCATCTCATGAGAGTTCTATTATTAACCAGTGCCTCAATGGTTGCATTATGCATGATATTTCCTTAAGACTTATATATAAATTTTTTTTTTCAGGTAATGATGCCACTGACTACAATAAAAACTGGTTACCTTTGAATTTTGTCACTGAACATATGTTATCAGAAAAGTTTAATTTATGTAGCAGAAGGGAAAATGTGAACGATTAAGTTATCTTCCAATCCATCCTGTCTGTTTTATTAGCAACTTTAATGACTGGTTCCTACATCTGGACAGCATGCTATTTTTATGCCTCCAACTGTGCTGGTATATTCTAATCATTAGTTATCAACTGTTTCTCAAGAAAATGTTTTTGGGCAGATACTTATTAACATGGATCAGAAACATAATTTAAGACATATTAACTTGCTTTAAAAAAACCCTCAGGAGCTCTTTGACTTCACACCCATATATACTCTGTTACAAGTGTGGATTATGAAGAGCCATAGTACATAATGGAACCTGTGTTTTCTAAACATGCAGATACTGATTTATGGTGACACTGTGCACCTTTTTCACGGTGATGATGCCTTCCTGTGTGTCCTTCTCAGTTATAATGTCAAACATGTCTGTCCCATCACCATCAATGATTCGGTATTCTACTTCAGCATTTTTCCCAGTGTCAGCATCGGTTGCTTTTACACTTCCAACAGCTGTGCCAACTGGGGAGGATTCGAGGACCCGAAGATGGATAGTGTCTGTGAAGAACAAAGACATATCTGAATGTGCATACATATATCTAGATATGAATACTAATGTATGGGTGGACAGATGGATAGGAGCTTTGCAGTAGAATTAGAATATTCAAAAGTACACTGTCAATCAAAGAATAATGCACATATTAAACTATGCAATATACTGACTTATAGAGATTTTGACTATACTTATTTAAAAGAACTTTAAAATCTCAGAGGAAAATGTTGAATTTTGAGAGTAAAGATTGGGATCTGTACATAATTATGAATATTAGCAACTTTTAATAACATTAGAGATTCTGGCTTGGCAAATTAGCCACTTTTTTCATTTACACTGATGTGATTTGAGTGCAGACAGGTACCTATGTGTGTATTCAATTACCACAAATCACGTTATGCAGTGAGTATTTCTATGTAATATTTTACTACATTACATTTCGTCATGGCTCTTACTTTAGCTTCAGAATGAAACACCATGCATTCATCCATCAAGTGTAAGGGTCCTATTGGTGTTTGTGACAACAGAAAACAGAAGGATTTTCTGTGGAAAAATGTAAAGATGTCCTTCACAGTGTCAGAGTGAAAAATAATCAAAACATGGAATCATTACCAACTTCCTTTTCTTCCACAGCTAAACAAGAATTGATCTAAGATGTTGCTATACAAAATTTTGGTTCCAGCATGAACTGCCTATACCTCTCATGAGATTTCTGATTTAGCACTGGGTTTATAAAGTGCAGATTTCTGATGGGTTAATCGACTGGAAGTTCCCTCCTCATTATACACCTTGCTGCTCATAAACCTTAAGGAATTCTCCTTAATACATACACAGTGAAGCTCCAACTTCATATGTTGTCATGATATTAACTGGGAATACTTTTATTACCAAATTTTCCCTTCAGTCATCTCTGTGAAAGACCTTTTATATTTTCCTTAAATAGACTGAACTTTTCATAGTTTTTCTTTAAATGGAATTTCCTACTCATTCTCTATCCTTTTTCTGATGCTATCCCTCTTAAATACACTTATTTCCCCACAACACACATATAATTATAATAAATTTTACTAAATATGAGAAATTATTGCTATATCTTAGTGGCCAGGAGCTTTCTTGTGACAAAGAGGCCTCAGAAGAGGTGACTCATCTGGCAGCATAGCCGTGGAACCCTTGAGAGCAGTGCTCAGTTCCAACACTGGTGACTGTCTTTTCGCCTTTCTTTTTCTGTGCACACTTATTTTCCTTGAAATCACTTATCCCCGTGCATCTTGATGTCTTCCTTGCTCCTGTCACTTTATTGCCTGCTCATCTGTGACCTTATTAGGAAATCAGCAGTCAACTAACTGAAGATAACTTATGCAAATAAGTGAAAATAACCTTATCCAAATAAAACGGCACTTCCAGACTCTCTTCCTGTCATTCGCCACCGTGACACATTTCTTGTCCATGTGTGGGTTGGTGTGCACAACGAAATATAACAAGTGAACTTTCTAGGTACTTTTTCAATATTATATTCCCAGAGGGTTCCTTTCAGCCTTTTTGTCAGCTGGGTAAGTCTTTGTATTTTTAGGCTTTGTCAAATCCAAATAATTATGACTTTCAGTCCACACAGCAATCCATATTACCCCATTTGCAGTTATCAATAATGGCAATCATTCAGCATTGGAATGTTTTTGACTGATCTCATTCTTCTTAAGGTAAAGTCAACATCAACAGACTGGGCCTCCAAACTTAGTTCCTCTCTTTGACTTTCTCGCTCTCAATTAGTATTCCCCAATGACCTTCACTGCCTTTACAATTTCAAACACGCTTATCTGACTTCACTGGCATGCATTTCTCCTCCTTACAAAAGATTTCCCCACCATGTACACGCAGCAACTATTTATTCTTCTTTTTCCATTTTTTTCTATTATTGAACACCAGTTCCAATGTACTACTGTCAAAACTTTTTCTCAAAAAGTTAAATATCAGCCAGGCATGGCGGGGCACGCCTTTAATTCCAGCACTCAGGACGCAGAGGTAGGAGGACTGCTATGAGTTCAAGGCCACCCTGAGACTAGAGTGAATTCGAAGTCAGCCTGGGCAGGAGTGAGACTCTACCTCAAAACAACCAACCAACCAAAAAAAGGTAAATGTCATAGAAACAGCACCTCAGTAAACTGATTACATTGCAGTAAATGAAAAATGTCTAAAATGCTACTGATATTGCCATATTGCTCAATAATAAGTGTGAGGTCCAAAATAAATAAACAGCTGAGTGTGGTGGTGCACACCTTTAATCCCAGCATTCGGGAGGCAGAGGTAGGAGGATCACCATGAGTTCTAGGCCACCCTGAGACTACATAGTGAATTCCATGTCAGCCTGAGCTAGAGTGAGACCCTCTACCTTGAAAAACCAATATATATATGGTTTTGAGGGTTCAAAATCAATAGCAAACAAAAATATGAATAAATAAATAAATACTAATAATTCTTAATATTAAAGTACTAATGAAATGTAAGCAAGGTTTAGAGAAAATGCTACTATGATAAGGATATAATTTGTAACTTCATGCAGTTATGTACAAAGACGAGAAAAGTTTTGAGTTAAATATTAAAAATGGAAAATGATAAAAAAATAGAACTCAAGGAAAAAAGAACATAATAAATGTGAACAAATATACAAAGAAATATAAAAACAGCAAATGCTGATTAAGCAAATTCACAAAATAAACATATGTAGTAAAATTGCTTATGTCAGGCCAGGAAGATTGCTCCATGGATAAAGCCACACAAGCAAGGTAATCGAAGTTTGGATATACAGAACCATGTAAAGCTATTCTGATTAGTGCTACTGCCTGCAACTCCAGAGCTCCTAACGTGAGATGGCAGGAAGAGACAGGAGCGTCCCCAGCACCTTGTGGCAAAGCAAGCCTGGCAGACAACAATGAAGAAGAGATCCTGCCTCAAACAGGTAAAAGGTGTGCACTGACACCAAGGATGTACTCTGACATGCCATACTGAGCTTGCATGTGAACCCCCACAACAGAACCACCAACATGCTCACAAGTACAATACACACACGAAGATAAAAACCGTGTGATGTGGAGAAGAGATAAAGCAGACAATGGTATTTAGAAAAATAACAGAAAGAGATTAAATTCCACGTAATATTAAAATTGTGGAAGAGGATATTATGAACACAAACAGCAAAAAACCTCAATATTTATCTATTGTGACAAATACTTCAAAACAACAAAAAGAAAGCCATACCATACTAATTTATTTCATAATTTATTTCATAAATGGGTATAACAGAAATCAGTGCACAAAACAATAGCCTTTCTATATGCAAAAGACAAAAATACAGAGAAAGATGTAATGGACTGTTCCATTTTCAATAGCCACAACAACAACAAAACCTTGGAATAACATTAACCAAGGATGTGAAAGACCTTTACAATGAAAACATAAAAATATTCAAGAAACAAATTTAGGAGGACTTGAGAAAATGGAAAGACCTCCCATGCTCCTAGATAGGGAGAATTAACATTGCAAAAATGGCAATCTTACCAAAAGCAATATACAGATTTAATGCAATATCAATAAATCCCAACATTTTTCTTCAAAGAGACAGAAAAGATGATCTCAAAATTCATATGAAATGACAGAAGGCTTTGGATATCCAAGCATAACCTCAGTAAAAGAAACACCTCTGGAGGCATCACCATACTTGATTTCAAACTATATTACAAAACCATAGTAATAAAAATAGCATGGTCCTTACATAAAAACAGGATTATAGATCAATGGAACAGAATCGAGGACCTGGACTTTGGGTCAAGTAACTACAATTACGTGATATTTGACAAAGGCCCCAACAATGTAGACTGGAAAAAAGACAGCATCTTCAACAAATGGTGCTGGACAAAGTGGATAACAATATGGCAGAAAATGAAACTCGATCCACACATCTCGCCATACATAAAAATCAAATTGAAATGGATCAAATACCTCAGTATAAGACCAGAAACTCAACTACTACTGGAAAGAAAAATAGGAGGAAACTTCCATGATATAGGAGTGGGAAAAGATGTCCTGAACAAAACCCAGTAGTTCAGGAAATTAAATAATCAATCAACCATTGGGATCTCATGAAGCTGAAAAGTTTTTTCACAGACAAATCTACAACAAGCAGAGCTAATAGATTACCCACAGAATGGGAGAAAATTTTTGCCGACTATACAACTGACAGAGGCCTAATTTCTAGAATTTACAAAGCACTCAAAAGCCTAAACAATAAAAAGTCAAACAACCCACTCACAAAATGGGGCAGAGAACTGTACAGGGAGTTCTCAGAGGAAGAAATACAAATGGCAAACACACCCTTAAGAAAATGTTCAACATCCCTAATCACCAGGGAAATGCAAATTAAAACAATTACGAGATTCCTCCTCACACCAGTAAAGATGGCAAACATTAAAAAATCTAATGACAACAAATGCTGGTGAGGTGGTGGAGAAATAGGAACCCTGATTCACTGCTGGTGGCAATGTAAGATGGTACAACCACTATGGGAAGCAATATGGAGACTCCTAAAAAAGGTTGACTATAGAGTTACCAACAGACCCAGTTATTCCCTTACTGGGCATTTACCATAAAAGCTCCAAGACTCAGTTCAAAGATAATTGCTCAACCACGTTTATGGCTGCTCAACTCACAAGAACTAAGAACTGGAATCAACACAGATTTCCATCATTAGACAAATGGATAAACACGATGTGGTATATCTAGCTACATGATGGATTCTTCATAGCAATAAGGAAAAATTACACAATGAAATTTAAAGAAAAATGGTCGAACCTGGATCAGATCATCCTCAGTGAACTCACCCAATCACACAAAGATAATCATCACATGGTCTCACTCATCTGTGGCTCTAGCCTGAATCTGCCCGAAATGCTGACATACCTAATAAGCAATTCAAGGACCAGACAATAGGGAGGGTGGGGTGGGAGGGGAATGTAAGGGTGAGGGGGGACACAAAACTGGACCCAAATGGAAATGGAACCTTAATGTCCTATATCCTGAAAGACAGACTAAAAGGTTGAACCTTCATCAGATCCTTACAGGGAACACCTGATTCACAGGGCCCTGGAGGGTATGATGAAGACTAATCTTAAGATTTTCCTGCTTCTCTCTCTCTCTCTCTCTACCTCTTCTCTCTCTCTTCTCTCATTCTCTTCTATATTACCTATATTTTTCTTCCTTTTTTTTCCCCTTGGCACTGGCTTGTCACTCCCCGTATCAGCATTCAGTTATCATCCACAAAGAGCTATTGATCAGAGAGACCTACAAGGTTTCCAAAAAGAAGACAGATTTCTGTCAGAGTACTTGATGACCCACCAAAGGTTAATGGTAAGATCCTACTGCCGAAGAGACCATATGCTCTTTGTATGGAACATGGTATGACCTGGCTGGAATCTGAAGAGAGTCAGTCCCCAGACAGTTAGCTTGTCTAGTACCAGAAGGTGTTACATGAGCGACTGGGGAAAAGTGACCAACTATCCAAGCCATGTGTGATCTAAGCTTCTCAGCAGCAAACAACCTGATCTGATGCTCACACCAGGGCAATAGTGGCACACAGCCATGGTGGGTAACCAACTGATCTTTATTTGGCTAACAGTTCTGCTCAGTGGAATGAAACCCATAGCTGGAACTGGGAAACAAGTCAGAACCACATCGAAAAAAATGGACCCACTCTCCGATATCAAATTGGCACCAATCATGAGCTACCAGAGGGCCTACAACTATGAAATTCTCTCTGAAGTAATAATGGTTATCCCATTTGTCTGGTGTTGACTTCTCTCTCCACTGGAGAATTTGCTTCTCTTTTTCAGATGGACATACAACCTGAGGAGAGAATCAGCCCATCACACCTCACCAAGGCCCCAGCTGAAACCATACAGTAATGGGGGAAATGAGCAAGAGTGCTGCTTTCTTGGTGAACCTGGTACCAACACAAGGGTGAAGTAGATAGACACAGAGAACACTCAACTCCTACAAAACCACATATCCAGAGACATAGAGGCTCCCAAGACCTCATCACTGAAGTAGAATTAAAATGAACCCAACATGGCTCAGGGAAATTCACAGAAGAAGGAGCAGAAAGATTGTTAGAGCCACAAGTTGGGTCATTATGCACAGAGACATTGCCTCTTCCCCATAACTGATGGCTACCCCACATTGCATGACCCACATTCCCCAACAAGGAGAGTCCTTTTGGAGGGCAGAGGACAGGGAGGAGGCTAACGATGTACCAGCATGACTATATACACACTGTCTACATAACTTAAAAATAATAAAAATAAAAAATGGGTATACCATTAAGTTCATATTTTACTTGTAGCTCAAAATGACATATAAATATATTATATAATCTATATGTGTACTATATAATATACAATGCTCCTCCTTATGACATCCTTCTCATCATTTTCGTGTTAACCATTTTCACTACCTCTATTATAATTATGTCACTGCCTCCCCCACAGATGCCCACTTTGCAATCAATTATCATGCCTCCTTAACTCTTTTCCAATGCCAAGAATTCTGTGAGAATTACTCTTTTTTTGTTTTAGCTTCTACTATCCTGATATTTATGAAGAAGGAAAGTTATTTTGAAATGTCTCACTTGGGGTACATCCAGTACACTTTCAAGATACCACTCAAAGTGGTAAAGAGAATCAAGGAGCACTGTGTCCTTACTATATTACAGCATGACAATTTGTTTTATGGTTGAAAAAATGAATATTGATTATTTGGTTTTCCTGCTCATTTCTTCCACTATACCTTTGTAAGTGATGCATTTTTGGGAAAATGCTTTGGGTTTATGTAAAAATCTTTCTTCTCAAAAATATGTGTCCTTAGCTGGGTGTGGTGTGCACACCTTTAATCCCAGCACTTGGGAGGCAGAGGTAGGAGTATCACCATGAGATCAAGGCCACTCTGAGATTGCATAGTGACTTCCAGGTCAGTCTTAACTACAGTGAGACCCTACCTCAGAAAACCAAAGGGAAAAAAAAAATCTGTGCCCCAATTTTAGCATCAATCAGCAATCAGTAATCTAGTTTGCATTAATACTGTGAATTAATGACTATGATTAATGATTTTGTACAGCCTCACATTGATGACTTAGAATTCTTCCCTTCACTCATATTACTATTATGTATTTTATTACTTGACATTATTATTATGGACTGAAGATTTACGTTATTCCTTATGTTTTAAACAAACAATATGTTTTTTTTTCTTGTGAATTCTTCAAGATTTGGCCACTGGTTAGAATTCAGCTTATCTTTGGCACCCTTATTATGATTCCACCATTCTCTTGCCATATTTCTTTAATTTCTACAAGCACAAGATGTTCTATATTCTTACATTATCCCTACAAAGTAATTTTGCTTTTTTTATCACAAATGTACCCATAAATTTTAGCACCGTCCCTATACTCTAGGATCAATGGAAAGGGGATGATTTCATTTTAGGGTTTAATATGTAAATTATAAAAAGGATGCTGGGGAGATGATGAGAGTTGATAATGCACTTGGCTCCTCCAACCTTAGTATCCAAGTTCTATTATCCAGACCCCACATAACAGCCAACATACATAGCAGGATTCTATGTTTTCAGTATTCTGACAGCAAAGACAGAAGGCTGGAGAAAAAAGAAGAACTTCCCGGAAGTTTGTGTACTGCTACCTGCACAGAACAGTCCAGAGAGTCTGCAGGAGGAATGTAAACACACTAGACACTACCTAATTAAAAAGTTGAGGTACAAGGGGGCTCTATCTCAGAGGACAGAAGCCTAGATCCTTAGCCCACTATGCTTTTATTATTCAACTTGCAAAAGTGCAATAATTATTAACTATTATCTTAGCATAGATTATCATAGGAGCACTTAGTAGCAAGACTATGTGCTATATTATTTTGAGACAAAGCTGATGTTTACAGAGAAAGAAGTTGAGTAGTAGAGCTTTACGACCTCCAGCTACCAGGACAAACTCTTTGTCAACCCTGGAGAAAGAGGCACTGCACTCTGAAACTTGCATCAACATTAAGTTTGCAGGCTTCACCATAATAACCAGTCATGACTTGAAGTGCTATGCACAGTGAAGCTTCTGTCAGCAGTTTCAGGTAGGGCGGTGGTCTCGAACAGCCATGGACCCATTAGCCTGATCAGTGAACAAGGAAAACAAGAAGTCCTATCTCAAAACGAGGGGAAGGCAAGGGCTAATACCACAAAACTGTATTCTGCCCTTCACATGTGCTATGGCACACATTCTCCCACATTCAATCATACACATATTATACACATCATAGATACACATGCATATACAAAAATAAGTCAAAAGAAAGTCAATAATATTTGAAATAATAAATGTGATGTCGTTGACGTAATTTCAATAGCAGTATATAATTTTTAACATTTTAACCAATCTTTAAGAAGACCCTTATCTCTACCCATCAAAAGATTTTTTTCATTGCTATGATTTTTATCACAATATTTAAGAATTTCTCAATGATAAGTTTATCCTACACAATAATGGAACAGACATATTTATTTAGGAACACTGTGACATTAGAGCTAAGTACAAATCTTTATTTGGACAGTTGTGCCTGAAAATCAGTTGCCCAATTTTGTTTTACCTGTTGTTTGAAAATGGGCCAGAATTCTGTGACATTAATATGAAACCAAAACCTGCTGACCAAACACTGATCTCCTACAGTGCAGTCATTTGACCTAAGACTTCTTAGAGGTTTGCAGTAATCCCAGCACTCGGGAGGCAGAGGTAGGAGGTGCTTGAGTTCGAGGAAAGTGAGACAAAAATGTCTTCATGAAACCTACCTCAAAAAAAAAAAAAAAAAAAAAAAGAAATGTCTTCATGAAACAGAAATTAAATGAAATGTCAAAGAGTAATGGAATAATAAAAAAATTAAAATAAATCCACCTGCTTCTACCAGCTTATATTTATAGAATTTGATAAATGACTCAATAAAAATTAAATGGAATATAGTAAATTAGATTTGTTTTTTAAAAAATGCTCGCTTTCCTCATTTACCCAATATTTTAGCTGAATAAAAGGAATGCCTTAGACTTCTACAAAGATGTACATATGAAGGTATAAAATACAGTCATGCAATTGAAGACAGATGAGAACCTTAAGATGCTGACAACTGGATTACCTTTTTCCTGAGGATATATACCATCATATATTTTTAAAAAGATGTCTATTTTTATGTCTTTTTTAAGCAATTAAGATATAGTTTCAATTATAGGCAACTCTCAGTTTTATTCAAAGTGCAAGAAATCTTCATAATAAAATAGGACCAATTAGATATTATGATTCATTCCTGTCATCTAAGCATTTATTCACTGAGCTGAGGTAGGAAGAGTGTCAAGAGATTGAAGACATTTGGGGATGGGCTACCTAGGGTGTCACCATCCGGCCTGAGCTACACAGTAAAAATCTAGTCTAATGATCATTGCAAGAGGTTTAAGGAATGATCTACATGGCAAGCTACCTTTGGCAGGATTTTCCATTTATACTATGGTCTCAGGTAAACTTGGCTATGTAAATTTAACAGATATAGAATACTTTTACTTAAAAAAAAAAAAAAGAAAGAAAGAAATGTCGAGGCCCCACCCACAATAGATCCTAAGTAGGGCTTTAAAGCACTCTAAAATTACCTCAAACAGAATCTGTGTCCTGACAAGAAAACAACTGCGCTTAAGCCTCCGGGAAGGACCCCTCTCTGCAGCCTCTCCTATCTCTCCCTCAAGAGCCTGTTAGAAACTAAGTGGCATTAACATCTCTGGAGAAGTGCATCACAGCCCTGTGAAAATACAGTTGGAAATGTGTAAGGACATAAAAATGAGCAAAATGATCAAGCCAAAAATTTCAAGATATAATAGATGCTAAAAGCTTTAGAGATATATAGATGCATAGATATAAATGTATACTTTTAAATATATGCCTGCACATGTTTAATATACACATATTAAAATACACACAAATATATACATATACATATATATATATATATATATATATATATATATATATATATACATGCATACACACATATATACATACATGCAGGTAAGAATACATGTCTATAAATGTATAGGTACACATGTACAATTTTAGTTAAAAAATTCTGAGTCTATCTCATTTTGGTTACTGTACCATTTTTTTGTACCAGTTGTAAACAAACATGTTTCCAAAACCTTGTCTTTTAAAAACAGTTGCAGGCCAATCGACTACTGATTTTCAGTCATGAAAAGCTTATCAAACAAAAGTAGTGGCTAAAACCTTATGAAATGAAAGGTGGCTATTATTGTTTCAATGTCAAATACCCCCATAGACTCTTGTGTTGGAACACTTAGACCCCAGCTGGTGGTATGGAATGGGAAGACTGTGGGGCCATTAGAAGGTGCAGCCTTGGTGGTAGAAATGGGTTACCCGGGCAGGCTGTGAGGTTTCATGAACCGCTTGCTGACTTTACTGGAATGCGACCAGCTCTACTGCTCCCAGCTCCATGCTGTCCCTGTCTGGAAAATTACCCAGGAAAGTATAGGGAAAAGGAAATCCTTAGGTTGTTTCTGGTTAGGGATTTGTTCACAACAATATGAAATTCATTAGCAAAGTTAATAAACTATCTTCATTCAAAAATTTCTATGAATAAAACATAATATACAGAAAGGAAAATCTGTTATAAATAAATAGAAAATAGTTTTAGCACCTGTATTATTTGTTGATCTATCAGAATCAACAACAAAAAAAAATAACCCAATAAAAACATTAGGTTAATCAAAGAAAATCACAATTTATACTGGCAGAAACCAGAAGGATAAACATACACTGAATTAAAACCAAGGAAACACAAATTAAGGCAATGGTCCTTTTGTACCTATTGATGAATGGAACTGTAGTCTGACAATACCAAATGTTAAAAACACATTTAAAATAGAAACTGCTATGCAAGCTGAGAGAAGTTAAATTTGGCACAATAATTTAAGGATAGTATGGGTTTCCTGAGGCTGCTATGAAGAAAATAACTTTTCCTTTCTATGTCCACATCACCTGCACTCTGCAAATGTCTGTCTCTGCACTCCAAGTGCCTTTGTTAAAAACAACACTGCAAACTAGGGTCTTAACAAAAATGATCCCATTTTTACTAGTTTCTCTCTACGGGATATATTAACAATAAGGTCATATGTTGGGTGGTAAAAAGATACAATTCAGGGCTGGAGAGATGGCTTAGTGGTTAAGCGCTTGCCTGTGAAGCCTAAGGACCCTGGTTCAAGGCTCGATTCCCCAGGACCCACGTAAGCCAGATGCATGAGGTGGCACATGCATCTGGAGTTCGTTTGCAGTGGCTGGAGGCCCTGGCATGCCCATTCTCTCTCTCTCTCTGTCTCTCTCCTTCCCTGCCTGTTTCTGTATCTCTCTCGCAAATAAATGAATAAAAGAAATTAAATAAAACAACAACAACAAAAAAGATACAATTCAACATATGAAAAAACAAGGTTATATATTGTGAGCTATAGTTATACAAGTGAATAATAGGTATATATCATTACATGGCTTAACTAAATTTATGAAAATTATAAATATATACATAGCATATAATGATACCCTTATAAACCATAAACCAAGATAAAAACAAGAAGTGAAGATTGTCGTAAAAACTCAAATGGTAAGATAATTGTGTGTGTGTGGTGGAAGGCTTATTGATGTATGTCCAGAATACTAACCATATTAAAAATAAAACCACTAAAGGTGATACTAATGTGAGGATTAAATGGAAGATTAACATCAGCTGGTAAGATCAGTTAGATGATTAATAAGTTTATCATCAATATATCAGCTAGATGACAAATATAACTGACATACAATTTTGACTATTCAACACAAGGGAATTGATTCATTTGCCAGTGGACTTTCTAACAAAGACTTAGAAAATGATCTTGCCATGTCAGGGATATTTGGTGATAAAATTATTTTGAATGCTTACTCTGTTCAACAGATTAATTAAATCTGAATCCCCCTAGAAGAGAGTTTTATGATCAGCCAATTCCTCTTGGTCTTTGAAAGGAACCTAGGACAGAAATCATCTCAGAAAACAAAGGGCTCAGTCAAGAGATAATGGCACATGAGACTTGACATGATGCTATGTCTACAAAGCAAGGGTGTTGGGAATGTAAATTACCTAAAGAAGAGAAAATATTATAGCAAGAAGTTCTCCTGGCTCCAACTGCATCAGGCTGTGCTGCCTCAGTAAGACGGAGGACACTCAAACTGAAATCTAGGACATGCCAAAGTGAAACAACGAGCTACAACACTGCTCACTAACAGCGCGACCCGCTGTCCTTGCGGCACAGTACAATACCCGAACAAGGAGCAGAGGTCCATGTTCCAGAGAATTGTAGCTAAACACCAGATAAACTGAAAAACAAAGAGTTGAAAGCTGTTTTCTGTGAAGATTTGAGTTATGAATGAGGGAATCTAAAAGCCTGGCACACAAATATTTAATATTTAAGGAATAATTATTGCAAAGCAACGAATGTAAAATTTCAACATTTCCTCATGGTATTAGGTTGTGGGGAAAAATATCAGGGGGTAGATGGAGACAGACTTCATTGTTCCATTAATTTTCCTGTCATATAGATTTCACGAGCAGTATTGTCTCTGGGAATTTGTTCTACTTTTTATTTTTAGCTTGGACTTTTTTTTTTTTTTGCAATTGCTTGATCTGTATTCTTAGACATATGCTTAGATTCTGACATCTGAAAGTATGTTTGCTTTTAACTTGCTATTTTATCTCTGGTCAAGTATTAAAAATTATTTTCAACTCATTCAATTTCTTGATTAGTGCAGACAATATCAATTAATGATTTTAATTTGAGAAGAATATGTTACTCATGCTAATTTTCATGGTCTCCTGAGACATCAATAGGATATTGAATGTTTCAATGGTTCACATTTAAACCCTGACTTTTTAAAAAGTATATTGATATAATTATATTGATTATCAATTATTTTCCCCGGGAAGTTTTGGGACACTATGTATGTATATGAGGGTAAGTGCATATTCATGTATGTTTTCATTTTTATGTATGTTTCCAAACAGAATGTTGTGTATTTTTCTAAAAATAGTATGGTGGTTGAATTTTTTCTATCACAGTAGTATACATTTAGTTCTGACAATGAATGGAATGAGTTTTATACAAAGATACACAGGTTAGTCTCACACAGCATCACTGCTTTCAGGAAATGACACTGTATGACCAGTTCAATAGGAACCCTGGCCTTGAATTCACTGTGTAGTTTGTATAGCTGAAGACAACCTTGAACTTATGACCCACCTGTCACCACCTCCTTAGTACTGAGGCCACAGATGAGCAAAAGCACACTCAGTTTAACATGCTGAGTGTGCTGCTAATGATAGAATGCAGGACCTTTGAGCATGCTAGGCAAGCACTCTGCCATCTTATTCTATACCCCTCAAGACATTTTTATACAGTGAATTATCCACATATTTTGCTAAGCTTACTTTAGAATTACATTTATGCTCAGAAATCATTTTTTTTTTAGGACAGAGATGTATCTGGTCTATTTTTAAATTAAAGGGCTCATTTTTTTTCTGTTTTGAATGTCTGAAAGAGTGATTCACTTACACTTTGCTATTTCTTTCCCGGTATTGTATGCTGAATACAAGTCCTCCAGTGTGTCAAGCCAACCATAATTGTTTTCACTGACAGCCAGCCTGTTCTCTGTTCTAGGGCATTTACCATGTGGGACAAGCAGCAGAGGGGAACAGGACAGGAGGCAGAGGTTTCTAGTCCATGCTGTAGAAGGAAGGGAGCGGGACGCTGTCACCCTTCCAGTTTCATTTCTCTTTAAAGACATCTATTTGCATGCTATTTTTTTTTAAATTTTTACAGTTGATGGGAGCTTTAATTATATGGCAGGATTTCCTATCATTTCAATTTATTGCTGTTTTGAATTCATTCCCAGGTGTCACATTGAATCATGTTTCTCTTTTAATGTGTAGGGCAGATAAATATTGCTTCCCAGTCAGCATGCTTGTCATCTGGTTACCCACTTAAATACCTACGCACATAACTGTGTCGAGGCACGTACCAACTGAAGGGGTATTTCAAAGACAGAGCAACCTAGATGGTAACTTAGACACACTTTTACGTGTGTGCATTGCAGATGGCTACTGACAACCTCAGACACACCTGACATATCATCGTCAAAGTTGGCAAACAATTTTTGTGCAGTTCAGGGTTTGTAGTATTTGAAATTGATATTCCAGGTCAATTGCTCTGCCATGCACTTGATGAACCGGGCCTTTGCATGAGAGCATTAAACAAACTGCAGACTTGTATACCAGAATTAGCAATAACTGGCAGCTCCATGCGAATGTGAATCGTGGGAGGAAATGCACAGAAGACATAAAGTAAGAGGTGTGAGTTGGAGACTCCCTTAATAGCAACCAAAGAAATGCCAGAAATCAACCTGGCCGTGAACACCAGCAAATTCCTTGCATTCATGTTTTGAGCTTAGCAAAACAGAGCTGCTGGTTTTTGTTTTGTTGACAAAAAAATGATGGGGTGCAAAGAGATAATTTCCCTCTTTATCCATTGTTTTTGCCCTTGTTGCTATTCACATCTGCATAAGTGAACTTCTTCACAGTTAAGATTTTTCGAAAAGCTCCGCATATATGAATCAATAAAATAAGTTAACATTAGTTTAATTTTTTATTTGCTTTGTGTGTAATCTTATTGTAACATCTCTGCACTGCATAATAATCCCAAACAATACTTGCTTTAAGAAAAATGACACAATTATGCACGTTTATAAACCATTCCATTGTATAATGTTGAAAAGATGTTTTTTAATGAGCTTAACAGGAAGAAATTAAAAACAAGATAAAGCTCCTTAGAGGCAACTGCAGAGTAGTTAAGGAAATTATACAATGCTAAATGGGTGTTTAGGAGAAAGCAGAGGAGAATTGAAAGTCACACTAGAGACTGACAAACAACTCCAGGTTCGGAATTGAAGACCTCACAGGAGGAAAGACAGGAAGCTAAATTTGTAAGCATTGGAGACATGATCACCAACTTGGTTTTGGGCATTTAAGTTAAATTAGAGCAAAAAGCAATGCCACAGGATATCTAAGTATCCTGTTTATACCCTTGAGGAAAGCAATGCAACAAAGCATTTAGATAACCTACCATTGATCCACAGAGTTCAAGGAATCTATTTTGATAACATTTCTTTGAAATTATCTGCAAGTATATTGGTATCAATACACAGAATACCAATGTGTAGAAACATAAAAGGAATATAAAATTGGAGGAGGTTTAAGATAAGCCTTAGATGCATTATTCATAAATATATTAATACAATGAACTTACTATGAAGTCTCTTTATAGTGTGACTCACCTGAAATTCTAAGTGTGTTAAAAAAATCTCATAACCTAAATATAGTTGTATATCAAACATTTATCTATATTTCTATATCTATACTTGCCCAGGGGTATTGTTCAGTTTTATTTTGGAAGATACCACAAAAGAGTGGGACTTTGAATCCTGTAATACAGAATGTTAATACAGTTTGTCTAAGGCAAGTTTTCCACTGGAGTGACTGAGATATTCTAAAGCAGTTTCTCTATATGATTTGTACATATACATTTTGTATGATTTTGCTTAATTATATTATTTCATAACACAGCTTCTGTCATCCTAAATAGTTCAGCTAAATTCTGATTTGGGTGTTCCTTTAAATATCAACTTATGCACCTGCTGAAATTCATGTATTTCACTAGCCATTAGGTATTTACTCTCCACTAGCTTCTAAAATTATCTTGATACAAATAAGAAATCAACATGAGTTGAGCAATTTATCTTTTTCCCTTCCTCTCTTTTCTCTCTCCCACCCCCTCTGTCTTTCTCCATCTCTCTTCCAAAATAAGACTTGTGTAGAAGGCTGTTAGGTGTCTGGCCATTACTATTTTTACCTTTTATCTCTTAAATCCGACATCTGTGAATCACCTACTTTGATCGCCCCTTCCCCTCAGCATCACCTCAGACTCATCAATGCTGTCCTTTCTAAGAAATGTGTGCCATTGTTACCATAAAAATTCCTCAGACTAGGGCCTGGAGAGATGGCTTAGTGGTTAAGGTGTTTGCCTGCAAAGCCAAAGAATCCCAGTTTGATTCCCCAGTACCCACAAAAGCAAAATGCACAAGGGGGCGCATGCATCTGGAATTCGTTTGCAGTGGCTGCAGGACCTGGTGTGCCCATTCTCTTCCTCTCTCTTTTTCTTTCTCTCTCTCTGTCTCTTTCTCTGTCAAATAAGTAAATAAATAAAAATACATAATTTTAAAAAATCTATGTCTGATTCCCTGAAACAAATTTTAAAAAACCCTCTGATTTTATCTTCATATCCATTCCTCTCCATGATTGTAACAAACCTATACCACCATATTATTCTTTCATAATCTCAACTGTTAACCCTGAGGTTCAGTCATGCCAAAGCGGAGGCCTAAATCTGAAAAACACCTTTATTTATTATTGTGTCATCCCAGACAAAATATGCATCAACAGCTCTTGCATTTCTGGTTGGCTTTACGTTGCGAATTTCAACTAATGGCATCTTCTGTAATCCCCTTAGATCTGAAAAGAATATTTTGTAATGTAGGTTCTAATGGACAATTATAGCATTTATCTTATTTCATTAATCTCTTTTTAAGCATCTGCACACATTCTTTCACATATATTTAGGTATGGCTAAAATTATTTACATTTAGTATACATATACTACATATTAAAAAGGAGAAAGATGGCTGGAGAGATGGTTCCGCAGTTAAGGCACTTACCTGAACAACATAATGACCTGGCTTCAACTCACCAGTAATTATTTAAAGCCAGATGCACAAATAATGCAGATTTCTGGAGTTTATGGGGGCTGGAGGTCTGGCACCCCTATTCTCTGTCTCTCTGTCTGTTTTCTCTCCCTCTCTACTTGCAAATAAATAAATAAAAATCTTCTTTTGAAAATGAGCAAAGAAAATAGTGAGGGGTGCATGGAGTATAAACTATTAAATAAGCCTCTGTGTATGTTTATGCACACATACACGGGAGGGAGAAGACGGGAGGGAGGGAGGAAGGCAGAGAAAAAGAGAGGGAGAGACAAGGATGGAGAGAAAAAGAGAGAGGGAGAAAGGGGGCAGTGAAAAAGAGGAGAGAGAAGGATGGAGGGAAAGAGAGTGGGAAGGGAGGGAGGAGATTGTGTTTGTATACACTACCAGATGGCAGATTATTACTGGATGTATCCTATATCTCATTTTCTAATTTAGGGTTATAATAATTTATTAAAATTTCCTAGCAAAAATCTTGGTGCACAGTAAGATTTTAAGCATTGTTTACCAAATCAACAAAGGATTTATTATAATTTTCTTCTTTATAATGCTTACAAAAGACAAAGAGGAAAATTATAAATATTAAGGGATTTTTTGTGTGTTCATAGTAAAAATTATACTGAATGTGCCCAATTCAAGTTTAAAAATCTAAGAGTGCCACATATATATTCCACATAAAATTGGAAAAAAATTAGAAGATGTATTAAATTTAATTTCTTTATTTCTCATGTTGAAGCATCTTCCTTGGGACACACCTGCCAGTTGCTCTAGCTAAAAAAGCTTGATAACTTTAAAATATGCAGATCAGCCTGGGGCTCACACTACCTTGGCATCCCCAGTAGAGGAGAGGTTGACTCTATTTACAAAGTGAAAATCAGCATTTATTAAATCAAATCTCTCCTGTCCTAGGCAGGGATTATGTTGGTCTCACAGCTCACAAATCTACGTGCTTCAAATCCCTATGTATCTTCTCTGAAATTTCCTTGAAAGACCTTGTCTCCTGCAAACTTACTTACCTGCCCAAGCAATCTGCAGAACTCAGGAATAGTATCAGTGTTCCTCAAGAAACACAAAGGCACCAGCCCCAAAACATGATTTGCTGGGTTTATTGAAAATGTATGGACGTTGCAACAATCCAAAGTACTCTGTATGAGACTGGCCCTAGGCCCCATCAAAGTCGTGAAGCCTTGGAATTAACACAAGGTGGGATAAAAAAGTGTCAAAAATATACCAACTTCTTGGTGTACTGTTTAGAAGCATAGAATTTAAAGCCAAATTTCATAGGACTTCCATCTTCTTCTTATAAGCAAAATGTAATAATTATAAAAAATTTGGCAATGTTTTACAAATTCCAGTGTATGACACATAGAAAGGCTGGTTAATTATGGCATCTGCTCACATAGATGTTGTACACTTTAAATGAAATTTATAGTAGTTAAATACACGTTATAATAGTGCCCACTACTATTATTTTATACTGCTATTCTTTTTGTATTTTGAGAAAAACATTAGAAAATAGTTACATAAATAGTGGGTTAAGGTCAGTCAATAACATTCAAAAAGAACAGCTACACGAGCATTCATGGGGGTTAACCTGTTTCAGGTTTGAGTGATACAGAAGTGAGAACTGGCTTATTATCTTAAGGTGTAATATGAAAGGGTGTGTGTGTGTGTGTGTGTGTGTGTGTGTGTGTGTGTGTGTGTATTTGAAAGACTCCAGGAATAAAAGGATTGTTATGTTAATTTAAGCACCCAAAGATCTTCTGTCATCTATGAGTGATCAAAATTAAAACCACTATAAATGAGGCATTTTACATTATTTTTCAGAACTAAAATAACAATAACATAGTGAAAATAACTGATTTTATTACTGTTCTCAATAATTTACAGGAAATGGAGCAGACTGCAAGTAATTCACTCTGTGTTTAGATCGAAACATTTATATGATAGACATTAAATTCTCATGAATTTGTTATTTTCTAAGTTCATAGTATTCCCAAAACAAAGGAATTTCTCAATCATATAATAAGAGATGTTTTGTGTAGTATTCATAGACTGCCTTATAAAATCCTAAACTGATATTGCATCCATATATATGTTATTGGGCTTGGCAATGTAATATGTTTGCAAAATGTCTCTGTGATCCAGTTCTGAGTAGACATAAGCCTGATTATGAGAAGCCTGGCTCTCGGGGGACCCAGTACCCATGTTTAAATAGGAGTGAGAGTCATCTGCTCAGTTTGGTTTCTGTCTCTATGGTCCCTGTAAAAATGGACAGTGGTGGTCTTTTGAATTATTTGGAAGCTTTACAGTCAGCTGTGAGACAGCTAGTACTTTTCATCTCAATCTCAGTTACTGTTTCCTTTTTCTCTGGAACTAAGTGGCTGCCCTGACACATACAATTCCTTTCACAAACTAGAGCAGGCCCTAGGCACTAAATACCTGGGTTGAATCCTGAATACCTGCTAATTTCCAGGTAAACTTAATCTCTAGGACTGAATTTTCTATTCTGATGTCCCATTAAGTGGGTTAGAGAGGACCAGTACCCAGCCTTGTTTATTAGCATTAAAGTAAGGATGCTATACTGGGACAAGAATGACCTACATTACATAGATCTCAATCCCCACATACCGACTCTGGACTTAGTGAATATTGTAACATTTTACAAATATGCATATTTTATGTATAAAGTCACTGTCATTGCTCCATATGATTTTACCCATCTTCTATAGATATAAGGATCCTACAATTTAATCTAAACCTGTTGAATTTTAAGATTTTAGAGAAAGCATGAAGGACATGAGATAAACAGACCTAAGCTAGTCAAATGGGAATGGCGAGTTGAAGGGTGCAGGTGCGGGTGACCAACAGATTTGTAATTTTCGCACAGTGAAGCAGAACTTCAAATTCAAGGGCCACTGAGTGTTTTACTAGTTGTAGAAGAAAAAAAAAAAAAAACTGCCTTTCTGTCCTCATTGATGGTAGAGTTCATTGTTACAAGAGGCAGGTGTATGGGCTATTGTCTTCCTCATGGTTAAGGAGCTATTTGGGCTTCAGGCTTTTTAACTGCAACTTCAGTTTGCCAAAGAGAATCACAGTTTGGCATCATAACACAAAAACCACTAAAATGACCATGTGACATAATTCTCTATGTGGAAAAAAATGGGGAAACATCCTTGAGCACTGAGAGTCTGCTCTATGTTACAATGACTACTGAAGACACCTACCTGACAGGTTTGTTTTTTTTTAATTACAACATCATGAGAAGCTACTAATATATATAAATGATGGAACTGAGGCCTGGAGAAGTTAAATTGCCAGATTTTGCACATTTTTAGTTTCTGAAATTATTCAGGCATCCACAAAGTAATAGTTTTACATACATGAATTTATGATTTCATTTGAAATGCTCTTCATATACTAAAACTAAAATTCTCAACCTGGACACTGCTGGAAAGGTCACCCAGACAATTCATTATTAGTATGTGAACTAAGCACATCAGTAGCTTCCTTACTCCATCCTCTGGACGCTATCAGTTCCCACCAGTTAAGACACGTGGAAAGGTCTTGAAACATCACCAATGAAATTATCACTAAGTCATATCCACTGTGATAAACCCTCAGAATGACAGGCCATCTGAGCTTGTGTTTGCAGTGGCTGGAGACCCTGGAGCACCTATTCTCTCTATCAGCCTCTTTCTCTTTCTTTTCCCCTCTCTATAAAATGAACAAATAAATGAAATATTTTTTAATGAGGTATGGAGAGATTGCTCAGTGGCTAAAGCACTTGCCTACAAAACCTAATGACCAGAGTTTGATCCCCCAGTACCCACTAAAAGCCAGATGCATAAAATGGCACATTTATCTGGAGTTCCTTTGCAGCAGCTATAGGCCCTTCTCTCATGCCCATTCTCTCTCTTCTGTCATTTTTTTCGGCTTGTAAAATAAATAAATAAATAAATAAATAAATAAAGGTTGCCAAATACTAGATGACTTATGTTGTGCTCACTGAGAATTCCACATAGTCAGAGGGGATTGAAAATATTCATAACATAAAATAAAACTTAGGAAATAACAATTGGTACATCATTATTTTTTATCTATAATTTAAAGTGAGGTCCATAATGAGATGAGTTATGGTTTGTGTTAAAAATTCTTGAAATGTAGGGCTTGAGAAATGGCATAGGGGTTAAGGCATTTGCCTGCAAAGCCAAAGGATCTGGTTCGATTCTCCAGGACCCACGCAAGACAGATGCACGAGGGGGCGTATGCACCTGGAGTTCATTTGCAGTGGCTTCATTCCATGGTGTACCCATTCTCTATCTCTCCCCTCTTTCCCTCTCTCAAATAAATAAATAAAAGTATATTTTTAAAAATTCTTGAAATCTATTGTGTTATAAATAGGGACATAAATGTTGAAGCCAACACATTTCTGTCACTATTAATAATTTGACATTGATGTTTTTAACTCTAGATCGTTTGCTGAATGGATATCATAATGCTGACCTCAATGAGTTGTATTAAATTGCGTCACTGGTTCTACATATGGCTACCATTAGCTTTCTTTCCCTGTCAAATGACACAGATAACTTGAAAGGTTGATTATTTGATCAAAATATAGACATAGGTATTGTTATTCATGTGTTAAAGGGCCGGAAGACAGCAGGACTGCTGGGCATGGATACATCTAAAAATAATTTGGTCTATATACAGAGGAATGGTCTGCTCAAATTTTTTTAATTCTTCCACATATACAATTCTAAGCAAATTATTCCAAACCATGCACCACTAATGAGCAAATTTAGATTGAAGAAAATAAGTAAAATATGATTAAAATTAAATAACACAGGGCTGGAGAGATGTGTTTCCTCCACAGTATGAGGGCATGAAGGGGCCTGAGCACACCTGCGTTCAGACCTCTAGACCCCAGGTGAAGCTGCACGCCTACTGTCCTAGGTTCACAGGGGGAACCCTGGAATGTTTGGAGCCTCTGTCGTTCTGGAATCAGTAAAATGGGACTCTGGCTCAAACACAAGACAACACAGAAGAAACTACGTCCCTAGCCAGCCACTGCAGGCCAAAGACTGTCACCACCACTGAGAAGGCAAAAGTATGAGACACCACAAGAGCACACATATGTGCATATACCACACACTCTACTCACACACAAACAAAATAAATTCAGTGATACAGAGAAAGACGGAAAGTGATTCTCAGTAATGGGCTTTAGTACTGGACAGTTACAACAATCTCTGACAGTTTACCTTTTATTATATCATCAAGATATTGAAGCCAATTGAAAAGTAAAGCTGGTAATCAATGTCAAAGGTAATATTCTGGAATTAATGAAAATTAAGATCAGAGGTGATGCAACCATGTTTCTATGGCTGATTCCTAAAACACTCTTGAGTTCTATTGTGACATGCAGAATCATTTAATACAGAGGGAAGGTGGTGGGCTCTTAGGATGAGCACAGAGACTCACGGCCTCCCTATGTACTATACATGAATTCCACAAAGCTGGTGTAAGGAGAAAGGAAGTGTATATGAATAATTGGTCAGAAGCTGATGGTTCTTAACCAATATTATCCCATTTTCGAAATCTGAATGGTAAATTCAAAATATATCTGTGTGTGGACCAGGGTTGTAAAGTGTTCAGGATGGCTGCGCTAACATACAGTGATAGAAAACGGAAGTCACATGAACGATAAGGATCTACAATGTAGCCAGTTTTGGTAGAACCTTTATAATTTGTTAAATTAGATGTGTTATTAAAATTCACCTTCAAATTAGGATCCGCTTTATTAAGTGGCAAACATAGATGTTCTTTTAACTATTTTTATATAAAACATTTCCTTTTGCTGAAATAAACAGATCTTAGCTGACAGTTACACAGGCAAAATGCACATCTGAGGAAATTTTAGCATCATAGCTCGCATCCCCCTATGAAATGTCACTGTGAAGATTTGGTTGTATCTTTCACAGCAGTGAGGACACCCGCTTACACGCCTTCCGTCCCTCACTTTGCACTTAAAGTTACAGTACTCACAATATCATTTTTTTCCTTTGTCCTTTCACCAAGTCTTTTACAATGAAATGACCTGAAAGGACTCTTACTCTGAGGGAAGCGAGGCGGATTGTCGTTCACATCGGTCAGCGTGATGTTCACGGTGGTGGTTCCTGACAAGCCTCCCATCTGGCCGCCCATGTCTTTGGCCTGGATGACGACCTGGTATTGTTCTCTGTTTTCTCTGTTCATGTTTGGCAAAGCCGTCCTGATGATGCCTTGGAGAAAATCCAACCATTGGCTTGTCAATTATTATTTGAAGAAGCTCACCTCACAGGCATGCTTTTCAGTGATTTTAAAAGAACATTAGGGTAGTACGGATGGCTTAGTGGTTAAGGTGCTTGCCTGCGAAGCCTAAGGACCCAGATTCAAATCCCCAATGCCCACGTAAGCCAAATGCACAAGGTGGCACATGCATCTGTAGTTTGAAGCGGCCAGAAACCCTGGTGCACTCTCTGTACTTTCATTCTCTCTCTCTTTCTCTCTCTCCGTCTTTATTTATGTCTCAAATAAGTAATTCATTTTTAAAAATATCATTATATACATACATATATATCCATATATACATGCATTATGATGTTGTTTGCTATTAACTGACACAGTACTGCTCGGTAGCATGGCCCGTACATATAAACTAAAACATTATTATTTCCATTAGCTAGCTTCATTGTTTTGCTTTGAGTATTACAATAGTCACATTTCTAAGTGTTATGGTTTATTTTGTCAATTCTTTCTTTCCTTATTTCTTTCTTTCTTATTTTCTTTCTTTTTTGGAGAGAGAGACAGAGAGAGAGGGAGAGGAAGACAGATAGAGAATGGGCGTGCCAGCAACCTCTTAGCCACTGCGAACGAACTCCAGATTCATGTGCCCCCTTGTGTCACTTTGCATCTGGCTAAGCATGGGATCTGGAGATTGGAACTGACATTCTTAGGCTTAGCAGGCAGGTGCCTTAACCGCTAAGCCATCTCTCCAGCCCTCAATTCTTTCTTTTTGTGTATGTATGTGCTGTGTTCGCATGTATGCATGTGTTCATAAGTATGGAGGCATATGTGTGAATGTCAGACATGTGTGTGCGTGTGTGTGTGGGTGTCAGAGTTTGATTCTGGGTGTCTTCCTCTATCATTCGTCATTTTATTTATTGAGACAGGGCATCACACTTGAACCCAGAACTTTCCTATTGGCTAGTCCATCTTGACAGCTTGCCCATGGTTTTTCTTACATCTGCCTTCCAAGCATTGGAAGTACATATGTGCTGCCACGCCTACTGGTATTTCATGAAGGATTCTGAGGATCTGAACTCACATCCTCATGCTTGAACAACATGCATTTTACCTACTGAGGCATCTCCCCAGTCAAATATTCAGGATTTATTCTTCTTCTCCTGTGTTCTTAATACTTGCAACACCACACAGTTTCTTACACCAACAAACAGTGAAGTGTTAGTCCTGACCTGTTTCAGGCTCCACAGAGAAGTAGGGCTGCCCTTGAAGGATGCTGTAAATGACTCTGGCGCTGTTCCCATAGGAAGGGTCATCCGCGTCGGTAGCTGTGACTTGCACCACAGAAGTACCTGAAGTATCCAAACTCAGCTTAGTTCTGCACAGCACCAGAAGGAGGGGCAAAAGCACTGGTTTTCATGATTTTTGGCTTTAAAAAATGACCACTTTAAGAAACTGTTATTTGTAGTTTGAATGAAAAACATTATATACAGTTCGATATACGTACGTTAATTCAAGTAAACTCCAGGTTCAGATGAGAATTTATTTAAATAGCAGGTGTATTAAAGTGCATTAAATAAATAATAATGCTACAATAACTCAAAATATCATAAACTTGGCCATCTTACAAGTATGGAAGTTTGATATTTAAATTCATTTTCACATAATAATCTTGTTTTATATAAAGGGCACATCTAAATCACAAAGGACTCAACATGTTCTTCTTCCCATTTCTGTACTAATTAACTTTAAAAATAATTAACATTTGCTCTAGAATACAATTTTATAAGTAGATTGAATTCTAAATTTAGAAAAATCCAAGATAATTGCAAGTTCGATGAGCTCCTAAAGTCGGTCTGATAAAGTTCATGATATTTCTAAGGGCTTTATAACAGGTAACTGCCAAAAGTCCATGGGATTTACAAAATAAACATTAAATAACAATCCCAGAAGACAGAAATGTGGAGTTTGAAGAGAAGCTACAAAAACTAAAATTAACAAAAAAGACAATAGAATAGTTTCATCAGCTTAAATAAATTCATATACATTTTAGAAGTTTGTATATTCTAGCATAACCAAAGAGACATCTCTATAAAAATGTTATTATTATTTCCTGATGTATTCCATCTACTTCAATATTAATAAAATAATAATTAATAAAAAAATAATGTACAAACATTTTATAAATATCTCAATTTACATTGAAAATTTTCATTTTTCTTGAATAGTACAGTTCTACTTCTAATGTTTTTCAATTCTATAACTGTGTAATTCTATATCATTTTGTGATTATTGATGAGGTTTTGAGGGGTTTATTTGAATATGAGAATTGTAACAGGACATTTTCATATCTGAAGGTTATAATGCAAAGATGTCTCACTATCTAGTCAAGGAAAATGAAGCTGCTCAGTTCATTCATTTGAGACTTAGAGAATCCAGACAATCTCTTCTGGTAAAAAATTGTGACCAGTATTCCAGAGCAACACTGCATTCGGTCACAGGCACTGTTCATGCACCTGAGGCCTTCCAGTATAAAGCAGTAAACACCACATTCTGTCACTGGTATTGTTCAGGGGTCACAGGCTTTCTAGTATACAGGAGCAACACTGTATTATTCTATTACTGATATATTTTTAATTTTTATTTTTAGAGAGAGACACAGAGAGAGACAGACAGATAGAGAGGGAAAGGGAGACAGAGAATACGCGTGCCAGCAGTCTTTCAGCTGCTGTGAACGAAATCCAGATGTGTGTGCCCCCTTGTGGGCAAGTGTGGCATTGCGCCCTTGCGTCACTTTGCATCTGGCTAAACGTGGGACCTGTGGAGATTGGAACTGGGTTCTTAGGCTTGCCAGGCAGGCGCCTTAACCACTAAGCCATCTCTCCAGCCCCTATTACTGATATTTTTCATGTGTTTCGGGCCTTCATGTAGGAAGCTTCTGCATTGGAGGTGGCAGCTCTTCAAATGCTATACCATTGTACACATAGAGGTTATGCACTTAAGAAGTGCAGTATCTGTGAGGGGATCTGAATTAAACCCCTTATGGACAACAAAAAACACATTCATAATACATATCACATTAGGATTGAACACAACTGTCATTAAAATCCACCTGCCAAAAATTTATCTCCTCAGTGTTTTTATTTTTAACTGAAGTTCAGTGGCTTTTTCCTGATTTCTGAAGCTTACCTACACGTACTGTGAAGATTTGCAAATCTATAGGAAATGTAGAACACATTAATCTCCTTTTATCTCATTCTTTGCTTCTGGACTAATAGACATTAAATATTATGTTTAATGGGAATTAAAAAGTCAGTTAATGACGATATAGGAAGACTTCTTCAGATTACTGTTGTATTTTAAATGTTTACATAAACTTTGTAAACACACTCACCTACAACGGACATTTCAGGAACGCTAGCAGTGTAAATTTCTTCCGGGAATGTTGGCTCATTGTCATTGATATCATGGATTTTGATCACAAATTCAGACTCTGGTTCTACTGGCCGCAGAGTTCTTCTGTTAATAGCTTGAGCACGCAGAGTATAAAAGGCTTTTTCCTCCCTATCAATTCTTCTTGTGGCGTGAATATCACCTGTTTTTTCATCAATAATAAAAAGTGTACCAGCTCCATCTCCAGATAAAATATATTTGAGTGATCCGTCTCCTTTATCTTGGTCTGAATGAAGCTAGGGGATATAAAAAGGAGTAGATCACTGATAATGTCTAAAGGTGCATCGTGCTGAAAGAATTCAATGAGGGGCCTTCAAACCCTATCACTGATTAATGAGGCTCAGTAATAACCCTAGTTCTACAAATCAGAGTTGAGTAACTTTAATCACACACATTTGTATACCAGCAAGAAGGTTTTATGTACAATTTTGATAACATAATAAATTCTAAGTAGAAAAAAACAAAATTAAAACATACTCCCTTTTGCCTTGATATATAAAAATTTTCATTAAGAACTAAATCTTTACAAACACAACAACATTGATGAAAATATTGAATTCTCTCTTCCCATAATTAAAAAAATATTGTGTTCTTATATTTTGCAGGAAATTCAGTGTCAATAATTTTTTTAGTTATTGTATTTCTAGCTGGTAATTAGTACTATCTATTAGACATCAAACGTATTAGATATTAGTAATATCTGTTAGATTTCAAACATATATGAGGCAAAGCTACTATTTTACAAATGACACACTTCAAGCTAGAGACATGGCTTAGAGGTGAAGGAGTTTGCCTGCAAAGCCAAAACACCCAGGTTCAGTTCCTCAGGACCCACATAAGCCAGATCCAAAAGGTGGCACAAATGTCTGGAGTTCATTTACAGTGGCTGAAGGCCCTGACATGCATATTCTCTCTCTCTCTCTCTCTCTCTCTCTCTCTCTCTCTCTCTCTCTCTCCCTCTCCCTCTCTCCCCTCCTCCTTCTCTCAAACAAATAAAACTTTAAAAAGAAATTCCACACTTCATGTTTTGGTTCTTATAACAGATAACTACAATGAAAATATTTGTTGATCACAGTACAAAAGTACAGAGATGTGTATGTAACACATATTGACAAATGATTAAAAATAAATAAACTATAAAATAAAATATGTTCCAAACTTGTTCCTTGCCAAATCTATCTTCCTATAATCTGTAAAGGAAAGAAACTGCCTGGTGGGCCTGTTCATTGCTTCCTTGCCTGTGCTTCTAACAATACCATACAGAACCTTTCAGATTTCTTTCATCATATGGAAGAATTATGTGCTCATTCATGTGGACAATTCAGCCCAGGGTATATGTTCTTGCTGTTTGAAAGTGGAACCAGGAGTCCATGACTGGTGGACAAATTCTATCTCTACTGTATTTCAGTGTCACCCATAAAGCCTGTCAAACTTAAGGATTCATCAGTGCATGCATTGGACTCTGGGAGATCTGGGAGATTGGGCTAGAGAAGAGACCCTTCTAGGACAAAGATTCAAACTCTGGGAAGTTAAAAAAATAGTACAGTGTCCCAAGTTCCTTGCAAATATATTGGCCATGAATATAAGCTACATATGGTACATCCTGTGGTTCGCTCCACTTGCAGTGAGGACCTGAACCATAGTTAGCACAGATGTTACTTAGGGAAACCAAATTACATATTCTTTAGTTCTGTCAGCACACCAGTAAACATGATGTATGTTAGAATTACTGTTTTGTTATTTGTAAGAAAACAATACTTTAAAATTTTCAGTAATTATTCCACAATATAAATAAACATTGCATCGTGCTGAAAGAATTCAATGAGGGCCTTCAAACCCTATCACTGATTAATGAGGCTCAGTAATAACCCTAGTTCTACAAATCAGAGTTGAGTAACTTTAATCACACACATTTGTATACCAGCAAGAAGGTTTTATGTACAATTTTGATAACATAATAAATTCTAAGTAGAAAAAAACAAAATTAAAACATACTCCCTTTTGCCTTGATATATAAAAATTTTCATTAAGAACTAAATCTTTACAAACACAACAACATTGATGAAAATATTGAATTCTCTCTTCCCATAATTAAAAAAATATTGTGTTCTTATATTTTGCAGGAAATTCAGTGTCAATAATTTTTTTAGTTATTGTATTTCTAGCTGGTAATTAGTACTATCTATTAGACATCAAACGTATTAGATATTAGTAATATCTGTTAGATTTCAAACATATATGAGGCAAAGCTACTATTTTACAAATGACACACTTCAAGCTAGAGACATGGCTTAGAGGTGAAGGAGTTTGCCTGCAAAGCCAAAACACCCAGGTTCAGTTCCTCAGGACCCACATAAGCCAGATCCAAAAGGTGGCACAAATGTCTGGAGTTCATTTACAGTGGCTGAAGGCCCTGACATGCATATTCTCTCTCTCTCTCTCTCTCTCTCTCTCTCTCTCTCTCTCTCCCTCTCCCTCTCTCCCTCCTTCTCTCTCAAACAAATAAAACTTTAAAAAAGAAATTCCACACTTCATGTTTTGGTTCTTATAACAGATAACTACAATGAAAATATTTGTTGATCACAGTACAAAAGTACAGAGATGTGTATGTAACACATATTGACAAATGATTAAAAATAAATAAACTATAAAATAAAATATGTTCCAAACTTGTTCCTTGCCAAATCTATCTTCCTATAATCTGTAAAGGAAAGAAACTGCCTGGTGGGCCTGTTCATTGCTTCCTTGCCTGTGCTTCTAACAATACCATACAGAACCTTTCAGATTTCTTTCATCATATGGAAGAATTATGTGCTCATTCATGTGGACAATTCAGCCCAGGGTATATGTTCTTGCTGTTTGAAAGTGGAACCAGGAGTCCATGACTGGTGGACAAATTCTATCTCTACTGTATTTCAGTGTCACCCATAAAGCCTGTCAAACTTAAGGATTCATCAGTGCATGCATTGGACTCTGGGAGATCTGGGAGATTGGGCTAGAGAAGAGACCCTTCTAGGACAAAGATTCAAACTCTGGGAAGTTAAAAAAATAGTACAGTGTCCCAAGTTCCTTGCAAATATATTGGCCATGAATATAAGCTACATATGGGTACATCCTGTGGTTCGCTCCACTTGCAGTGAGGACCTGAACCATAGTTAGCACAGATGTTACTTAGGGGAAACCAAATTACATATTCTTTAGTTCTGTCAGCACACCAGTAAACATGATGTATGTTAGAATTACTGTTTTGTTATTTGTAAGAAAACAATACTTTAAAATTTTCAGTAATTATTCCACAATATAAATAAACATTTGTCCCTTTCATAATTCCTACAAAGTATCTATTATAATGCAGAGTTAGTAACAAATGTTTTATTTTTTAACAGCAAAAATATAGATATAAGTGGGAAAAGCCACAATAATCTGTTCTCCAGATAATTGAAGATTAGGAAAATGGTTTTCAATTATATAAATATTGAATGAAATTATTAACTAAGAAAAAACTTAAGATACCTACATAAAGTTAATTTATTTTCCTCTGATATTTTTGTTATTAGATATTAGACATTAGTAGATTGAAGTATTAGATAATTTAATAAAATAAACAGATTTAATTGATTATTACAAATTTCAAGCAGAATTTTGGTTTTGATTAAAAGTTACTTCATACTTTATGGGAAATTATGTTAATGAGTCTGAATGCTAAAATATGTTTAAATGTACATCAAAATATGCATATATTATATAGTCTATATTGCTAGTTTCTGCTAAGTTTACAGATGTGGTTTACTTTGTTTTAGTGGTTGATGTTAATTAGATTTTATCCATGAAATACATTTTCTTATTTTAGAAAACAACCCACTTTATTAAAGATATCTAAAATGAATATGTACATTAGAAGAAATAAGTCAAGAAGAAAACATTTTTATATTGCACTTTAGCTCTTCAGAAACAGTAGAGTGGTAAGATAAAGAACTATCTACATTTAAAAAAAGTTCTCAGAACTCACATAAGATCATTTCTTCACCATATTGATAAGTAATAGTAATTGAAAATGTACATAGTCACTGGAAGTGTTTCTAAGTACATGCATCCCCAATGCATGGACATTTTTCAAGTGGAAGATATAAGCATTGTATATGTCTTATTTTGTCTAGAATCAGAACAATTCAATAAAATATTATCAATCCTCAGTGCAGAGAGTGACATGATTAATAGTAGACAACTCTGATTTTTTTTTGTTGATTTATTGAGTAAATTTAGTTGTGAAATATTTTCTTATTTTCATAATAAACTAGTAGTTCTAGAAGCAAATAAAAAATTCCATCTTAGTTCTATGGAACATTTAAAGTAGACATGCAATGGGAGTTTACGGAAGAGCTCCTTACTGGCCCATAGTAATGAGAGTGGACTGATTAAGCTTGCAAAAGCTAAAGTAAAGGTGGGGTTTTGAATCTGGACAAAATTTACAGGTGAGATATTGTACATCACAGAACAGTGGATGAGGAGAGAGCTTGGACTTGGAGTACAGAAATCCAGAAGTCAAGGTGGGGATGTTTAAAACAACTTTTGGTGCTCTAATCAGGCTGACAGATAAAAAGACAATTTCTTCATACTGTTTACAGTAAGATTTTAATTTTAAGCTAAATTTTAGAATATAAATCACAGTAGGATTCTTACCTTCGCTTATGCTAGAGAATGAAAATTAAATTTTATAATTGGACCACATAGGGAGGGAGTTTCTGTTGGATTAGAAAACTGAATATAGTAGCAGAATCAAAGAGATGAAGACTGTAAGTGGGACTGATTTAAGAATCAGAAAATGAAAGGTTTTCCACCTTATCCAACAGAAATATAACTAAGAAAAGCAGACACCTATGTATAGGTGACGTTTCATGTTAAGAAGTTGTACTTATAATAGGTATTTTCTACCAATCAGTCTTCTATTAGTGATAAATTACATTTCAAAGTGCTTTTCCAATAGAAGGAAAAGTACGATCCTAACCAAGCAGTAATACTAGCATTAGGGGATAAAAATGATTATCATTGGGGCCTGGGTATCAGTTTATGTGAAAGAAAGAATAGCCTTCAAAAACATTTGAAAAATGGTAAGAACTGCAACAGACACTTGCAATATTGATTCAGATTAACTTCCACATCTCCTAAGATGTAGGTAATTGTCTCCTTTCATTGACAAAGCTAATGGGTTACAATAGCCAACTTCAAACAGCTGTATTCTGGACCATGACTTCCTTAGATCCAGAGACCGGTGGACAAGGGTCATTAACCACGAACTCCTAACTGAGCTTTCACAGTCTGTTGTACATTTCTCTATCACTTCCGCTTTCTTCTTATGTGTAACCTTCCCACATTTTCCCTGGTATTATCTCCTCTTTCTTCTGGTTTTTGTACATGTGATGTCAGATAAGAGTGATTCTTATATCTACCTTTCTCATTACTATTTCCTTTCCTGTTTGATTACTGGACACTCACATTTCCACAGATTAAATATTTAATTTAATAAAGTCACATACCTATGATGCAAAGGAATGAGATAAAATTTATCATGTGTCAAAACAATTATAGCACCTACTTTTAGAGGAAAATAGTTCATATGCATTTGCATTATGGTATTTATTACATGTGACATTAAGTTTTCTCTAAACATAGAAAAAATATTAGATTATTGTGGCTTAAGTTCTTCAGTAACACCTGTTTTCCAGTATGAAACATTTGTGCCACAAATCTTTAAGAAGAACTTTATGTTAATACTGACCTTTCCTTTCCTTGAGGAAAGACTATTAAAAATTCACAACCTGCTGTGTTCCTTGTAAATTCCCAGGCAGATAAAGGACACGGTAGGACACATGACAACGAATGAAAATAGAACAAGTGGTACTGCACTGTACATTTAAAAACCACTTTCCAATTCCTTAATTTCTTATTTCAGATACACTTAAGTATAATCCATTATTGAATTTGTTTATTTTGAATAATTTTAATATTCATAGGTTTAAAAAATATCTTAAACATGAATTACTTAATGAATGCTTTGTGTACTGGAATGTAAAATGCCTATAATGCTATTCATGTAATCATTGTGCTATAACTATAGAAGAAAGTTTGGAAGCTAAAATGAATCTTGTGGCAGACCAAGTATAAAATCAAATTTTTATCATATTTTTCAAGTAGAAAGCAAGAAATATTTACCATGGAATCACTCCACTGAGTGCTCCCTTCAGGATGGGGATGTTGGTGGTCAAACCTTGTTTTACTTTGTTCAATCTTCTGAACTCAAGCTCCACAGAAAAAGTGGCTTCTAACCAAAACAGTTGTGAACTTTTGAGGTCTAGTGGCTGAGAAGCCCACAGCACTAGGCTCATCTATTCAGTCTACAGTTTATTTCCTTTCTGGGATCCGAGGGTGCCTCATAGCTAATTCCACACATGACAGAAGGGAGAATATTCTCTTGTAGCCTTTTTTGTAAGGGCTCTGATATCATCTATGTAAGCTTTTATTAGCAATGCTGTTTTGTCACTGTGACAAAATAACTATAATCTTACTGTTTCAAACATTGTTCAGAAGCCTAGGTTCAAAGTATGCTGGTATTCAAGGTAGTAATTATGTAAAAGCTCTCATTAAAAAATAATTTATGCCAGGCTTGGTGGCACACCCCTTTAATCCCAGCACTCGGGAGGCAGAGGTAAGAGGATCACTATGAGCTCCAGGTGACCTTCGAGACTAAAGAGCGGATTCCAGGTCAGCCTGAACTAGAGTGAGACCCTACCTCAAAAAACAAAACAACAACAACAATGACATTATATATATATATAATCACCATATAATTTTGACATAAATGAAACAATCCCATTCCAAAAAACGACAAATGAGATAGCAGAAGGTAGAGAACAAAACAGGACTGAAACAAAGGCAAACTAAACCCAGCAGGACACCTGCCACACATGGTAGCATACTCTAGAACAGATAGACAGGAACTGGAAGCACTCAATTAAAACTTTCCTTGGCAAACATTCCAGGTTCCTAACATTTCCACCATGCTGTAAATGTTAGTTTGAATCAGAGATCCCCTCCTAAAATTGTGGGTTTTGAATACTTGGTCCTCAGCTGGTAGCAATTTGGGAGGAAGAGTCTTGCTGGGGGAGGTGTGCTTCAGGAGGCAGGTCTGTGGGTGTTATAAAGCAGGCTCCCCCTTGCCAGAATGTGGTTCCCTCTCCTGCTGCAGCAGATGTGATGTTCAGCCTCTGCTCATAGCATGCTTTCTCCTAGTCACGAAGCTTTCTCTCAAGACTGTAAGCTTGTCATAAACCCTTTTCTTCCATGAACTGCTTCTGGTCTTCCAGGAGTGTGGTCATGGATGCTAGAAAACAGACGGTGTAGCTTTTGCCCTTTTGGAAGTGATTTGTGACCAGAATGTGGAAGGATTATAAACCTTGGTCTAAGGGATGTATTACAGTGTGAAAAGCAGAGTGGTGCTGAACTATGCTGGTCAGAGTTGAAAGATCTAAATGCGGTGAGAACTATGAACTGAGAGGTTTGGTTCATGATGGGAAGAGACAGCATTGACTGGTCTGTTCTAGAAGCAGTTTGTGTGAGAGGCTAGGTGTGCTCTCCCCATGTTGTGAGGATAAGTACAGGTGAATTTAGGAGAAATGAACTAGCATGATCAGAAGTATATGGCAAAAAAAAAAAAAGAAAAAGGAATGAAAGTTTCAGGATAGAGACAAGAGCTTGGTCCAACTGCAATTGTTTGAGATGTTACCGCCATTCAGATTGGGTCAGCTGTACTGTAGTGGGACATTAGAGAGAATGGGGACTCTTGAAAGTAGGGAGCCTAAATGCTAAAGGAGTGTCCTGCTCTTCAGTCATCTTTAATCCATATTGGAATAAAAAGTACATAGTTTGCACAGTAATATGGAAGTCTTAAAAAAATATACAGGAAAGACAGGGTCATTGGACTGGCCCTGTGGTTTAAGTTTTGGAAACAGCCATTGTGTGATATGAGGCAGGAATATTGGATCCCTTCTTTGGAGGAGCAAAGAAGCCAAGAGGATGAACTGTGTGTTTCAGTGCCAAAAAAGAGCAGCTGCGTCCAGATGGACCTTTCCCCAAGCTTGAGCACCCCAGCTGGATGGGTAGAATTGGCACCTCAGAGACTACGTAACTGGTTACAGAAGTTGGATGTGGAGGTACAGGATTTGATATTTGCCGTTTGTTTGAGATCTTTCCTTGCTATGCCCAATGCCATCATTTACAATGTGAATGGTTATTCTTTGTTGTTATGTTTTTGCTTTTGCAGGCTCATAGTTAAAAGACTGTGGGCTGCAAAAATGTTTGAACAGTGTTAAAATTGAAAAAAAATATATATACAGGAATTTTTAAAGTTAGTCAGAGTAGGTTGCAGTTTAAATCAAGGATGTTCTTCAGTTTATGGTGACAAGGGTGAAATACAAATCAGATATCCCACAAAAGCTCATGTGATCATAATGCTTGCTCTGCAACTGATGGTAATTTGAGAGCCTGGACAGTTGAAAATGGTGAAAGGAATGCTGAGGAATAATGTTCTAAATTTCTCTGTTTGGGCAGGGTAACAGTGCTCTCTTTCCAAGTGAAAGTCTTTTACGTTTGCTTATCCTTTCTTATTCTTGAACTTTGGATGAAGTTATGAGAACTTTCCAGGAATTGTTAAAATGTTCTTGAAGCAAATGACTTGACTGTTTTTGATCCGTCAACACTTCTTCCTTACCAGCCACATATTCCTTTCAACCAAGCTTACATGAGCCTCCATTGTGGGTAACTACCTGTGTTTCAGACATGTCCACTCTGCATCTTCTCACAATGCCCAATGCCAACTGACTTAAAACTCACAGCATTAATCGTGTGAATTAATGTAAACATTGAACTGCTTTTAATATATGAGAGACATATGTGTTTATCTTAGCTTTCCATTAAGTTCAAGTACAAGAACAAATGGTAGACAAGCTTATTACCATAATTATAATAAAAGTAAGTTTCAGCCCATTTCCAGGAGGGTCCCTAATCCCATCTGAAACTCCATGTGCACAGTTTTTACTCTGCATTACTACTGATATTCTGATCTTCTGAATTCCTATGATAATTACCCCGGAACTGCTTAGGGCATTTATAGTTTTGCTAAGTAGCCTGCTCAATGTATTTTCTAATTCCACCCATGAACCAGATGCAAAGGTTTCTGAACCACATGTGATGTCGTGGCAGAAAGGATATCTCCCAAATAAAATTGTCTTTGAGATGCCTCCTAGGTTGTAAACACAAAGCTTCGAGGGTTTTCTGTCTTCTTATTATGGAAAGTATGTTTTCTTAATTTCAAGGTTATAGTTTTAAAAAAGCTCAAGTAGAAGGTGATTAATTAAGCAAAATAAAGTTAGGACATGTCAGGAAAGCTAGATCAATTTATTGTGAAATATATAGATAAAAGGAAGCTGGGCGTGGTGGCGCACACCTTTACTCCCAGCACTTGGGAGGCAGAGGTAGGAGAACTGCCGAGAGTTTGAGACCACCCTGACAATGCAGAGTGAATTCCAGGTCAGCCTGGGCTAGTGTGAGACCCTACCTCAAAAAAACAATATATATATATATGTATATGTGGAGAGAGAGAGAGAGAGATTCATATTAGGAAATGAGACTACATTTGGGGACTATTATGAAAAGTCAGTCATCAAAGGAGTTTACACTTGAATGAGATTATGGACTTATCCAACCTAGGGAAAGAGTAGAGAAGAGTTACAGGTGGAGTCGCTAAATCTGTAGGTAGAGGGAGCACAGAATATATGGCCAATGGGTCAGGTTTTTTTTTTTTTAAGAACAGGACAGCAGACTGTATAAAGACAATATATATATATATATATATATATGATTAATGAAATGTATTTACAGTTGGGGATTAGCTCCATGCCTACAAGGCAGGTGTAAAGTGGGTTGAAAGTTCAAGTTGAGCCCATCATAACATCCCTGGCATCCACAGCCATGACCTCATGCATAGCTCCAGTTTCTGTAGTAGTCAGCATTTTGAAATCCTATCCAAAAAAGTCTAAGCAGAAACAAGGTAAGTGAAGAGTTACTTATTTTGCTCATACTTAAACAGGTTACAGTGCTATTCAAATCTCGACTCCTAGGAATCAGAGTGAAAATATGTAGGAGCCAAAAGAAGACATGATTTTCCCCTAACCAGACCCCACCTTGCAGTTTCTACTACCTCTCCAGAGTACATCCAGTTTTGATGTCTGTCAGTAGTTTGAACCACTCCTTGGGTTAATGCCCTCGTATGCTAATTGTCTCTGGAAACAATTTTAAAGACGCATAATAGAAGTAGACATTGCTAATATCTAAGTTCTTCTCATTTCGAAAAGATCACAGGAATCTTCACTCTCTCAAAGACCTATTTTATAGGACCATCACTGTGGATTGTAGATATTCAATCCTATGCATTTTTGGAAGTACTGTACATTATTTAACTTCTAAAATCTCTTTATATTTATTTTGCAGAAACTAATTATACAAATAGGGACCCAAATGGAAAAGGTACCATAAAATCCTATATCCTGAACAACAGGCTAAAACATTGATCCTTCAGCAGGCCCGTAGAAGAGGCCCTGGAGAGGACATCATGAAGACTGACCTTAATCATTCCTTTTTTTTTCTCTCTCTCTCTCCTCTCTATTCTCTCTTTCTCTTTTATATTACCCATTTTTTAATTCCTTCATCTTCCTTGGCACTGACTTTTAACTCCCAGTACCAGCATGCTGTTAAATTTCACAATGAGCTGTTGAACAGAGAGACCTACAAGGGTTCCCAGAAGAAGACAGATTTCTGTCAGAGTTCTTGATGACCCACCAAATGTTAATAGTAACACTCTACTGCTGAAGACACCATATGCTGTTGGGATGGAACATGGAGTGACCTTTCTGGAATCTGGAAGAGGGTCACTCCCCAGACAGTTAGCTTGTCTAGTACCAGAGGGTGCTACATGAGCAACTGGGGGAAAATGACCGATATCTGTCCAAACAACTAATAGTCTCAGCTACTCAGCAGTAAACAACCTGATGCGATTCTCAAACAAGTGCAGTAGTGGCACACACCCATGGTGGGTAACCAACTGCTCATGATTTGGCTAACAGATCCATTCAGTAGAATAGAACCCATACCAGGAACTGGGGAACAAATCAAAACCATGTAAAAATAATTAGATAAAGAAATAAAACATAAAAAGCCAAGGGACTTATCTACATAGAGGAAGATATGTAATTTGCTACAAGGAGATATCAGATAAAAGATCTTTTCGTAACATCAGGCTAGAAAAGTATTTTTTAAAAAGTCTTATAAAGTGGAAAACTAAAGAGTTGGGAAGATGATTCACATGGCAAAGTGCTTTCCATGCAAACATGAGGATCTGAGTTTGGATCCCCAACATCCATGTAAAAGCTACACTAGGTGGAACATGTTTATACTTTCAGCACTGGACATGCAGACAAAGGAAGATCCCTGTGGCTAGTCCCACCAACTCAGTGAGCTAAAGGTTCAGTGAGAGACCTCGTCTCAAAAAGTATGATGGGAGCCGGGGGGTGGCGCACGCCTTTAATCCCAGCATTCAGGAGGCAGAGGTAGGAGGATCGCCGTGAGTTCGAGGCTATCCTGAGAATACATAGTGAATTCCAGGTCAGCCTGGGCTAGAGTGAGACCCTACCTTGAAAAACAAAGAAAGTAAGATGGGGAGGCATCACCCCTGGCATCCACATATACATATGCATGCATTTACACACATATGATCACAAATATGACCAAAAAACAACACACACACAGAGAGAGAGAGAGAGAGAGGGAGAGAGAGAGAACTGTATTGGTAAATACTTCTAGTAAAAGATTAGTTATACAGAGGAATATATTGTTTCTATTGTGAAAATCTGTTTTTAAAGCTTTTTGTGTGTGTGTGTGTGTGTGTGTGTGTACATAATGTAGTGTTTATGGTATGTGTATATGTGTATTGCCTCTGTGGCATCTCGTAGGCTTACCTACAATGGGGGCAGCTGCTTTCCTGTGGGCAGAGAGGAACATAGGTGTCCCATTCCTTCATTCTTCAGACTGGTCATATTTTGAGCCCTCAATCCTTTTACTGTTTCTGGAGCTTGTGGAAATCAACTGATTCTCCAGTATCTACTCCCCAACAGGATTATGATTATAGTTGTAAATGACAACACACATCTGCTTTATGCAGGATCTAAAGATTTGAACTCAGGGAGTCCCATGCCCTCTCAAGTCCTTATGTTTGAAAGGAAGCACACTGAACTGCTCAACAATCTGTACAAGCCATAAAATCCTTTCTTATTCAGAATATTTTACACCATTTTGGATATTTATGATTCTGTTTTAGGTCCAATTCAAAAACCAATCAAGGATAGTAGAGTAAATCAGAATTACATATGTGTTACACGAATTCTCGGAAAAGAACATTGATGAATGAATCAGGAATGCCTTATCACCCACTACCTGAGTTTATCAATTTATGTCTAATTTTAATGTTGAAATCTAAGATACTCAGAAAATAAGAGAACTGTCACTATATTTTCCAACATACAGTGATTTTTTTTTTGCTTCAGATATTTTGTATTTGTTTAAAAAAATACCAAGACTGTGGCCAATAAGTTATTCTGCAGGCATCAATATTGGCATACTCCTCTAATTTCTTCATTAAGGAGCACACTATCAAGTAGAAAACAAAGCAGTGAATAAATAACCACATTTACAGCCAATAAAATGTACTAGTGGGGCTGGGGAAATGGCTTGGTGGTTAAGTCATTTGCCTGTGAAGGCTAAGGATCCTGGTTCCATGCCCTGGGACCCATGTAAGCCAGATGCACAAGGTGGGACATGCATCTGGAGTTCCTTTGCAGTGGCTGGAGGCCCTGGCATGCCCATTCTCTCTCCCTCTCTGACTCTCTCTCAAATAAATAAATAAAATATTTTAAAAGATGTACTAGTGCACACGCCTACTGAGGAAGACAGCTAAAAGTATGTTAAAGTCAGCAACATCTAGTCAGGAATTAGTGAAGAGTCACTTATTTTCATGGAGCTTGAAAGCAATCCTTCAGTGGCAACCCGTAACTTGCAATATGGGAAATTTGCAAAATAAAATTGAGAAAATAATTCATGTGACAAGATTATCCTCATAATTGTACATTTACAATGACACAACCTATCCTCAAAAGCAGAAATGCTCTACAGAATAGGAGAAAATAGCTCCACCAGCTATACATGTGACTGAGGATTAAATAAATAATTTAAAAAAATTAAATAATAATAAAAACCTCAAAATATACTCAACACCTTTAGACAACAAGGAAATGAAAATTAAAATTACTTTGAGATTCCATCTCACTTGGTTCAGAATAGCTATCATCAAAAAATCAAATGACTTATAATGTTTTGGGGGTATCAATGCCCAATAACTCATTGTAAGTTATCCTACCCTTGGCAGTGAAATTTTTCTAGCAAGTCTACAGCTTCTGGGAGCACCATTACTCAAAGAAGTATGTTTCTTTATGGCTTATTCATAGCATCTTAAAATTTTATTACCCCTCCTTCTCCCCTTTCTTTACTCAACCCCTTTTCCTGACCATATTTAAAAAGCCATTCTACCCCCACTAATCTGTTTCTCTACTTACAGATGTATGATACTCCCCCCCCCCTTAAGTTGTCCCCTCTCCTGCCTCCCATGCAGCCCCTTTCTAGTTTCCCAGCCTCTATTACTGGCCTTTCTGCCCACTCACATACAAATCCAAACATTTGTAGCTAGGATCCACATATGAGTGAAGAATGTTACATTTGACTTTCTGAGCATGGGTTACCTCATTTAGTATAATTCTTTCCAGATCCATCCATTTCTAAGAAAATTTCATAATTTCATTTCTTTACTGTTTAATAGTACTCCATTGTATAAATGTACTACATCTTCATCAGGATTAGATAGGAACTCAATTAATAATAAATAAATAATAAATAAATGAGTTGGAAATGATCTATACATGTATTATCTGGGGAGGGATCAAACTTAAGAACAGATATACACATGTGAATTTTTCAGTGGTATAAGTTAGATAACTGTAAATTTCTGTAATTTATCTTAGGAGTATCATTTTATAGGCAAGTAATAGCATGTCAACATCCCTGACAATGAGAAGTATATCCAAATAAATCAAACAAAAAAGAATGTTGGGTTTTTATAGCCAAATCATTATTTAAACAAGAAGTTTAAGACAGAACTGGACAGAGATAAGTGGTGACTGACAACTAATATTTTCCTGGAGATACTGGTCATTTCTGGTTATGGGCTTAAAGGTAAAGATCTATGGGTGACGCCAGAAGAATGCTTCTGGGAAAATAAAACTCTCACTGTAGCTCATGAAGTGTTCAAGAGAAAACGATGGCAAACTAACAGAAAAACAGTGATATGGAGTATGTCAAACACAGATTCAACCTTAGTCATAAGGCATGAGGCAAGCCTTGAATTATGAATCCATAGAGAGTAAAGCTGAAAGCCTACCAAGCAAGAGTACAACCGTCCATATTACTAGACACTTGTGGTTTTTAGATGTAAAATGCAATCAGCAGAACAGAACAAAAATTTTAAAAGATGACAACAAATGAATTTTGAATGTCCTGCAAGAAACATCAAATTGAACTTAGGATTTATGCATTTTTAGCCATGGTCATTCATAGCTGTGAGTGCTTATAGTCTAAAATCACAGGTGTGGTCCTTTGACAAAATACTCACTGATGGGAGAGGAAAAGAAAGATATTTCTGAGCCTGGCTGAACTTCCAAAATGTACAGCCAATCTCCTCCTAGAGACTTCTGTCAAAGGTTGAAATAGTGAGTACGACAAGAAAGGGAGATTGGGAGTGAAGGAAGGAGGTGGAAAGAGAGAGGGGGAAAAGGAAGGGGAAGATGGAATAAAGACTTGACTCTAATTGTGGGGACTGGTAAGCCTATGATCTGTAGGAGAAACAATATTAAAATTCTGGTAGGAGTTATTGTTACAGAAAATGTGTCAGTCCAGAAAACAGTACAGCAGGCTGGCTTTCAACACTGCAGTCTGGAAGCACAAGTCCTTTTCCTACCTGTTTGATTATATATATTCTGGTCTATTTCCAGACGTAAGACCTATGACTTGTCCTCCACCAAAGCCAACACGTGCTCACTGCTCAGTCTGTGATCTAAGTTCCTCACAACTCTCTCAGCTTCAAAACAGAACCTTTTAGGATTTCTCTAGACTTTTATCCAGAGAGAGCATTGTTAAATGTAGACTACCTGCCACTAGTGTAGACCAAACCTGTCAAAGGTTTCCATCATCTTCATTAAGTACATTAAGCCTCTTAGACAATTTCACAATAATTATAATGTTGTGCCATGCCTGCAGCTAACCCATCCCTATACACACACATGCTGCACTCTGTTATGAACGACACACTCCTTCACATATATTTTGTAGGCTATTCAGTTTTACTCGTATGTGTTCATATCTTTCCTATTCCCTTCAGTTACTCTGAGCTGTTTGTCATATTAGTCTCAAATTTCAAGAGATGCTTGATATATCCTGACTTAAGTATTTGTAATTATGTCATTATGAATAACTTTTTTGAGTTTGAGATTTTTCTTGTAGCAATGATAATAGTTTCTTTTGTCCTAGAAGATGTTTAATTTTAATACAGTCAAGTATATCAATCATTCACTCTGTGATTATTCCACTTTGAATATCATTATAGAAATATTTCCCAAACCTAATGTCACACATGCTATATGAGTCTCCTCATTTTTAGTATTTTATTTTGGCATTTTACACATTTACTTTCATCTGAACATATGCACCTCTGCATATCTATGATGTTACAAACATCATAAAGAAGTTTTGTTTATCAAGATATATATATATATGAAAGGTATTCAGCAAGTCATTAAATTTTAATTGGAACTACATCACCAGTACTTTCTGTGCAGCCACAGGTATGTTTTAGAGCCTTCTATTTCATTCCATTTGGCTCTTAGTGCAGCTATTGCTTGAATGCCTTCCACAAAAAGCATATGCTGGAAATCTAGCCCCCAACCCAGCAGTGTTGGGAGGTGAGGTCTTATGGGAAGAGATTAGGCTGTGAGCATGCTGCTGTCATAAATAAATTAATGCTGCTTTCATGCAAGACTTTTTTTTTAATCATGGGAATAGTATTTTAATACAGGGACAAATTTGCATCTCTCTCCCTTCCTCCTTTCATCAAGGGACAAAACATCAAAAACGGGTCTCGTCAGTTGCTTACACCTACAGATCATGCTACCTACTGTTCAAAAATGAGAGAAAAAGAGTTTCTTTGTAAGCTTTTGTACTAGGGGAGCACAAAACAAAATAAGACAGAAACCACTGTTATTTATAAACACTCTCAATCCCTAAGCTTTACAATAATTGAAATCGTTCATGTAGGCTTCTTTCCTTATCTGTCAGTCTGTCTGTCTTGGAATCTTTCTTGGTTGCCACATGGAGTTTTCTTTATTTAAGTAGGAACGTTGTATAGACCCACCATGTGTTAGTACCATCATTTCCCTCCTCCCTGCCCCCCTCCCGCTGGGGGCCCTCCTCAGAGGGATAGCTAGTATCCCCTTTGGATTTTTTGATGAACATTTTACCTTCTGTTGAAAAACTTAGACAATCAATAAAGAACAAAATTTTGAGGAAAATATTAATCAACATTGCATGGGACTTACAAATTAAATTTGAATATATGTGTAAATGATATACAATGTCCACTTCTTTTAGGGCATCACATCATCTGACATTTTGTAAGGACCTCTGTCCTCTAGGCGTGATGACATGGCTAGCCACCTTTGCATTTATGAACCACTTGTGACCCTCAGAAAATGGGCCTCAAAATTCTGTCTTAGGTGGAGCAAAGGGCTCACATAAACCCTGAGTGCTCCTCCACTACATGATGTATCAGATGCTAATAGACAACGGAAACAAAGGAGACTTCTGGGTAGAGTAAGTAAGTTCCCAATGATCTTGGGATCCTCCCCCTAGGCCCCATAAGTAACCCCAATTCAAGTCAATGCTTCACCAAGCTGGACTTTGAAAGAACTGCTTCATTCTTTTGTCACTGTCCTCAGCTTTCAAATAAAATTCCATGGAACATTACATAATAAAGTATTACACTGTCATTTTTAACACTTTCCAAACTTTTACTGAGAGAAACTGTGCGATACTTTGTTGGAAATATGCAAATGGTGGGCTATTGGAAAGGGGTTCTTTTTTATATAATTATATAATTTTTTTACTAGTTATGGCTACTTTACAAAACTGCTTCCCTACTAATTTCAAGAACACATATTATTTACCTAAAACCCATATAATCAAGAAAATAAAGTTCCTGTAAAACACAACTCTATAATTTTCTTGAAAATCTTATATCTCACAGAAATATCTCATTATGACTTAGGTAACTCTTGTGTATTATTTTTAATTTTATTTTTATTTATTTATTTATTTGACAGAGAAAGAGAGAATGGGCGTGCCAGGGCCTCCAGCCACTGCAAAAGAACTCCAGATGCATACGCCCCCTTGTGCATTTGGCTAATGTGGGTCCTGGGGAATCGAACCTAGGTCCTTTGGATTTGTAGGCAAATGCCTTAACTGTTAAGCCATCCCTCCAGCCCACACTTGTGTTTTTATTATATCATTAATCATGCTTATCTGTCTGTTTTTAATTAGTGTGCCCTTTTCTCATGCAGTTATATAAACATTTTCTTAATAGAGTTAAGGTTAATTCAAATACATAATTGTTTTTGGTTTTGTTCCTCTGTCTGCACAAGGATTAATTTCCTTTCCAAAACAGTTCAGTGCCACCAGCATTAAATTCTCCTTTCTTCACAACTACAACCGACTTTCTGTGCTGCTTTCCTTTATTTTTTGGGATTCAACCCCAAAATGTCCCCTATTTGCCTGATTTCTTCTCAAAACAGTGAGGCTAAAAGGCCTCCTCCTGAGCTTCCCAGTGACTCTGGAGACTGAAAGTGCCAATCATCCTTCTCCATGGGCACCGTGCCATCTCCAATACCAGCATGTTTTATTATTTTGTTTGCTTGTTTGCTCCTTGCTTTTGACATTGCACCCATATGGTACTATACATATCTCTGTTTCTGATAGAGAAAGAAGTCAAAATTGGTTATTAATTTTCTTGTGAATATAGAAAGTATTTTCCTTATATTACCAGTCTTCCTATTTCTGTAAATAAGTCTTTAGTCATTTTGATCTCTGGTTTTCACATAATATTTATAGATTTATTTCCCTATTTTATTGTCCTAAGAAATGCTCAGCTAAAAACAGCCAGCTATAGTTTCTCAGTATACTGAACTATGAAAATTAAAATATATGCTAAAATCATTCTATATAGTTGTGTGAGGTAGCCAGGGCTAACTAGAAAAGTAAGTTATTATTTCAGAAGGTGATTTGTACTATGTAATACTTTATCCATTATAAACCTCTATTTTAGTTTTTAAAAATATTCTCTAATTCCTTCAAGTAGATTTTCTCCTTACTTGTTTTGATTTTTGTGATTTTTACAAATGGCTTTTCTCCAAATGACTTGGTTGACAATTTATTTGTATAATGTTATTATCTAGCATTCATTAGAGAAAACTGAAGAGGGCTGGAGAGATGGCTTAGTGGTTAAGGTGCATGCCTGCTAAGCCTAAGGACCACGGTTCAATTCTCCAGGTCCCACATAAGCCAGATGCACAAGGGGGTGCACGTGTCTGAAGTTCATTTGCAATGGCTGGAGGCCCTGGCTCGCCTATTCTCACTCTCCCTCTCTCTTTTCCTCTCTCTGACACTAATAAATAAATAAATAAAAATAAAAATTTAAGAAAAGAAAATTGAAGAAATTGTGGTATTTTCTTCCAGTAACCAAAAGTTCTTTCAAGAAGTCTAGTCAAAGGAAGATTTTTGTTGTACGTAGTGGCACATAGCACTTGGGAGGCAGAGGTAGGTAGATCGCTGAGAGTTCAAGGCTACTCTGAGACTAGATAGTGAATTCCAGGTCAGCCTGAACTACAGTGAGACCCCACCTCCAAAAAAACAAAATAATAATAATAATATTTTTATTTAATTGTAAGGCCAATTTGAAAATATTTATAAGGAGGGTTCTGTCACTGTGCTTTTATTATCTCATGATAATCATTCTAAATATTAAGCTTTTTCATTGAGAAATCCTCTATTCCTGATCAATGATATCTTTCCCCAAATGTTGAAAAAATCCTACATCAATAATGTATTATCCCTGTATTCATAATCTGTCTTCCCTTTCCTTTCTTTCTCCCTCACCTCTTTCTGTGTTCATCTGCTTGCTATTACAGTTTGATTAAACATCAAATTTTCTTTTTTTCACACAAGAAAAGATTTTCTTTGGTTGTTATTACACGTTATTATTATATTATTGTTATTATACTTAAAGTAGGATTTTTAGACAATTATTTATCTGAGAGAGAGAAAGAGAGGCAGCTAGAGAAAGAGAATTGGTGCACTAGGGTCTCCAGCCACTGCAAACAAACTCCAGATGCATATGCCACCTTGTACATCTGGCTTTATATTGGTACTGGGGAATTGAACTTGGGTGTTCAGGTTTTGTAGGCAAGCACCTTAAGCACTGAACCAGCTCTCCAGCCCCTAAAGTAGGTTTTCTGTGTGTTGTGAATTATTCTTTTGAACATAGTTTTCCTATATTTCTTGTATTTTTACACTCTCTCTGAGGATACATTATAATTGTACTGAAGTTCTTCACACATTTCAAATATTTCTGGCGACCTTCAGGGTGGATGTTCCACTTACTAAAGGAGCATCTTAATCTTTCATGCGTCTGAATTCCTAAAGTACCAGTGTAGGTTCATAACTAGTTCGTGCTTTTGTATGAGGTTAAATGTAGGCTGTATCTAGCTTTCCCTCCACTAGAGGACTGGTAGTGAATGAGCACAAGGCAACAGATGTTCATGCTGTCACATGGCACAGTGGATGCTGCTGCTTTGGTGTGCCACACCTTTATCAACTTGACCACTCAAGAGAAAATGGGCTCAGTTCAGGTTATCTCACTGTCACCAGAGTGGGTCCCTAACCTTCATATTTGTACGGGTGGGCCCAGTCAGTGTCTTGAGTATGACAAAGGAACTCAAATCCACCAAACATATAGTGGGCCTGAGTCACATTTCACACACTCTGAGCCCAGACAGAAACCCTGATGAAAACTTGTAAATAAATATATATATATATATATATATATATATATATATATATATATATATATCCCTTGAATTAAAACAGAATTTCTTTGGGAATAAGAGAAAGAGATTTTTAGCTTCTTTTATCATATATCAGAAGAGAGTAAGTCATTTCATATTTATATTACTCTGGGTACAAATAAGTGAATTGGTTGCTAATACTTAGAGATGAAGAAATTCGAGAGATTTATGAAGAACTGTCTTCTAGCAAGGTTAGCATGCGTCTGCTGGGAGCAGAGAAAGCAACATAAACTTCCTAAATGGGAGATGTGCAAGCGAGGAGTTCCCACACCCACCACCCCGCACAGATATCAGCCGTAACACTCTGCGCTCATATGCAATTTGGAAGCCAGATTCAATTTTAAGAAGATAAATTGTTGGATGTTTTTTCTATGTTAATAGTAGAGTTGGGAGCTGGGGAGGTGCTAGTGGGAAACTCATCAATACAGATGGCTATAGCATGAAAGTGAACTGAATAAATACTGAGTTCACATTAAAGGTGAAAACAATACTTTCCCCTCAGCTTTCTTCCACACTGATCTCATAAATGTATTTGGGAAGGGCATGCAGACCTTATCCACGTTTAACTCCTAAACTATCCCTCATATTTTGATTCCATCAGGTCTATCAGCAGATTTTTCCTTCTGGTCCTAATATTGATGCATTGTGTTGTTTTCTTGTTTTAGGGAGGAAAGAAAACAATTAAGGTTAATTAGGCTACCATAATGAATACACAGAGGACAATGATGGCTTGATATGCTTTATGAAATGAAATGCAGCTGTGAAGGTATTATTAATATTTGTGGTTTACTATAGTAATACAGGATTTTAAGCTTTCAAAATGATATAAACTATACTTATTTTACATACTAGCTCAAAGATTTCTTTATGAGATTTAATTAAAAACAAGCTATAACCTAAGTTCCTTTCTTATGGAAAAATAACATCTTCCTACCACTAATGATTAAACAAATTATTTGAATGAGCAACTATATAATAATCACTTGAAATATTTAAAAATAATTTAGTAGCTAGAAAATTACAAGTAATATAATTAAAATATTCATGAACTTTTTATAAAATATTCAATATATCTATTAAGATTTAGCCCAGTCATTTCTTATCTCTGTCTTTCTATAACAGAAGGAATTAATTGAGCATGATTTTTTCTTCCTAACAACATACTATTATATATTCTCTAGTGTTGTTCAAAAAAAATATAGTTTTGTATCTATTAACAATTCATGGAAATGATTTTAAATTGTGAATATAAAACAATGTGATGATATTGCTTTCATTTTTTTTCTTTAAAATGTCATAAGAAGCCAGGAGTGGGGGTGCATGCCTTTAATCCCAGATCCTGGGAGGCACAGGTAGAAGAATCACTGTGAGTTCAATACCAGCCAGAGACTACATAAGGAATTCCAGGTCAGCCAGGCCTAGAGTGAGACTCTCCTTAAAAAACAAAAATAAATATATGAGGGATAGGAAGGAAGGAAGGAAGGAAGGAAGGGAGGGAGGGAGGGAGGGAGGGAGGGAGGGAGGAGGGAAGGGGGAAAAGAAAATATACTTTCAGGTACTGTCCACCTCTAGATTTCTTAGCCCATCTTACTGCGTCAAGTCAGGACATATAAAAGATGTTTCTGTGTTTCTGTGTACGTGTGAGAATATTGTGGGGGTGGATGTCTCTTTGCTAGGATTATACTCTATGACTATCAACAAACGTAAAAAAAAATGCAATTACTGAAACTCACTTCTTGGTTCTGTGGGCAGAGTGCTTGCCTAGCAAGTGTATAATCTCTAACAGTGCATGAGCCAGGTGTGCTATGTCAGCTGTAAAGTGAGAGAAAGAACAGCCTGGGCTACATGAAACCATGTCCCAAAAATTACATATATATATATATATATATATATATATATGGTGTTTCCTATACTTCAATTTTGGCATTTTGTATTCACCTCTAATGCTTTTATTGCTTTGTTTCTCTGGAGATTATTATTATTATTATTATTATTATTTGATTTTTTGAGGTAGGGTGTCACTCTAGCCCAGGCTGACCTGAAATTCACTATTTGTGTTAGGTTGACCTTGAACTCACAGTGATCCTTGTGCCTCTGCTTCTTGAGTGCTGGGATTAAAGGCATGTGCCACCATGCCTGGCTCTCTGAAGCTTTTTTGTGTGAGAGAAAGACAAGTTCTCACTGTTTTAACCCAGGTTGGTCTTGAACTCATTATGATGTTGCCCAGTTTGGCCTCAAACTCTCACTTTTCCTTCTACCTTTGCTTCTTATGCAATGAACATAAGTATGTGCCACCATGCCAAGCACTCTATTTTGTTCTGCTATTTTTTTTTTTGGTATTGCTATTAATTTGACTTTAAACTCAATAAAGAAAAATATGATAATTTTTATTGTTTTACTGAACTTTTAACTTAAGTACTTTGTTCTTATCCATTTCCAAGTATATTCATCTGTTGTGTAGTAACTAACAACCAATTGCTATCTGGAAAATAAGTGCTCAAAATAATTCCATATAATTTCATGCTTAATTGCATTTGTAATCCCAAGCCCTTCTCACATGAATATAAAGACGACTCAGCATAAAACTCCATAGCTTAATTTCATTTTTCCTCCAAATGGTTTACTGGCATCCTTTACTCATTAGTCAAGGGAAAAGAAAATAAGATGAGTTCATAGTGCAAATTTCTGTGTCTAATAGAACAAATATCTGTGTCTAATAGAACAAATAATTCCTTTAGCATCGAAAACTGGTTTTTGTTTCAATAATATCCTCCCTGTTGAATAGAACAATTACTTAAATGTTGACATAGTCACTAAACAAAATAAGATGAATGGACTGGATTAAAAATACAAGTAATGATGCACATCAATTCTCTCAGCAAGAACCAAATGTAATTGTTTTAACCCCTTTGAGACACATTTACTGCAACTTAAGTTTAACCACCTTCATAATTCAAGTTTTTTAATGAGACCTAATGTGAGAATAAGACACATTTTGCACATTACAATTTTTTAAGCAGACTAAACTTAGATAAAACGAGGGATAAATTAGAATTTTCAAATTGTCTATAATACAAATACGTGGAATGTGTAACAAAAATTTTTGAGTGTCCCAATTTTTCAGAATGGTTAATAGGTGACCTTGAGAATTACTTGTATTGCTAAGCAAATATGATGTAACCAAATGTGCTTAATGCAAGGTTAATATATCATTTTACAGCAGGGCGTGTTGGCGCATGCCTTTAATCCCAGCACTCGGGAGGCAGAGGTAGGAGGATCGCCCTGAGTTCAAGGCCACCCTGAAACTACATAGTTAATTCCAGGTCAGCCTGGGCCAGAGTGAGACCCTACCTCAAAAAAACAACAACAACAAAAAAAATAATAATAATAATATATAAAATTATATATATATATACATATATATATATATTCAACTTATTTTAAACCAAATATTGTAAAATCATATATATATATGTATATAATATATATAAATATATAAAATTATATATAAAATATATATATTATATATATTATAATATATATAATAATATATAATAGTAATAATATATAATATATATATTATATATTTATATATATTATATACATATATATATAATTTTACAATATTTGGTTTAAAATAAGTTGAACATTTACTATTAAATTATTGCATGCTATAACCTATATTCTAAATTTTATAAAACATCCATGACATCAAATACTTTCAAACTCTATTACTTCTGTTTTCCAAACAAGAGCACCTAACATCGGGCTGGAAAGATTGCTTAGTGGTTAGGGCACTTGCCTGCAAAGCCAAAGAACCCAAGTCTGATTCCACTGGACCCACGTAAGCCAGATGAACAAGGTGGTACATGCATCTGGAATTTGTTTGCATCAACTGAAAGCCCAGGAGTGCCCATTCTCTCTCTCTTTCTCTTTCTCTCTCAAATAAATAAATAAATAAAAATTAAAAATAAAGCATTAAAAAAAGAAAATTTAACAAAAAGTTGAAATACATTAAGAAAAGTCACACTTTCTGTGATAGAAAATCTTATACTCAATTATTTTGAAGGTAATTTTAGATAAAATGATTTATTTTAGATAAGCCTACTTTATATAAGATTCTCAAACTGAATGGTTCATGTACATAGTTGAAAATATAGGAAAATTCATGGCACAATTCAAAATATGAAGCAGAATAAGAAAAAAAGGTCAGCATCACACGTATGTGTGTAGATAGATGGATAAATGTGTTTTTGGGGATCACTAAAATACACATTTCTTTCTCTTAACTAACAAAAGTTCGTATACTATATTAGAATCTAGGTAACCAAAGTCATAGAATTTCATAATTTTTTCTGTGATGACTAACATGAGCTTTACCTCATGTAATTTATCAGTGTATTATTTATTTTCTCATGGAGCTAGTTCAGCCTTCTACATATGTTTGTGTGCACACACTTGTGTACATTCAAGCATATATTGTGATTTAAATTCATCAAATTGATTAAAAGCAACCATTATGCTTAGGACTAAATAACGACGGAGGGGTGTTTTTTGAATTTGTGTTATTTACTTTAATGTATTTTCCAGCCAGATAATTCTTCCCAAAAATATAAAATTAAATTCTTTTCAGAAACTTCACTCCACAGTTTGCTTTATCTGGGAACACAAATAACTGGGGTCTTTGAAAATAAATATTGAGAGATTATTTTTACTATGCTTATAGAAACGAACAGACAAATAGATTTGGATAGCATTTCACACCTCAAGAGGGTCATTCCATTTTTTTCCTATTTTTTGAGACAACAGGCATCTCCTGAAATTTAATCACTGACTCTGACCATATGCATAATTGGATCTTTAGTCAATATCCAATCCATAGAAATGTGTTCAGTATTTTGCCATCAGAATTCTTCACACTGCAAAACTGTAATTTGAGAAACACATTTACTGGATGAAAAAACTCAGCAGCTTCCACGAGGAGATAAGAGAACAACAGCAGGTCCTCATCCAGGGATGCTGGAGTTTACGTATTTCCTGAAGTAGACCCATGATGGTATCAATAATGAGACATATGAAAAGAAAAAAATGTGGATTTTAAGGACGGTTTGACTATTGTCAAAGTTGCTGCAGTGAAAGAAAGGTGCAGAATTTCACAACAAATAAAGTGTACAGTCTCGGTAAAATTCCTGTTCAAAAACTGAAAATAGTTTTCATTTGGAATTGTTTAACTGACTGAAATGTTATTAGAAAAGTCCTTTATTTCTTTGCTCCTATGTTACTTCTGTCTAGAAAACAAATTGAATGAGTGGCTATGCCTCTGTGATTTGAAGTGTGACTTGTAAAGTATGTGCTATTTTTATACCACTGCTCTTAAGTCACCTGTGAGTTTCTTCTAGCATCTTTTTGAATCTGTGAACATCTTACTATTGTTGTTTCTTTTGATTTAAAATTTCAGGTTATTTTCTTCCGTAATCTATTGTCCCAGCTGGTCAACTAGTCAAATTTTTATTTGCTTTCCAATGATTGATTAAAATAAGATACTGGTGTTCCTTCTGCAAACATTTTCTATTGTGTATGTGTTTCAGTTATTCCACATATTTCCTTTGAGATATATATATATATATATATATATATATATATATATATATATATATATATATCAGCAATATTTAATAGGTATACAAGAAAAATAAACTATGGAAGACTCCCAAACAGAAACACAGCATGTGACAAACATGTAATCATTACTTATGTTCCATTTCCAATTTTTATAATTCCATTTATAGTTCCATTTAAAATTAAAACAGCTATGAGTTAAATATGATTTTCAATGAAAGCTACTATATTTTTTTCTGGCAATGCTTGTCACAAGTTTTAATAATGCTGAGACTTTGCATGGGGAGAAACAAACTTTAAAGTGTTTTCATATTCATCCTTAATTTTGATTGCAAAATTTACAGCTTACATGAATCGACATGACTGTTTAATTTACAAGGATGGCAAGTGAGACTCTGGGAATTAGCGCAAGCCATTGAAGAATCTAGGCTATGAATCTATGTTCAAGTTAAAACTCCAGAGGTCTTTCCTCTAAAAATGATGCTTATACTTTACTCTGAAACAAACTCAGACTGAAAAATTATTGCTGATGAATAGACAGATAGATAGATAGATGATATATAGATAGATTGATGATAGATAGATAAATCATAGATAGATAGATACATAGATACATAGATAGATGATAGGTAGGTAGGTAGGTAGATTGGTAGGTAGATAGATAGATAGATAGATAGATAGATAGATAGATAGATAGATAGACAGACAGATAGATAGATAGATAGATGATAGATAGATGATAGGTAGATAGATGGATAGATAGATGATAGCTAGTCAGATCAGATCCCAGATTTCAAAACAAAATAGTGCTGTAGTTATGTAGTTATCTGGTAATCTTACATCTATTAACTAATAAGCTAATTTAACACAGAGAAAGAAGCCCTTTTTTTAATTATATAATTTAAATTCGACAGTTGTGAAATTCATCAGCTATATAGTTAAATACCATAACAAACTTTCCTAAGTTATAATTTACTCATCCTGTTGCAGAAGTGGAAACACCAGCCCTGTGAAAGTGCTGAGCAGATTAAATAGCAGGATCTTGAAAGCCAAGCAATCAGTGGTGTCATATTTTCATAATAGTTCCCATTTCATCTGACGGACGTTGTTGATAAATTTACTCTGAATTTCATCTCAGCACAATTTGCCTGGTATTCAGTCCAAAATGAAACCTTTGCATTCATCTATAGCCTTCTTCCCTGTGGTTGTTCTACAAGACTAATCTTCATTTATAGTAATCTGTGTTTGCCCGACACAATATGAAATGAAAGACTGCGCCAATGTTTTTAATAAATAAGCCCATATGGTATGTAAGAGCAGAAGTCATAAAGTATCTGGGAACTTCAGTATTTTAGGATGGAATGAAGACTGTTTACAATGGTAAGAAATTAAAATGAAATCAAACCACAGCACAAAACATTAGAAAGATCAGTTCACCCTAACACAGTCTGAAAAGCTGAAACTTACATCAACAAGTCATGACGTTATAAAAAGCTGTGGTCACAATAATTAAAAGGAATAGGACTTAGGTTAGCGGAGGGTTGTCTTCATGTTTTTATTACACTGAGGGGTCATGCACAAGAATGAAAAATAAAATAAATATGAAATAAACATATGTATCACCTACCTGACCCAGACTCTAGACCAAAATAATCCTAAACAGGAACGGTATGTCACCTTTGTTTGGTTAGGTATGAAGCAAAATATTGCACAACATTTAAATGCAACAGGAGGCGTGGGAAAGATAATTCAGTCGCTAAAGTGCTTGCACTGCAAGAATGTGGGCCTGAGTTTGAACAACACCACATAAGGAGGAAAGAAAAGACAGCCGTGTGTGTGCTCTTGTAATCCCAGAGCAGGGATAGATAGGACAGATGGAAACCTGGAATCACTGGCCAGTCAGTCTAGGTTACTTGAACTCCAAGGCCGTAACTGAGTAATTTTAAAACATCTTTAACAGACATATCAACTACATTGGAATAATTTAAGGTATATTGTATCTTATTCTTCTACATACTAGTTTGTATTTTTCTTTCTTTTGATTTTTTTTTTAATTTAGCAGGTGAGTTACTAATTAAATATCATCTAATTGCTCCATTGTTGGTCATGATAAAAGCATTAATTAAAACAAGGAACTAGGGCTGGAGTGATGGCTTAGTGGTTAAGCGCTTGCCTGTGAAGCCTAAGGACCCCAGTTCAAGGCTCAATTCCCCAGTACCCATGTGTTGCAGACAGCTTCAGGTTCGCTGAGATGAACTTCCAGACCAGGCACAGTTATGGAGGAAGGGATATTATTTATTGAAGCTTACAGATCCAGGGGAAGTTCCATAAAGGCAGGAGAAACGGCCTGCTCTCCACAGGGCCAAACAGAGAGAGCAAAAGCCAACCAGCCACCACAGCACACAGAGCAAAACTACAGCCAAAAGGTCACACAGCACACTTCAGGAACTCCTGCTAGGCACATTTGCATATCTTTACAATGGAATCTCAAACCATCACCACACCTTAAGACCGGGCTCCCAGTGACCTTGCCTCTAGCAAGGTGATTGCAGATGCAAACTATAACTAATAAAACGTTGAATATATTGGGGGACATATATTCAAACTACCACATTCCGCCCCTGGCCCCCAATATATTTAGCTCCTGGCCCCCAATAGATTTATAACTATTACACATTGTAAATTGTACTCAGTCCAATTTCAAAGGTTCTTACAGTCTTGATCAACTTAAGATAGTGAGTCCTGTAAAATCAAACAAGTTAAATACTTTCAACATGTAAAGGCACAGAGTAAACATTTTTAACTGTATAAGGAATAGCAAGGAGAGACTAGAACAATGCAAACTCAATCAGCCGTCATCAAACTTCTGCAGTTCAAGTTCAATATAACCGTAGACTGACAGTCTCCAGGTTTTCCAATTCCGCCCCTCCAGCTGGGCAGAGTCTCCAGGGAAAACTTTCATCCTATGCCAACACTGCACTCCATGGTAGCCCTTTTGCACAGTCCTGGTATATCCAAAACATCTTCAGGTCTCCATGCAAACCACGGTCCATCCTCCAAAGGCTCTTCCAGCCTATTCCTGAGGGTCTTCATGCCCTGCCTCATGCCGCATCTCAGCAGCGGCTCCTGGAACCGTTTGCAATTCATGACCATTCTATGCATTTTTCATATTTCCAAAACTAATACCAGGTGTGCAGGACACAGCCATATTCTAAATCCAGGGACAAAACAAATCATAGCCTTGAAAAGCAGGTTCCTTCTCCAGTCAGCTCTTTCCAAAGAGTTTGCATTTCTAACAGTCTTTCCTCAGGCATCCTCTCCATTTTTTTAATGTAAATCAAGTCAGGCCACCTTCCTTCCACCTTCCTTAAGATTGCTAATGTGTTTGACAATAGCAGCTAAACCAGTCTCAGTGCCTCTGCTTTTAACTTGCTTGAGGTTTTCCAACTTAAAATCTTAAAATCTCAGTCCGATATCTTCAGCCAAGCACATCAGTCCATTACAAATTTAACCTTGATCAAACTTTCTGGGCCTGGATAGCGGAACGTAGCCATCCCTTATGCCAGTAGCCCAGTTCCAACAAAGTCCTCTGCCGTCTTTCCTTCCCCTTAGAAACCTCATAAGCCAAGCCTCGAAGTTCAGTACTATCTGCACTTAGCATTCTCAAACTCTCATCAGAATAGTCCATAAAACTTGGCTTACCACTCCAGAAGGCATCTTTAGTTGCAAGCACCAAGTCCATGCCCATTCCTCCAAAACAAAGGTTCCAAAAGACGAATATCCACACGGTCAGGTTCATCTCACCCCACACTCCTCGGTACCACTTTACTGTTGCAGACAGCTTCAGGTTCGCTGAGATGAACTTCCAGACCAGGCACAGTTATGGAGGAAGGGATATTATTTATTGAAGCTTACAGATCCAGGGGAAGTTCCATAAAGGCAGGAGAAATGGCCTGCTCTCCACAGGGCCAAACAGAGAGAGCAAAAGCCAACCAGCCACCACAGCACACAGAGCAAAACTACAGCCAAAAGGTCACACAGCACACTTCAGGAACTCCTGCTAGGCACATTTGCATATCTTTACAATGGAATCTCAAACCATCACCACACCTTAAGACCGGGCTCCCAGTGACCTTGCCTCTAGCAAGGTGATTGCAGATGCAAACTATAACTAATAAAACGTTGAATATATTGGGGGACATATATTCAAACTACCACACCATGTAACCCAGATGCACAAGGAGAAGCATGCTTCTGGAATTTGTCTGCAGTGGCTGGAAGACCTGGTGCACTCATTCTCTCTCTCTCTCTCTCTCTTTCTCTGTCGCTTTCAAATAAATAAAAATAAATAAAAAATAAAATAAAACAAGGAACTAAATCATTTTCCATGATCACATTGATAATATATTCACATGGCCATGACTATAAATGTATTTTATTCAGTATGAGCAATTTAAGAAAAATTACTTTCTATTTCTTGTACAAAACTTTCTGTATTTAACACTATAAAGAATTTAGAGAGACAACTTGACTTCCTTCTTTATTTTCAGCAGGCTAAATCCGGCATTCTGCATTTCCTGAGGAGTACAGCACTGCACCCGTGTGCTGCCTGGAAAGGGAATGTCATCCTGTAAGAACTTTGAAACACACACTGATAGAAAGTAATGTAAAGCGCAGGAATGTTTTCCTTTGACCATTTAACAGCAAGCAATAATGTTAAAAGATTTTGTATTCCTGTGTTTAAGATATTCCCACAGTCTCAGTTCATCAAAAAACATAATGCAATATTGATATATTAACACAATCTTGGTGTCAGATTTCAATTAAATTACGAACACATTTTCCAGTTATCTTTTGTCATAAAAGTAGCCCCTACATTTCAGTTTCCGTCTTATCTCCTACATTCATTCTATTCACCTGGTTAATATATCCCCACTGGAAACTTTATACTTCCCATGTATAGGTAGTACACATTTTCATGCAGATTAAATCTCTGCAACATCTCATTTCTCCTAAGAATCCTGTAACCCACTAATGAGTTAACAACATGGTTTATGCATGAATAGGAAGCTTCTTCAGTGATTCCAACTCGTCAATGCTCTCGGTCTTGATGCTTAAATTCTGTCAGTCTGTTGGCTCTGTTGTAGTATATTCCCTTGAGAAGACCTCTGGGGGGGGGTGAGAGATGAAGTGGACTTCATGCACACGGATAAAGGCCTGTGGAGCCCGCTGACACTGCCATATTTCCTATCTCCATATCCCACGTATACCACTATGCTTGTCCGCGTGTGCCTGTAGCTCCAGTCTCACAAGTGAGCAGAGACCTGAAAATCCTTGGAGCCCCACAAATTTTGTAACTAGTGAGGTGACTCTGGCTCAAGATAAGACCAGCAGAAGGGAGATGGAACAGGACACATTGTGCTCTGACCACTGTCGGCAAGCGTCTCGTGACGCAGGCGAGCACGTGGAGCAACACACTATACCATGCATACATGACACCACACACGCAAAATACAACACGGCATACACAGCACACACCACACACCATAAACGAAGATAGATGCTCCATTACAAAATAGCCACAAACAATCTATTAAAAACCTCTGGTCCTTTTATAAAAAATTTACTGAGAAACAAAAACCAGGGCACAAGGCCTAATCATAATTATATGAATTTTAGTTTCCCTAGCAAACAAAGATTAACTGCATATACTAAGTATAAAAATATTAAAATACAAAAATCCACACCTGTGTCTCCAACCTGTAGCTAAAGCAAAATAACTTTGTTTCTCCTTTTCTGATTCTAATACTTTTCATGATAGAAAAAAAAAAAGTTAAATGAGTCTTGCTCTACATATTCATTTGATCTGTCCCTAATTATATCAACAATTTCAAACATAAACCCCTCTGTCAGTAGACTTCACATTTATGTCCTTCATCTAGAACCTCAGAGTCAGCTCCGCTGTGCTCAGAGACACCACTCCCTCTGCTTTCTCTCACAGGACCCCTGTTCTGAAATATTGATAGAAGCCAGCATGAAAAACATAAAGCTTAGGGAAAACTGTGATGTCATATATGTAAAATACCTTTATTAAAATCTGTGAAACCTTGTTGAGATAAACAGTTGCAAAGATATTGCATGCTCTTAGATCAGAGCTCAATGAAAGATGCACCACGAACTTGATGTTTTGTCTATTCCACAAATTCATAGACTGAATTCCTAAATCCTAATGAGGCTGAGATAGGAGCTGGGAGCCCTCCAAATGAGTAAATCAGATCAAATAAAGCCCCATGAATGGAACCCTGAGCCTACAGGTTATAACAAGCCACATTAGAGCTCTGACCTCCCTACCACTCACTCCCTCTCTTTCTCTATCTCTCTTAAAGTGGCTAACATGAAGCAAGTGCACAGAAACAATGCTCTACTATATATTTTAGGCTAAGCAATTTAAAGTCACTGGCAATACCCATGCAATCAAGGGTACTGATCATGTGCAGTTCTCATACTCATACCCAAAGAGTTATCATGGTAAAATTTACATATATATTAACTTCAGAATATGAAAATTATTATGCTAAGGACATATCCCACTCATGACCCTAGAATGGACTTTTATTTATTTAAGAAACCTGTACATATATATGAACAAAGGAACATAAAATACCCACTAGCAGGAATTGAAATAAACTAACTTTGATAAATCAACACAATGGAGAAAGAGAAATAATCAATATGTAAGAGAAAAAAAACTGTGCAACAGCTGAGAAAAGAAGACACATATACAACAGTAGGAGTTCTGCAAGTCCATTTCCACGACAGAGTTCTGACTTCTGTGGAGAGAAACAGGAAGTTTGGTCTGTTATAAAGGACTTACTGGGCAGAGTGACCAATGAATTTCTAGGTAATGGAAGTAGTCTAAGGAAAGGCATATGCCCTTGTTAAAAATCCATCAAAGCCAAGCATGAAGGCACATGCCTTTTATCCCAGCATTTGGGATGCTGAGGTAAAACGTGGAGAGGCCAAGGCCCCCCAGAGACTACATAGTGAATTCAAGGTCAGCCTGGCCTAGAGTGATAACCTACCTTGAAAAAACAAAAACAAAACAAAACAAAACTCTATCAAAAGATGCAAGATCACTGTATTTGCTGTGCAAAACAACAAAATAGTTAAAATGCTTCTCACGAGGTTTACAGAAAATATTTCAAGAAGCCAAAAAGCAGTCTTTTTCAAAAACTGCATTTTTCTCCCCTCCCCCTTTTTTTGTCATCAGTAAAAAGATATAATGGTGTCTCAAATGTAATCTGACCTAAATACCCATTTTAATCATGTTCAAATCAGAAGCCATAAAAATCCAATTACTTTCCCGTAAACATTTGGAGAGTTAGCAGTGTGAGGTCTCATCTATCTGTAGAAAAATATCAACAAAAGTATTTTCTATAACTGTTTTTTACTTTCACTTTTAAGCACAAGAAACTTGGAAATACATTCCTGAGGTGGGACCATAGAGAAAATGATAATCTAAAATGTATTTTACTTCAATAAAGAAATACTAAGCATAGAGAGAACAAATTCTCAATTCACATAAAAAAATGGGAGTGTTAACAACGAAAGAATTTTAAGTAAGTAGCATAATAAAATAAACAACTTCAGCAGGAATTTCATTTGACAAACAAATAGCATATAAGCACATGCGAACCCATAGAGCATCATGAAGCATTAGGAAAATGCAAATCAAACCACAAAGTGGCCTCAATTTTCACAACACGAGGAAAACAAAAACACAGCTAATGTTGGTGAGAGCATGGGGAAACAGAAACAAATGCAAACTGCTGAGAACATGAGAAAAGAAGTGGACAGTGCAATAGGGATGCAACTACTCTGCAGAAAGGTAAGTACAGAGCTGACTTTTAGTGCATGGAAAACTGAAAGAGGAACTTGAGCAGATACCTGCATGCTATGTGCATTACAACATTTAGAAGAGCCAAGTGTAGGCCTGACTCAGAGGTTCATCAAGAGACAAGTGGATAAATGAAATACTCTGTATGCAGCACACAGTCCGTGATGCAGTCTTTAAAGGAATGGAAAGCCAGACCTGGGCACAGCCTGTAATCTAAGCACTTGGACATTAAAGCAGGAAGATCATGAGTTCAAAAATGATCTGATCTGCCTAAGAAGTCCATGTACCCAAACCCTAAGAAGACAGTAATGGAGGGCTGGAGATGTGGATTAGTGGTTAAGGTGCTTGTCTGCAAAGACTGAAGACCCATGTCCAACTTTCCAGATCCCACATAAGTGGATGTGCAAAGGTGAGACAAATGCAAGGTCGCACCGCACATTCCCAGCAGGTGACACAAGCATCTGGAGTTCAACTGCAGTGGCTGAGGCCCCGGCACGACAATCAATCTCTCTCTCTCTCTCTCTCTCTCTCTCTCTCTCTCTCTCTCTCTCTCATAAAAATAGTAATGGAAACCTGAGAAATGACATAAAAAGTATAAATCCTGAAAACAGTATTCTAAGTAAAGACACAAACAAAACAAATATTCATTTACATAAGGCATTGAGAAAACACACGTTCATAATGACAGAAAATAACATTTTGGGGACTGGAGAGATTGCTCAGTGGTTGAGGCACCTGCCGCCTGCAAAGCCTAATAACCCATGTTCAATTTGCAGTACCCATGTAATGCCAGATGCACAAAGTGGTGCATGCATCTGGAGTTCCTCTGTAGCCACCAGAGGCCCCAGCATATCCATGCCCATTCTCATTCTGTCTCTTTTCTTCCTCTCCCCTTAAAATTAAATTAAATTAAATTAAACTAAATTAAAAAGAAAATAACACTTTTTAATTTTAATGGACACTGTATCTGGGATACAGCAAAACTCCCAGAAAGAAATAATGATGATGTTTATACGAAGCTATGAACTTAATGTCACTGAGTAGTGCACATGAAAACAAAGTGACAAATTCTGCCTCATGTTCATTTTAGAAAAGATGTAAGGTGATAAATGCTACTTTATGTAGATTCTACCAGAAAATAAAACCTAATAGTGATTAAATTGATATATAATGATCCTCACATGAACATTAATATCAATATCAAACATACATACCCTTGAAGATTTAAAAAAATATATTAAAAACATTGGTGTGAGAACTATGTTTCCTCATATGGTAGCCAATATTTGTCATCCTAGCACTGGTAAGCTGAGGCAGGAGAATTATGAGTTTGAGGCCTGCTTAGGCTAGAGCCTAAGAGCCTGTGTCACAAATCCAAAATATCAGCAATGAAAACAGAACAATGCATAGAATTTCCTGAGAACCATTAATAAATTACAATATCTAATATTGCTATTCATTTATTCTTTACTAAAATTAAAGTGCCAGGGGTTGGAGAGATGACTCAGCAGTTAAGGAGCTTGCCTACAAAGTCTGTCAGCCTCAGTTTTATTCCCCAGCACCAGCTGAGAGGCTGCTGGCGCTCCCATTCTCCCTCTCTGTCTGTCTCTGTGTCTCTCTCCAAAAAAATTTTAAAAATTAAAAAATTTTAAAAATTAAAAAAATTTTTAAGTGGCACATGTGTGGCATCTATTTATAACAGCATGAGGCCTTGCATATGCATACATGCACATATATACATGCACACATAGACACACACTCTCTTCTGCATGAAAATTAAGTAATTAATTTTTGAATATAATATGGTGGAAAGCAACTGAAGAAGACACATTAGGCTGACATTAGTCCACTTCATATATGCCCACATATGCTCATGCACCCACACATACATGTGCATCCAGGCATATATGAATACATGTATACCACACAAATGTAAACATGCAAAAAATTAAGAAAATACATAGTAGTAAAATTTAGGCTAATCAATTATTAAGATTTAAAAACAGACATGGGAGCTCACTAATATAATCCAGCATTCAAGAGATTATGTCAGGATGTATACCATGAGTTTGAGGCCAGTATGGAGTACACAGTGAGTTCTAGGTCAGCCCTGGCTATAGGGTGAGACCTTGCCTGGACAACTAAGTAGTGCACTCATCATTCAAAATAATATGTACATCTAAATAATGCATAAGAATTGTTTGTGAAAGTTCTGTGTTGGAACATTTTAACGTAACTTATTCTGGTTTACACTTAGAATTAAGCTCATATGGGGAATAATTTGAAATCATTTTTGCCTTTTTCCAAAGAAACGCATGATGCAGCTATACACACTACTACAGCCTCTTGAACGGCAATCCTCATACCATATTGCCTAATATTTTTTCAAGGTAGCTTCTCACTCTAGCCAGGCTGGCCTGGAATTCACTATGTAGTCTCAGGGAGACCTCGAATTCATGGCGATCCACCTACCTCTGCCTCCCAAGTGCTGGGATTAAAGGTGTGAGCCACCACGCCCAGCCAAATTGCCTATTTTAATGCAATTTGCTTCCAGTGGCCCGTGTGAAAATGTAAGAAACAATGTTTATGAACACATTCTTTCATTCTAAAGTCACACATGCAAAATAGAATTTATTCTCAGTAAAATCCCAATTGACGTGCATTAGGGAGAAAATTCCCTCTCATTTCATTATGAAGGCCATCATCACATATGCCTCAGAAGTGTTAAATGGTAAATGTAAGGTACAGATATTCATAATTAATGTGCTTCAATGCATTTCTAAGTTTTAGACTCATGACGAGCACTGGAGATTACACATATAAGGAGAAAGAGCTTTTTTAAAGTTGGAAAAAAAGCAAAGGATATAAAAAAATACTAGCAGAAGTTCAATTACACTAAGAAGAGATTGATTAATGCTTCAAGCCAAAGAGGTCAGCAGTAAGAAAATGCCTCAGAGAAAGGAATAACTGAGGAGCTATGAGACAGGAAAATAAATTAATTTAAGTCAGAAGCCAGGGAAGCATTGTTACCCAGTTTTGAGTCAAGGTCATTAAAGGAACAATGAAACAACTCCAAAGAAATGTCCCCTTGGCTCAGGAACCCAGTGAAGAGCAAGGATAGCAGAGCCACTGTCGCAAGGAAGGCGCGTGGTGGTGGAGATTTACTGGGCACATACTACATGGCAGGTAAAGTACCAAGTGAACCCCCAAATCAGTATATTCAGTCTAGTTTAGTTCTATCAAAAAAAAATCTTGAATATCTTTGTCAGATAAATGTTTTGTTGCAAGATACAATACTTAAGAGTGCTCTCCAAATTTTGTGGTATAAAAAATTTCCACACCACATTCAATGTTAAACTACTCTGTGGCATAGAAAAATAGCTAGTGTCTTATAAACAGGCATGAGCTATCTTTAGTGCAATATTATTTATATTGCACAAAAGCAAACACTAAATCCACAAAAAGTTTAATCCAATCTCATGTAAAAATTTTTCTGACTCAAAGACCCATATCTAAGCTGAATGTGGTGGTCGTGCCAGTAATCACGTGCTTGGAGGGCTGACAGAAGAATACAAGGTCGCCCCAGTCTACATAATGAAGGCCTATGTCTAAAAGAAAAGAAGCGGGTGGAGAGCTTGTTCACTGGACAAAGTTCTTGCTTGGTAAGCATGCCAACATGCTTATATAAACTTGAACAGAATAGTAACATATGTGATCCCAGCACTCTCATAGTGAGATGGGTGACAGCGACAACAAAATCCCATGAGCCAGCGACCCTGGGGTTTGCAGTGGTGAACAAGAAGGTGTTCTGTCTCAAACGTGGTGAAAGGCAAGGACTGACACTCAGCATTCTTCTGTGACCTTCACACTGGCATCACAGCATCTGTGTGCCCGCTTGTACACATGATCACAACACACACACACAAACCACTGAAGATGAGACTGCTGCTGGTGGTGATAGTAATTTTAGAAGAAAACGAAGGGTGGTAGAGCAGGAAGGCGGGAAGGACATTTTAATTATTTTTAATTTCTTACCTTTTTTAAATTAAATCTTCAAGAAACGGACCATTGCTAGATTTGGATGACTATGCCAAAGCCAATGTTAGCATCTCAGCTAGACAATGAATCAAAGTTCAACTGTCATTTTAGAAGACCCGAGTCCCTAAAGGAACAGAACTAGGAAAAATGGATTCAAACCTTCCATAGACAAACAGAAAGATCCTGCTGAAACATGCCTTGTTCCTCTTATAATGAAGAATGGCATGGAAGCTTTTCTAAAAGAATAAAGACAGAATTACCCTATGATCCAGCCAACCTACCTCCAGGTATATATTACAGCATTTTTTCATAGCAGGTGATAGCAAAGCAGTTGAGGTGCCCACAACAGGTAAGTGGATAGAGAACCAGTGGTGACATACAGAACTAAATATTACTAAGCTTGCAAAGTATGACATGTCATCCTGACACAACAATGTATGGCAATGGAGAACACTCTGTGAAGTGAAATGAGGCAGAATAGGACGGAAAAAATGCTGCAAATGCTCTTATATGTGGAAGCTAATGAAAGCTGGACAGCCATAAAGTGGTTCACAGAGGTTGCTTTGGTTTAGGGCCATGCAGGAGGCTCCATTTGAAGGCTGAACGTTCTGCATGCTCTTTTGTATCATAATGAAGTCAATCATATGCACAGCTGAAGTGCATTAACCAAAATCAAAATACCATATAAAAAGTTAAATAGTGCTATCCAATGCTATTTCATTTTACCTTCTTCAAAACATCCCGAAGGACAGTGAAAGATGAAGCAGAAGACCAGTAGTCTTTTTTTTTTTAAAGGTGATGTTCTAATGCAACCCACTTGATATGAATATTTTAATTATGAGGAAGAAAGAAAACAGGGGAGTAAACTCGGAGCTGTGCGTGTTCACTAAGTATGTTTTCTTGGTTCTTTGGGAGACTGGAAACAAACTGTAAAATCTCACAAATACTACAGCCTACAGAAAGAAAAAGTAAGAAAATATTAGGAAGTTCATGCATCTACGTAGGTAGATGTAGCTGTAGGTAGATTATAGTCTCTTCCATCATCTTCTACAATAATGTATACACAAATGTGCTATAACGAGTTAAAACTTATTGAAACACATCCATATGCACATATATATATATATATATATATATAAACATATATATACACATATACATATATATATATATATGTATACACAAACACACACACACACACACACACACACACACACACACACACACACACACACACACACACACACACACACCTTGCATGGGGCCATTCAGAGTTAAGAGAATGTGAACTGTAAACATGATGTATTAAGTCATAACTGCATAAAAATAACTGCTATAATACTGCATTACTGGGATTACGTTAGAGTACCATCCTGTGCTGTGGTGGTGAGATCATATTCAAAGGGTCTGAATACAAATCCTGTGACACCAATCTGACACCAGTCATCTCTGGGAGAATGCTGGTTCCTTTCCAGTAAACTGTGCCACAGGAAAATGAGATTACTCTTGTTGCTTGCCCTCTTTTCACTGCATAGGAGGCACAATAATTATCTTTACGTTATCAGTAAGGCATCCTACTGACAACTGGCTATTAGTCATCAAGTTTGGGAGAAATCAAACCTTAAAACTCGGTTTTTTCACTCCATAGACTGATGGCAATGGTTACCCATAATTAATATTTTATGGAAAGAAGAACAAATCAAAATCATCTCAGAATAAAAGATTCTGTATGCTTAGAGTGAAGGAACGAAGGGCACTAGGTGAAGAAAGTAGAGTAAAAGAAATTTAGAAAGAAGAACCCGCTTACAGGTAAGAATGCATTTATGAAACAGAAAGTATAAATTGTGCATTTTGAGTAGCCTTAAAGCCACCAGCATTTGTTGATCATGACCAAGTAAAAGCAAACTCTTATAAGTCATATTTCCTGTTCTCAGATCATTCACAGATACAAGCCCTTCATTCTTGTTTTTCATATTAACTCTTGTACATAATTCAACAATTATTGGATAAAAAAGGCCAGTTCAAAATCTGTAACACTTACTAGAAGATGAAGGAAGGATTAAAAAATCCGGACAAAAATATACAACCAACTAAAATTGATCAGAAATTATGGAGAAAACGTGTTCCTACACATTAGCAGCTATTTCAATAAAACAGAAAACACAGTACTCCAAAAAAAATGTAAAGAAGTAAATGAAACTTACAGTGAATACAGTACTAGAAATAAATAAAAATAACAATAAAATATATTATGAACATAGCCAGGCATGGTTGTGCACACCTTTAATTCCAGCATGTGGGAGGAAGAGTTAGGAGGATCCTCATGAGTTCGAGGCCACCCTGAGACTACATAGTTAATTTCAGGTCAGCCTGGGCCAGAGTGAGAACCTACCTTGAACAACCAAAAAAATAAATAAAAAATAAATAAAAAATAAATAAAAAATAAACATTATTGTGAACATAATAACAGAATGAAAATGCAAAAATAATCAGAAATCTAGGAAGTCATGAGGATTTACAGAGTAAAGAATGATGGAAGCTGGGCGTGGTGGCGCACGCCTTTAATCCCAGCACTCAGGAGGCAGAGGTAGGAGGATTGTCGAGAGTTCGAGGCCACCCTGAGACTACATAGTTAATTCCAGGTCAGCCTGAACCAGAGTGAGACCGTACTTCGAAAAAAAAAAAAAAAAAAAAAAAAAGAATGATGTGGAAGCTTTCTCCAAGAAGCATTAGAATATAGGGGGAGGTTAGATCGGAGACAAATACAAATAAGAAATCCAACTTAACAAAAAGTCCAATAAGCAATATGCTTCGGTATATTCACACAAATAGGATGTATAGTGAAAATGTGTTCATTACCCACATTATAGCCCTTCAAGACACACTAACATTTTCAGCCACGCTGGAGAATTTGTTTGAACAATTATATTAAGAGCAACTAAAAATAATAAAGTGGCTGGAGAGATGGCTCAACAGTTAAGTCCCTTGTTTGCAGTGCAAAACACCCACGTTTGATTCTTCAGTACCCATGAAAGCCAGCTGCACAAAGTGTCTCAAGTGTCTGGAGTTTGTTTGCAATAGCTAGAGGCCCTGGCTTGCTTGCCCATTTACTCCCATTCTCTCCCCCTCTTTCTCTCTTTCTCTGCAAATAAATAAAAACATAAAAAGTGGAAAACTATTTTTCAAGTAGTTCTGAAACAGTTACTAGATCTATGGTAAACTTAGGGGCAAGTAAAACATCCACTAATAGGGAGAACTGACAAGTTTATCTTTCCGACGGGAGACCTGCTTATGGGGGACTTTGTTCTTCAGCTCTGTGGCACTCGTAAGGCACGGAACACACATCCAACTAAAAGCAGATTCAGCCTGTGAAGATGAAACAGTGGGAACATGCCTCTCATCCCATGGAACTGGAGGGCAAATCGCCTTATTAGTGAAGCTAACAGGCAAAGCGTACAGATAAGTACAGTCACAAAAATAAAACAAAACACTGATGCTGGGAATTCAGGGTCAGACTGGCTCTTGCCAGCATTTTGACCCAGATTTAAAATGTAAAATGTGTAAAGTAAGTAAGGGCTGTGGACATAGCCAACTGGCCAAGTGTGTGTTTTTACTTTGCAAGCAAGAAGACATCCTATCAAGAAGATAGACATGTATCTCCAGAACTCACATTTACAAAGTCAGCAGTGGTGACACACACTCGTCATCACAGCGCTCTGGAGGCAGAGACAGGGAGACCCCTGGGGCTCACTAGTCAGCACTCTAGCTTACTGGAAGAATGCCCAGGCCAGTGAGAAAGAAGCTCTGTCCTTACGAAAGAAAGACACTGAAGACTGTCTCCTTGCCTACACATACAAACACACAAATAATAAATGAAATGTGTAAGAAAACCAGGGGATGACAAAATGCAAGCTGAACAGGAGCCAAACAACAAAAAGGCACCATCTAAACTGGATAGGCAATCATCGTCTAATGTCATAAAATCTATTCATGAATAACACAGGAGATAGAAATACTGCCAGAAGTCACAGTTATCCTTAAGTTTGGTGCCACAAAAATAACTTTTTCGGGCTGGAAAGATGGCTTAGCAGCTAAGGCGCCTGCCTCCTAAGCCTAAGAATGCTGGTTCCAATGTCCAGCGGTTCCAATCTCCAGGTCCCATGTTTAGCCAGATGCAAAGTGATGCAAGGGCACAATGCCGCACTTGACCACCAGGGGGCGCACGCATCTGGATTTCATTCTCAGCAGCTGAGACACTGCTGGCACGCCCATCTCTGTCTCCCTCTCCCTCTCTGTCTATCTCTCTCTGTCTCTCTCTCCAAAAATAAATAAAAAATAATTTAAAAAAATTAAATAACTTTTTCACATGGGCCAATAATTTCCTCAGATAACAATGTGCAAACATATTATCAACAATATACATAAAGGAGTATATTACTTCATGACCTAGGTAAATAAATGATTCCCAACCGGAAGGGGCCCCTAAGGAGCATCAGGAAAGGAACTGTAAATACATATGAGAATAAACAAGGAACAAACATGCAGTGATAATTCCCGTTCAGATGAACACACTCATGTCTCCTGCACTGCTCTTACAGTACAGCATGTCCATACTATTGTGAGCAGAAGCCCGATTTTCAAACACTGTGTACTGTATAATGTCCATTGCAATACAAATCATAAACAAAAAAATCAAGCAACAACTAAAGTGTAACAGCTAAAATAAATTAGTACGTGTATAGAGTGAAAACATAAATGATGAAAATTTCCTTTTAAGAGAGAAATTAAAGCAGTTTTATTATATTTCATTAAGGATAACTTCTTTTGCTGTAAGCTACTTACTCTTTTATTTTGTAATATATAATCAACCAACAATTACATCTTCCATACCTTTCATTACACGTTATAGTTTCCGATGGGAGAAATTTGATTTATGTATCTTTTATATAATCCATAATCCTGCTTAATGTTTTTGTCATGCCGAATGAAATTACTTTTCATATCCTCCTCTGCTTATTGTAACATGTTCAATTTCTCCGTAGATTTCAATTACTTGAATCATCTCTTCATTTTGCTGCTTCCTTGGGTGATTTTTATTTTCTCTGTTAGACATATGTACAGGATTTGTTTTTGTAGTGTGGATATTTTAAATTACTATTAACAGCACTAGGCTTCCTTCAGGAACTATAATGTGTAGTTTTTTTTAAGAATATAGCATTTTTCATATTGAATTTTAGTACTAGCTGCTAGGTTAGTCATGGCCTAATACCCGTAGTAACAGTACTAAATAAAGTGACATCTGTAACCCTAAGTCTTATTTTTATTTCTGCCCAGCAGTGATTCCACCACTGTTCCCCGCACCCTGTGAGTGGGGCACACTAACTACTTCCTGTGCAGCCACTGGTGCTTTTCAACAATTTGAGATGAGGACTATGAAAACGTATGGGATTACAGGTCCTGGGTTTTTTTTTTTTTTTTGGTAAATTATAAAATATGTGAAAACATGATACCCCTGTTTCACAGAATCTCAGTAACTTGTCCTTAGATCTAGTTATCTCAAGGCAATATGCTGGACAAAACAGAGTTTTCATCTCATTTGTTTCTTGGAAACATTCTCACTATTACAAAAAAAAATGCTACAAGAAAAAAAAAATTGGGTTTTACTTGTTGCATGCTATGATAAAATATAACAAAAATTTATGAGCTGAAGAGGTGAATCTAGATTTCTCATTTTGCGAAGAAGTATTTTTGTGAATGGATTTCACTTATCATAGTCAAATAACTTCAGTCACGCAAACACGTATTTAAGATATTGATTATCACCCTATATTATCTTGAGACACTTTATAAATATGAACTATATTGCCAACTCTAAAATCCACAAATCACTTTAGGAATAAAAATAATTTTGACAAGGTAAAAATTATTGCCTTTTAAAAAATGTGTTGGTAATTTATTACTGAGAATACACAGAGTAATTCAGTTCATATACAAATAACAAATTGTGAGATAATTTTGCTTTGGACCAAAGGGGAAAAACTCATCAATTTCATGATAAATTAACTCCCTGGAAAAGAATATTAAGCAGCAAAAGAAATGAAATTGGAGTGAGCAAGTAAACAAAAAAGACCAGGACATTTTTTTTTTTTTTTTTTTAATGAACTCCTGGGATTTTAGCCCTGCAACAATGAAGAGAGTCAAAACTTATTGTCACACTGAGAAAAGAAGTTGAGAAGAAAAGAACAGAATGTCACAGAGGAAGTGACAGCCTTACATGATGTCCTATTAAGGGAGAACTGAGATATTTCACAGAGGTATACCTGGGAAAGATGGCACTGTCCAAAGCATAAAGAGAGTGCCCCTCTACAATGTGGTGCACATGAGGCCAAGCCTACCCACAGTGCTCTCAAGCTCTTTTTTTTTTTTTTTCTGTAAACAAATGACACTTCAATATTCAAATGTTTCTAGTGTTAAATTACAAAACATATTAATTTTCTGCACTTTGTATTTCGTATACATTCAGAACGACCAATGGGACATTTTACAGCTTTGACAAAACATCTTAATGTAGAAGAGATGCTGACACTGGGGTTACTTTGCAACATTTCAGTTGGCTTGATATGGTTGATGGTTTCCGGGGGCTGGGCAAATACTGGAAATCACAGCTGGTTTCAAAGTCATGATCTTCACCATAAAGTAATGTGGAAACCATCTGCCTAGGCCATGATATGATGTGTGGAAAACGACCCTTCTTCTCTGTGTCTTGGACTCAGAGCCAGAGTCTCTCCTTGAGAAAAAAAATATCTGAAAAACACAGCTGTCAGGCTTTCCACGAAATATCGGATAGAGCACTTCAACAATATCAATGAAATCAGGCGTGGTGGTGGCGCACGCCTTTAATCCCAGCACTCGGGAAGCAGAGGTAGGAGGACTGCAGTGAGTTTGAGGCCAGCCTGAGACTACATAGTGAATTCCAGGTCAGCCTGAGCTAGAGTGAGACCCTACCTCAACAACAACAACAAAAACCAAAACCAAAAACTTATGGAACTCTTATATTCCAAAGGAACTAAGAACACAGGTCATATACAAAGCACCCTCCTCCTGTGATCATAGGAAACAGAAAAGTAATGAAAATGTAATCAGAATTATGTTCAAGGTAAAGTTGAAAAAACAACTTTTTTTTTATCTACAAATTTGCATAATCCCCTCCTACTATGCTTCTCTGTTCTGCTCTCCCCCACAAGGGTTAGTTTTAATGCATGTAAATAATGGTTCATTACTTGTGACAAATGCCTTAAATTAACTAGAAAGTAAACAATAGGGAAAATGAGATGTGAAATATAAAGGATCTCTTGATATTAATGACCTTATAACTTTTAGACAAAACTATACCAATTATAAATAATGTGAGTGCTCTTTAAAAGTAACAGATCCTTTTCTGTGTTTGCTGCTTTTTTAGAAATGAAATTGGAAAAAAACAAACAAACAAAAAAAACCCTGAAAATACAATTTATTGAAACAAAACATACAAAGAGAATTCAAGTACCTCTATGATCATAAAAGAAAATAAGTCAACAGCTCAATGACCCTGCAACAAAAGTGTGCAGCCATCGGGTAGCTTTAGTGATTTCTACCCAATATTCCGGAAAGCAATAATCCCATTCCACACAAATTATTGAGACAATAAAAGAGGAGCTCATGCCATCCACCTCGTTTTATGTGGCCAGTATAAACTGGTTTCTGAATCTTACAGGAACGATGAAAAAAAAATTGTCATTGTACTGGATCATGTTTTACACCTAACAAATGATTTTTCAGTCACAAGCGTGAAAGGAAAGATATCATTTCTGATATGTGTATTAGCCAGAACTTAATGTTTGTTTCCAATAAGAAATAGTAATTGATTAATCTTAGATCGATTTACTTAGGAGGAAACATTGAGTTCAATGGAAGCGTGAACATATGCAGAAACTCGTCCTGGTTAGATCTTAGTGAAAGTCCTAAAACATTGGATTAAAAAGTCCTTTCTTAGGCTGGGTGCAGGGTTGCAAACCGTTAATCCCAGCATTTGGGAGGCAGAAGTAGGAAGGAAGATGGATGTGATTTTGAGGCCAACATGGAGCTACAGAGTGAGTTCCAGGAGCCTGGGGCTAAGGTGAGACCCTACCTAGAACCAGCCCCCGCCCCCCCCAAAAAAGTATTTTCTTACTGTGATACAACTGTTTTTCAGAAACCTTATTGTGGTGGTTTGAACTAGGTGACCCACATAAACTCATGTGTTTTGAATGCATGACCCCCGACTGACGACAGGTGTGGAGGAGGGGCCTTTCTGCAGGACGGGTGTTGCTGGAAGTTGGCCTACAGGCTTATTATCCCTTCGCTTGGCAGGGTTCGTGACTCACTCTTTGTTGCTATTTCCACTTGGTGTGGCCAAGGTGATGTTCAGCTTCTGCTCATGCCAGGCTTACCCCTGCCAGCATGGAGCTTCCCATCAACAATGGGAAGCCAAAATAAACAACTCTCTTCCATCAGCTGCTTTGGGTAAGGTGCTTTATTCCAGCAACAGGAAAAGGTACCTGCAACACTTAAAAACCTCAAACTGGGGCTTGGGTGATACAGGATTCTTGGACCATACTAGTTAGCAAGCTCTAGTTTTTCTGAGAGAAACTGTCTCAAAAAATAAGGCGGAAGCCGGGCGTGGTGGTGCACGCCTTTAATCCCAGCACTCGGGAGGCAGAGGTAGGAGGATCACCGTGAGTTCGAGGCCACCCTGAGACTACATAGTTAATTCCAGGTCAGCCTGGACCAGAGTGAGACCCTACCTCGAAAAACCAAAAAAATAAATAAATAAATAAATAAATAAATAAATAAATAAATAAAAAAAAATAAGGCGAAGAACATGTGATAAGGAAACTGCATTGACTTCTGGCCTCCACACACTATATACATAAATGCAGTAGAACCTATGCACACACTTGCTCGCGCACACACACACATACACATGCACCACAAACACATATAAAAAGATAGAAAGCTTAACATTTTTTCACTGAAATCAAGAAAACGTAAGAATCTGACAGAAATCTGTCTTTTTTGGGAAACCCTGTAGGTGTCGGATCTACAGCTCATTGTGAAAGTTAACCCCGTGCTGGTACTGGGAGTTATAAGTCAGCGCCTAGGAAGGTGAGGGGAGAAACAGATAGATAATATAAAAGAGAAAGTGAGTATAGAGAGGAGAGGGATATAGAGAGAGAGAGGGAGAGAGAAGAGAGATAAAAGCAGGAAAAAAATAAGTTTGGTCTTCATGATGTTCTCTCCAGTTTCCTGTGGTTCAGGTGTTCCCTCTGCGGGCCTGCTGAAGGTCAATGTTCTAGCTTGTTGGCTCAGGGAAATTTGTGGAAGAGAGGGCAGAAAGAATGTTAGAGCCACAAGTTGGGGCATTATGCACAGAGACTTGGCCTATCCCCCAGAATTCTTGAGTATCCCCACAATGCGGTACCCACATTCCCCATTCATGAGGGTCCCTATGGAAGAGGGAGGACAAGGAGGAGGATAATGGATTCACCATTATGAATGTAAAATTACAATAATATAAATAAAAATTAAAAAAAAAAAAAGAAAATGTAAGAATCACGCCTCTCCTATGTTTTATTCGTTGCTAGAGAATCATCCATGACGAAAAGATGAAATCATAGGGTTTCCTTGACTGCCCAAGCATTGTTCCCTGAAGACACTGTCTGGCTCCATATATGTGCTCATCTGCAGCAAAAACCCAAGTTCCCCCATGCTTTCTGCAATCTGTCCCTAAGTCCCCTTTAAAATCTGTCTACCACCTTCACAAAACCATTTCATTCAAAATTCTTACAGTATTTGAGGGGTACAGCTCAGTGGTAGAGCATTTGAGTATTTGAGTTAGCGTTAAAGTTTTGACAAAGGTAACACATCACATGGTTTCTGAACCTGCCTTCTAAACACCCAACATGCGTGGACTCTCCCATAACTGAAAAAAGTGCTGTGTATTTGTTTTCTATTTCCTCTATCACACACTACACAAACATTTCTTAATGAGAAATTACCAATGAAAAGAGATCTTCTTTCTTTACTCCACGCACGGTATTGTTAACTAGTCCCACAGCATTAGCAAGTTCAAGTTCACAACAAAAGGTGCATTTCCAAGGCTGCACATGCGACTGGAGTTCATTTGCAGTGGCCAGAGGCACTGGTGCGCCCATTCTCTCTCTCCCTCTCCTCTCCCTCCCTCTCTATCTATCTGCCTCTCTCTCTCTCTCAAATACATAAATAAAATAAATATTTTAAAAAAAGGTGCATCTCTACTACAATATCCAAAGGTGAAACGTGACACTTTCCTGTAATGTTCACTATTCCAAAAGAATCCAGATCCCTCTGTCCAGGTATTCAGGCCACACTCTCTCCATCTTTCATAACAATTCCCTCACCTTCATCTAGCACATACCATAAATTTTCATTGCATTCGTTAAGACCAGAATAAAATGAATTGGGGGGTATTAATTCCACTTCATTAATTTGGGGGAATTTTGAATGGATTATTATTACTTTTTCATTAAATGCTTGAAGAATTTTAGTGTGATTCTATAGGGTCCTAGACATGATTACTTTCTATTCTGTTTACTCATAAGTCATCTGTTAGGATTGGTTATTCCTAACTGAAGCCTAGCAGACTGTGAATTGCTGGGAAACTGTGTCACTTGGAAGAGATGCATTTTATTGGAATACACATTTTCACAGTAATTTTTTGTTTGTTTGTTTTTTCGAGGTAGGGTCTCATTCTAGCTCAGGCTGACCTGGAATTCACTATGGAGTCTCAAGGTGGCCTCGAACTCACGGTGATTCTCCTACCTCTGCTTCCCGAGTGCTGGGATTAAAGGCGTGCGCCACCACGCCTGACTAGTAATTTCTTTTGATTTTTGAATTACTGTGACATTTGCTGCAATATCATCATTTTTTTTTTTTTTGTTCTTATTGGTTTGAGTATTCTCATGTGTCTTTTTTCATAGGTTAAGGAGTTGTCAATTTTACTCATCTTTCCCATGAGATATCTCTTGGATTCTCTACATTGGTTTATTTATGTTCCAATCATTACTTCCTTCTTCCTAATGGACTTGGTTTGCATTCTTTTTAGTTCTCGAAGAGTGATGTTATTTGAAATCTCTTTGGTATAGGAATTTATTGCTATGATTTTAGTTCTCTGAACTGCATTTTCCATAATGAGTTTTGGAATATTATGTTTCCACTTTGATTTATCTCAGTTTATTTTTTAATCTCCTTCAAATTTTGGTTATGACCTAGGCTTTGGAACACACTCTTAATTTTTGTGTTTTATGAGTTTTCTAAAACTTCTTCTGTTAATGACTTCTAGTTACAGTGAATTCCAGTCAGAAAATATATGGATTACAAAATATTTTTCATCTGGAGAATGTGCCATTTTACTATAGGTGAATGGATAGTCTGCTGTGGTATGAAATGTTCTAAAATGTCAGTTAAGTCAATTTAGTCTAAACTCTTGTTACATGCCCACATTTTCCCTAATGTTTGTATGTCTGGATGACTTTTGTCCTTCTTATGCCTAACACTTGACCCGTAATACTGCACTTCAAAATTCTGATAGTCTATTTCCTATTAGATTACCTGAAGTCAAGTCTAATGCTATGCTTCAAACTAAAATTCAAAACGTTAGTGGAGCATGGTGGTGCATGTCTTGAATCCCAGCACTCGGGAGGCAGAGGTAGGAAGATTGCCATGAGTTTGAGGCTAATCTGAGACTACATAGAGAATTCCAGGTCAGCCTGGGCTAGAGTGAGACCCTACATCGAAGAAAAAAAAAAAAAAAAAGTAATAATAAAAAATTAAATAAATAAAATAAAATTCAAAACATAGGATATTTCCTAACATATTAAAATACAATAAAAGATATCCAGAAAATCCTATACTATTAGTATATAAAATAAGAAATCTAGAGTTCCCAGATCTTAGAAAGCTGAATGTGAACCAATGTATCTTTTGAGTTATATACAAAAGTTCGTATGCATGGGAAGGCGATGGGAAACCTTTTCCCTGGGATTACTTGAAAACATGTCTTCTTTCCAGATAGGGTTCAGGTGACAGACCAAAGTACAAGTACACCAAAGCCAGGTTGGGGGAGCCAATCGGTTTATTGGGGTTACTTGTGGAGCAGGTGAAGGGTTGCTTACAGGAGCACTGGATGATTCAAAGGCAGCTGAACCATGCGACGTCTCATCCCATCCTGGACGATGATTGGCAGCGTCATCACTGAACACCAGCTCAGCACAGGGGACAAGGCAGAGAAGCTGCACCTCTAGAGCACACTGCACCGCTTGCAGGCAAGTCCCGGGCGGGTCCTGAGCACCCTGCCTCACGCAGTCAGCTCAACGGGACAGTGTCTTCCTTCCTCAAGCAGGTGTTTCCCGTTTCCATAGCTTTACACAGAGGGATCGTGAAACCCTTTCCCAGACTTGTTGATTCCTGAGTCTCTGGAACTCCCTGCCCCTCCCAGAAAGGAATGTTTCAATTTCTAAGGAATGCCTGTCACTATCTTCATATATACTCACAATTATCACACATATGAAACCTAGATCAAAATAATCCTAGAGATGTGAAGCACTAGCATCAACATCACACACCTAAAAATTGTACATATTAGAGTATCGTATTCTGGCATTGTCTTTTGGCCTATATAAATTTGTATATTTATACTCAAAATAAGAATTTTAATTCTGTAAGTAATGAATGAATATTAAGGAATTAAGGTTTTGTTACACTACAGACAACAAAACTCTTCAAAGAACCTATTTCATGGGCCATTGAGCAGAGTAAATTTAAAACATGTATGACATAAGCAAAATATAGACACCTTGGACATTAGACAGAGTTGAAACTTTTACTGACTTTCTGTCTTCCTGTTTCACATTTAACTCTATGGTCAACTTGTTCACATCTGAAACCAAGTGAAATACATGGTTCCTGGGTAAGTCTCTGAGGGCATTTTTAGGAAGGATGGATTAAGGGAGGGAATACCTTTGTCCAGAGTGGGCAGCCTCTCTGGTGGCAACCTGTACATGAAGACATTCCAGGAAAACACTGCCCTTGCTCTTTGCTAGTAAGCACATCAACTTTTTTCCTGTCATCCTTTGCGGACATCAGATCCAGCTTCTTCAGCCTTCTCAGTTGGACTGAAGGACAACAGCTCTCCAGAATCCTCCACAAGCCTTCAAATCATATTGGGGCTGCTGAGACATTCAGCTTCACACACTGAGCAGCCACCTGCTTCTCAGCCTCTCCTGCTTGCAGACAGCCATTGTTGGAGAGCTCAGACTATACCATCTAACCAAATCAAATAAACCAACCCCTGGGTCAATTGTGTTTATTAGTTCTTTTCGTCTAGAGAACCCTGATTAATGCATCCGATTATTTAAGCTTGCCCTCTGTAGAGAATAACTGTTGCACACATTTCACAAAATACCATAAAATTCTTTAAGGTCTGATCGACCTCTATTTTTTTAAAGTAAGAATAATTAGCATAAGGTTGTCTCTCAAGATGCACATACTTAAGTAGACGCTAACTGTAATTGTCCACTGTGATTTAAAATCCGGTACTATCTTTCTCTGCCTAAGAGCCAACTGGTAACAGATGGCTGAGGAAATTTCATTTAATAAGTCAAGCTAACTCAATCACTGAACTATATGTTAGGTTCTATACATTAAGAGCTATGGACAAGCAGTGACATAAAGTACAGTTCTTGCTTTCAAGGTATTGATATTCTGTGACAGACAAGCAGAAAGATAGGATGGCTATCATGAGAAAGTACATAAAGTAATGATAACTCAATTTGACAACATTTATTAGATCCTCATTAAACCTGAGATGAAAAGAAATAAGTGAATATCAAATACCTGCTATGTCTGGGAAGAACCATGCAAATCTGTTCATGCATTCTGCAGATGGATTTTTATGACCTTCTTTTTACATCTTAGGATTCATAACCTGAACGTTTCCCATCCCAGCATCCATAAAATTTACCTTCTCTTTCTCGTCTCAGGAATTCAATCAAAGAGTCTGTGAGTAGGCAGACATTTCTTGCCTTCTGCTAACATTTTTTTTTTAGGTTGTTGTTTGTTACTTTCTCCTTTAAGTCAATATGACATTTCAGTTTCAACACCATCTTTCCCCTGCTACCCATATTGTAAAAGGACTAAAATTATTAGAAAACAACAAATATATTAAGTGATTTTAAACTCAATGGATGTATATCTCAAAACAGTTACTTTCTTATAAAATGAAAACCTAACACATACCCCCCACACGTCAAGAAAAGTCAAGGAAAAATATAAGAACTATGTTTTCTTATAAACATTTCTTATAAAATACTTTTGCCCTTGAGATATAGTCTAATAACATTTGTTTTCTCATTCTATAGGTTAAACACTCACATATCCACATTTTTATTTATATTTCTGTTCTAACCTTCAGTTTTCATTGTTTCCTAAGTATAAATTATTAAACTTCAGTTTCAGTGCCTTCACAATCTGTAAGTTGTTTGCACAGAATTAATTCATGAAAAAAAAATCTACATTCAATACGTTATGCTCTTTCCATAGTTTTTCAAAATAGAATTTGTACTCTATAAATAAAAATGTTTTGAGGATAGGTATTGACAGAATTAAATTTATTGAAATCACAATATCAAAGTCTTCAGTGCTACCCAGACAGGCATATAAATTAAGAATGCAGAGACTGGCCAGGTCAGCACAGACTTACCTTCCCTACATATTGATAGTCAGATCCTGTGTATTCCTCCAGTAAGAAAAACTGATTCCACATCCAACCACGTTTCTGGCGGTGAAGGATTTTGCCATCACTCCTTGGCACATGTGCATCTGAAATCCTTTGCTGCGGCACAGGAGTCCTTCTGAACATGAGCTCCGGATAGCAGAAGTGTGGCAGGCATGCCCAGAGCAAAAACAGTCTCAAGAACTGGTACAGTGCCATGCTTCAGTTCTCAAGTCCCACTGTGAGTTACGAGAATGCAATCTTCATTTACTGGAGCAGTCCTCACTGTGTTTCAGCTGGTTTCCAACATTTCCAAAGGCTTGAAAAAGGGGAAAAAAAGTCACTTGACAGCATTATACCTGGTATTGGTCACTATAAATTTAAAGTAACAATAATTGGTTAATACTATATACTGAGGGGATTAAAAAATGGTTCAGTGTTAAAAGCAGCTATTACCAAACCTGGTACCAGAGTTTTATTTCTAGATCCTGTCAAAAGCCATGGAAGGATTGTATAATTCCACATGCTGACATCAAGAAGACGGGAGGAGACAGAAGAATTTCTCAGAAGGTTTCGGATCAGCAGCATGGCCAATGCTGTGGTCAAGAACAAGTGGGATGAGGAACTCTACCTAAAAATGAGGTGGAAGGCAAGGATGGTCCCCAGAACCTTGTCCTCTGATCTCCACACATGCCCCGAGGTGCAAAAATGCCCACACACAGGCATGGACACTCATGCGCACACATGCACATATATAGCAAACTAATGATAACAATCAATACGTAAGTATTTGTGGTTTTTTGCAGTTTGTAAAACGATCTTTTTTTTGTTCTTGTTGTTCTATTTTTTTTTTTTTTTTTTTGAGGTCGGGTCTCATTCTAGTCCAGGCTGACCTGGAATTCACTCTGTATTCTCAGGGTGGCCTTGAACTCCTACCTCTGCTTCCCAAATGCTGGGATTAAAGGCGTGCGCCACCATGCCTGGCTAAATTAATCATTCGTTTTAAGAAACATTCCTTGTCTGGAGAAAGTCTACCATCTAAGAAATATATAATTGTAAATAATTCCTTTCAAACAAATGGTAAATAAAAGAAACATTTTCATGCTTTCTTTCTTTCTTTTTTTTTTTTTTTTCCCTTGAGGCTGCTTTAACAGTTTTCAGAAACTAATTCTGTTACTATATAGAATGGAGACTGAAACCAGTCTGCATATCAAGCTTTCCATAGCAATTCAGTGCAACTTAGTAATTTAAACTCTGGGAACAAAATGACCCTAATTCACCATAAGGACTGTGTATTATTTGTCAATGTGATGAAATTTACATGGTGTATAAAGAAATCTCAGAACTAGAGCAAAGCAGACAAACGCAGCTGTGCCTTCTGCTGAAGAGCTCGCATCTCCGCTTGGGTGACTCTGTGAACACGGAGGGTTTTCTCGAGGAGCGCAGTCCCTCATATAACCAACTTGTTAGGGACAGAATTAATGCCAGTGGGTAGGAGTATCTACTCCCAGGATCAGCTGTGCCCAGTGTGGACACTGCTAATCACCCAACAACGGTCACCATGGTCAGGACTCCACGATGCGCCCCCTTGCCTGGCTCAAAGGCTACTACTCACTGCTCTCCAGCCTTGCCCGTAGCTTTTGTCTCTACACCATCTCAAGGTGATCCCACTGTAATGTGAGTCAGTATGCCATTCCTGAGCGCAGAATTCGCTGGGCTTCTCATACTATTTTGGGTAAAAAGCCAAGTTTACCCAAACTTACAGTACTCAATTTCATGCCCACCTGTGACTCCTCTGACCTATTTCACTTCAGTTCCCCATCACAATCCCAAAAACTGATCGTCTCAAGCCAGTCCATCTTCCTCACTTATTCGCGGCTTGCACACTCCCTTCCTCGAGCTCAACTTCTGTCTAGAGCTCTGCCTGCACTGCTTTTTCCACTTTAACCAGATCCAGCTTTAAACTATTTTCTATTTCACTATCCCACTACTATGCAGGTTTTGTTTATTATCACGCGCACATTCTACCACACGACAGCACTCTCTAGGGAAGGGGGGATTCTCTAGTTCTTCTCTACTTCCACGGTTTTCACTCTGTCCAGAACAGGACGCGGCTTTTTACAGATATTCAGTAAACACTTTCCATGGACATGTGACTATATGTGGACTCAAAAGTCTATCAAGCATTTGTGTATGGAAACACATCTTTCAATAATAACGTCTTGTGTTTTCTTATCTTTCGGATATAATTTTTGTTTCAGAAGTGTATTCTTTGGTCAACTTGACCATATTAGGAGTGGAATGAGAGAAAGGCTCTTGGGTGGGATTGTCAGAGTTGCCAGGCAACAGTAACTGAATGCTACATCCTTCCTCCAGAATGGGCATCCCTTTCACTCAGCCCAGTCCACAGGAAAGCTTCCTGAAGCATGACAGGCTTTGTCTTCTGGCTGACTGCCCACGCTCCTCATCCGTGCACGCTTTCTGCTTGTCTCTCCTTGCTGCTTGCTTGTGGGTGCTTCTGCCGTGCCCTTGGCCTTGTGGACTAAGCAGCTACCAGCCCTTACGACTCTTCAGCCTGATTCCAGCCTCCTGGATTGAGTGATTGCCTGGTTCTTCCACTTCCCAGCTTGCATCCATTCTTGTGGACTGGGCATCAGGTGGGCCCTACAACTCTTCAGCCTGCATCTCACTTTGGGGACGAAGCAACTGCAATATTCTTCAACGTACTGGTTTAGTGACATCTGTGGTTGGACTGTCCACTCAGTAAGCTAATCTTCTGAACTAACTTAATAAGTCCCATTTTTTTTTTTTTTTTTACATATTCATTCTATTGTTTCTGTTCCTCTCGGAAACTCTAGTACGGATACATCTTTTATTTCAGGACATACTTCTTCTGAGTGGTTTGGAGACCAACTGGATTAGATTCCACATCCTCATTAGGGAATGAATTCTACATTCTGTGGCATTTGCATTTATGCTTTCTCCCTCAATTATTTGATAGAGATCTATTTAGTTTCTCTGCTTCATTATTAAAAAGATTGAAAGGTCAATACAAATGGACTTTAGAAATGAGATTATTCATGAATCAGTCTTTCCCTTGAGTGAATTAAATCACAGTGGAGCCCTCTATAGCTTGTGAAGTCATACAACATGACAAATGGAAATTCTCTTACCATGTCATGCAATACTTTTCTTAGAGTAGCATCTATCTGATGCATAAAAGTTTCACCTCCAGAACCACTAACTTTACACACAGTCAAGTTGATTGCAGTTAAGCAAAAGGAACATTCACCAAAAAGGTCTTTGCATTTCTATGCAACACGATGTGCAAGATGGGCTTCATCAGTAAGTAACACTGTTCCTAAGGGCGGGGAAGTATTTAACTATGGCTTTCTGGTGTCTTATCAAAAGTATTATCATTCATCGAGACCACAACTATGATCATTTAATCTTTTGCTATATTTTTCTTTTTCATCTATATTTTATCAAAATAGTCAGCAACTATATTTGATATGAGTGATTACAAACTGGTTATTATGTCAAAAAAACTTTTCTCTAAAGCTTGTTAATAATTAATCGGTTATCCACAGGCCAGATGAGAGCACTTTTTTTCATTATTACTCTCTTTTCGACTGTAAAAGAAAATTCCTAAGGAGTCCTGGTAAAATTCATGATTTAATATTGATGTAATTAATGTCTCAGTGTATTCCAGAAGATCATTGACATTTCTGCTTATGCATGGTCAGTCAATATTTCTTTTCTTTTTTGGATGAAGAATTACTTCATGACTCTCAATTTAGCCTACTCCATGCATTGTGTCATCATTTTCTTTCAAGTGCAAGTGCTGACACAATGTATTAGCTAGTAGGTTTATGAACCTTCACTTTTCTTATTTAAAATATACACTATGGGGTGATGACGAAATTAATTTTTCAAAATCCAGCTCATGAAGAATGCGTCTGCCATTGAGCAGGTACTATCTGAATATTTCAACATTTCAAATAAGATATTTTTAAAGGTTTTATTTCACATTATATACAATTATCTTTGTAAAATTCTAATATGCAACTTCTCATTTTTATAAATCATTTTTTCCATTAAAACAAGTGGGCTGGAGAGATAGATCAGTGGCAAAAGGCAATTGCTTACAATCATTGTCGGCCTTGTTTGAATTCCCATGTGAAGCCAGGCATTCACCTGCTGTGTCACAAGGCCATGGTATGTGCACAAACACATAGACCATGTACAAATAAATAATGACTAAAATAAAATAAATAAAAGTCTTAATAATGTTCAGGTGATTATACCTTACTGGTGTGTATATATACATATGATTTTAATAAATATTTGCTCATAAACATAGATAGGTGCTAGAGATATGTATGACTCAATTGATTTTTTTGAGAGAGAGAGCTAGAGAGGGAGAGAGAATGGGCACACCAGCGGCCTCTCAGCCACTGTGAACGAACTCCACACATGTCCACCACCTTGTGGGCAAGTGTGGCATGCTGCCCTTTCATCACTTTTTGCAACTGGCTAAATGTGGGACCTGGAGATTGGAACCAGTGTTCTTAGGCTTGGCAGGCAGGTGCCTTAACTGCCAAGCCATCTCGCCAGCCCAATTGATGTGTTTTTAAAAGTCTTTAGGAATAGGTTTTTCTCATTTTAATGAAATTTAAAAGTAAATTTTAGAATAAAAAATTCATAAGCACTGCTGTGCTAGCTTGAAATAATAAACAAGGTTATAGTTCAAAGCGATAAAATCATTAGAGATAAAAGGGAAATAATAAAAAATAATGAAATTGTACAACAGGAGTTCCAGTTAATAATTTAATTTTAAAGAAATCAATTCAAAATAATGCCTCCTTAACTTAATTACTGAAGTAACAAGATAACTATTCCAAGTAGCTTAAAAATCATTAAAACTTTTCATCATTCTGAATTCTCACATTCCTGTGGATCCTCGTATCTCAAATCTTATTGTCAATGCAGATCACTGAGTACTTTGGCTGCCTATGTGCACGTTCAGCTGGGCTGTGCTAAAGAAGGCAGTCTCCTCCATTTCTTTGACTCTTTAAAAATATTTTATTTATTTATGTATTCATTTATTTATTTATTTGAGAAAGAAAAGGGCAGAGAGAGAGAGAGAGAGAGAAAGAAAGGGAGGAGGGGGAGGGAGGGAGGAGGGAGGGGAGGGGGGGGGGGAGGAGGGAGGGAGGGAAAGAGGGAGGGAGGAAGGGAAAGAGGGAGGGAGGAAGGGAAAGAGGGAGGGAGAAAGATAGGGTGCACCAGGGCCTCTAGCTACTTCAAATGAATTCCAGATGCATGTGCCACCTTGTGAATCTGCATATGTGTGTACTGGGCAACTGAACCTGACTTCCATAGCATTCACAGGCTGCAAAGCCATCTCTCCAGCCAGACTTTCTTTTCTTAACTATTAAAAAAGAGATGCTTTTATTTCTGTAAGTCAAGGTGGTTGACAGAGGATTAGTCGTAAAATATTTTTGTGTTCTCTTCATGATTTGTTTAAAAAGTGAGTAACTTCGAGGCTACCCTGAGAACACAGAGTGAATTCCAGGTCAGCCTGGGCTAGAGTGAGACCCTGCCTTGAAGAAAAAAGTGAATAACTATATAAATAAAAACTTCCTCCCATGTGTCATGATAGCTGCTTCCTGTCCCATTCCTATGGTTCGTCAGTATTACGATATAAACATTAGGATTTCTAACAAACACTAGAGGTTTACCCACCTGAGGTAAAAAAGATCCTATGTTTAAAGACAGAACACAGAGAGATGTGGCTGGAATCCAGAAGAGAGCCAGTCCCCAGACAGTTAGGCCGCATAGTGCTAGAAAGTGCTACATGAGCTACTGGGGGCAAGTGGGCAATAACAGTGTGAGCAAGCAAAGATCTAAGCTACTCAGAAACAACCAGCCTGACAAGCAGCACACACCAGTGCAAAGGAGCACCCAGCCTTGGCGGGTGACCAATGGCTTTTTGATTGGCTAAAAGATCTGCTCAGTGTAAAGGAACCCATATCTGGAACCGGAAACCAGGTCTGAATTCTATGGAGACAAAGATTATGCTCTCCAGTGTCAAGCCCCCACTGGTCTTTGGCTAAAAGAGGGGCTATATCCTTCTGTCTGTCTCCAAATTAATAATGCTTATCCAATTACACCTATGCTGACTCCACTGTCTGTTGGAGAATCTTCCTTTTCAGAAGGTAGCGAGACCTGAGGAGATAAACCACCCCTTGCATCAAGACCCAGGCGAAACTGCGGAGGAATCGGGGAGATGAGCAAGAGTGCTGCTTCCATGCTGAACCTGACACGCAGCACCAGGGTGAAGGAGACGGACACTGAGGACACTCAGCACCTTCCAAAGCAGAGATCCAGAGACCCATCAAGGCTCAGGGAATTTTACGGAAGAGGAGATGGAAGGACTGGAAGAGGCACAGATTGGGATGTCATGTCCAGAGGCAGTGCCTCCCCAATAACTGACTGCTGCTCCCACAATGCATAACCCACTATCGCATGGGAAGTAACAGTAACCCCAGCAGAATGGGGGCATGGAGGAGGAAAAAGATGATACCAACACATGAAGTATCCATACAAAATATGTTCTTAATAAAAAAAAAAATTATTATTATTATTATTATTATTATTATTATGCTCTGAGACAGTCTCATTATCTCAGGTTGGCATGAAGTTGTCTCCCAAGCACTGAGATTATAGGTGAATGCCATCACAACTAGCTTATTTTGATTTTTCTGAGACAAGGTCTCTCTATGTTGGCCAGTTTAGCCTTGAACTTGAAATCCTCCTGCCTAAGCTTCCTGGGTACTCTAATTGCAGGTGTGCACCACCATGCCTTTGAGAGTTGATGCACCTAGACACATGCTTTTAGGATCAAAACCATGGAATTACTTCAACTCTAAAATCACCTGCAGAATGTACCTGTGACTGTCTTTAGTGCTTCTGAGCCCACATACATATTTATAATGATGAGAATGTAATATGAAACGAAAACATTGGGAAGAGAACATTTTTTTCTAAATATTCCAAGTCTTTCTCTGAATTTTTTAAGCCACAAAACCATTTTCTTCTATGTCTCTCAACATTTAGCAACTTACATGCTACTAAGTATATTCCCTTAAATGTACATTTTTATGTTAATTGTCACACTGATCTTCATTCAGTTTAATAACCGAGGCATTTTCATCATTCCGCTAAAGGACTTCTTACAAACATCGGTTCCTGTGAAACTGGTAAGTTTTATTTCACAAGAGAATAGACCACAGACACATACAATAGGCACACTGTCGAATCTCAGTGGCTCATTAAGTCTGCACATTGCACAGCTCATTAGTATTCCTGGCTAACAAAGAATTCATCATTTTTCAGTCAATTGATTATGTCCTTTAGGATCTTGATGTAGTCATAGCATAGTAACAGAAAATGTTAATGATGATTAAGACTATCCAAGCTAGCATGGGTGGATACGGAATCTTTCTAGAATTTCATGCAATAAATATAGTCTAAAGAAATTTCAATATTTAGAAAAATAAAGAACATTTTTCCAGGTGAATTTATATACATAAAATGAATCATTGCATACTAAATGCATCCTTCTTATTCAACTAATGCCAATTTTACATCAAGTAGAATGAACAATGTAAAATAATTTAATCAAAGTGAAACACTAAGGAAGCAAACAAACAGATTATATATGTGATCATATTCTCCAAGTGTCCATTTCACAGCTTTTACTATGCCCTAACATCTTAGAAAATGTGTAATTCTACATTGAATATTTATTACTAAATTACGTTTCTTGGACCTGTCAGTTTAGATGAAATTTAAGACTCCTATATTTTGCATGAAAACATTCTAATGTATGCATAAAATGTTCAATAATATTTAACTGGATGTAATATAAGTATTATTATTATTATTATTATTATTATTATTATTATTATTATTAGTTTCTTCGAGATAGGGTTTCACTCTAGTCCAGGCTGACCTGGAATTCACTATGTAGTCTCAGCTTGGTCTCAAACTCACGGTGATCCTCCTACCTCTGCCTCCCAAGTGCTGGGAATAAAGGTGTGTGCTAGCACGCCCGGCAAGTATTATTTTTTAAATACTTCAATATTAAGGAAATTTGGTGCATTTTCCATAAATCAAGACCAAATTTACACCATTTTTGCTGAATCATATTTGTGAGCTTTAGCAAAATTTACATGTCATTCCAATAAAGGTCATTAATATTTTTTGTTGAGCCGAGTAGGGAAGACACGGTATGCTAGTCTTGATAGGTTCTCATATTGCTAGGATAGCTTCCACAGCAAAACTATTTGAAATCAGTTTTATTCTCAGGTCGGTAAAGTGACCAGAACACAAACTGAGTCATGTGCTTCTGCTACATGATGAACTAATATCCTCACACAATCGTTCACAATGCCCAGTACACTTTGCATAAATTTGAAGTAGTGCGTAGAAGAAGCATATGACAGGGCTAAGAGATTCATGGATGACCAAAGTCTCTAAAACTCCTGATAATATACAAAGAAGAGTATCCAAGAGATTTTGCTACTCTCTCCAGAAGCCTTTCAAATGAGCAGCAAATGTGACAGTCACAGATGTAACTTGGTCCACAACGCAGTCAGCAGTGCAGATGCAGCTGTGACATTACACCTGCTGCTTCCTGGATTCTCATTACTGTCAATGGGACGTATATCATTATGTTGAAATTGGTAGCAAGAATCCTCTAAGGGTGGCTTAAAGATGCTCATATAAAAGCCATCTGGTACCCAAATGTCTTTGATCCAGGACTTGAACTGACTCTGTAAAACATGAGTAAAGGGGCTGGAGAGATGTCTTAGCGGTTAAGGTACCTGCCTGTGAAGCCTAAGAACCCCTTTCGATTCTCCAGGTCCCACATTTAGCCAGAAACAATGACGCAAGGGTGCAATGCCACACTTGCCCACAAGGGGGTGCACACATCTGGAATTTGTTCACTGTGGCTGAGAGGCCGCTGGCTCACCCATTCTCTCTCTCTCTCTGCCTCCTCCTCTCTTTTTGTTTCTCTCTGTCTCTCTCTGTCTCACACACACACATAATAATAATAATAATAATAATAATAATAATAATAAAATAATAATAATAATAACATGAGTGAAGGTACAAAAAAGAGAACTTGAGAGACTTTATTTTACATTCTTGCCTAAGATGTACCATTCCTTCTTTAACGCATACATTTCAGAATAGCAAGAAACAGAAACACAGAGCTGGAAAAAAAGAATTGCTGCTGCCCGTATTTCCAAATCACTGTGTTGGTCCCCAGTTGGTGGCAATTTGGGCCGTGGAGCTGTACTGGAGGAGATATCTTCCTGGGCTCTATATAAAGGTCCTGTAATGGTCCAGTTCTATTGTCAACTTGATCAGATCTGGAATCCTTAGACATTCTTCTTGGGTGGGTCTGTGAGGCTGCATGACAGTGGCAGCTGTCCCTCCAGAATGAGCCCTTCCTCCAGAGTGGGCGGCGCTGCGTGTGGTGGGCTTTGTGTAAGGAAGCTTTGACAGTAAGCAGTCCCCCACCCTTCATATGCTAATTGCTAGTTAATGCCTTCACTTGTACCATTGCTGACATTGGAATACAGTTTCTGCAATCTTCCAACAGGCAGCTCTCCAGAACACCTTAGGGCCTCCAGTGCTGATCGGGACCACTGAAGCATCCAGCCACAAGCTTCTGGGTGCCTTGACTCTCAAGTCTGCAGACAGCTAGTGTTGGGCTGTAGTAATCTAATGTAAAAATTTCCCTTTATAATACCAATTTGCTCGATGTGTTATGTTCCTCTAGAAAACCCTGACTAATAGAGATTGTTATGTCAGAAGAACAGGCCGAATGTGGTGGTATGAATCAGATGCCCCCCCATAAACTCACCTGCTACAGTATTCCACGTGTTTTGCCAGAGGCTTCGTCCAGCCTCTGCTAATGTCGTCCTTTTCTGTGCCACCATGGTGCTTCCCCTCTAGTCTATGAGCCAAAATAAACAAGTTTTCTCCCTTCAGCTTCTTTTGGTTGGTGCTTTGTGCCAGCAACATGCAGGTAAGTACAACTGGTGTCGTAGTCAGCTCTCCTTTCCAGAACTGAGCTCAGACTTCTGTGGCTGGCTTTCCACCTGTTGTTGGCAAGAAGGTGATGACCAGCCTCTGCTGTAACATCTTTCTCCTGCCATCATAAAACCTCCCCTTGATATTGCAGACCAAAATTATAACTTTCCTTCCATTAGCTGGTTTTGGTCCGGTGTTTTGTGCCAGCACCAAGAAGGTACTTACAACTGTCACTTCTACAAAGACCTTACGTGGATGAACAACGGACAGAGTATAACTAAACCACCACATCGAGTATGCCTTCTTCTCTCTGAAGGCGCACTGCAGGCAGTAAATTGAGAGTCACTAACACTCACTGCTGTGTTTTGAAATGAGAAAATAAATGACACTAACTCATGGAAATAAGTCAAAGCCACAATCATTAAAACTACTCAAGTTATCCAGGCGTGGTGACACACAGCTTTAATCCCGGCTCTCGGGAGACAGGGGTAGGAGGATAGCTGTAAATTTGAAGCCAGCCTGAGACTACATAGTGAATTAGCCCAGGTCAGCTTGGGCTAGAGCAAGACCCTATCTTGAAAAACCACAAAAATATTAAAATAAAATTAAAAGTTTCAAGTGAAAATCCTAAAAGTAATCCTGTATATGATAAAGCACAATAACCTTAGACAGACCATTGTATATTCCATGTTGCTCTAGAACAGATACATATGGGTAGATATACTATATGTTCCAGCATGTATTTGTGATATACTTATGATCTAGGAAAAGAAGCAGAAATATCAGTCCCAATTTAGCTCTCTACTTATAATTCAGTATTTGCACAATGCTAAAAAAGTCCATTTGTAGATTTCCTAAACTATTTACTTACAGTCAAAATATATTATGGAATCTGCACTAGGAAAGGGAAATTTTTTTATCTTCTCAAAATCAGAAAAGGTCCAGATTATAATATGGGATTTTTTAAAATATACTGTAATGCTTGGATCAATGCTAAATTGCACCTTTGTCATAATTTTCAAGTTAACAAAAAATGAAAAGCTTGTTTCCTTTTTTATTTTTTTAGTAACTTTTTATTTATTTATTTATTTATTTATATGCAAGACAAAAGCAGAGAGAGAGAATAGCCATCTCAGGGCCTCTAGCTATGGCAATCAAACACCAAATTCATGTGCCACCATATGAATCTGGCTTACATGTGTTCTGGTGAGTCAAACCTGAGTTCTTAGGCTTCACAGGCAAGTGAATAAACTGCTAAATCCATCTTTCCAGACCTTTTTTTTTAAAAAAAAAACTTTCTTTTCATTTATTTAATCCTTTTTTAAACATCTCCCCCCCCTTATTTTTTTGGTTTTGTCATATATATATATATAATTTTTTTTTTCTTTTTGGTTTTCAAGGTAGGGTCTTGCTGAAGCCCAGGCTGAAAGATTCCAGGATCAAATGTGACAACTACACAAGCTGATCGGTGAGCTCTGAGTTCAACTGGAGATCCTCCCTCAATAACGGAGTTGGAAAGCGATGGAAACCGAAATCTGACATCAACCTCTGACCCTCCACCAGCAGACACACCCAGATGCATGCATATCCACACACATATGCCCGCATACATCAAAACATACATACATACATGTACACACATATATCCACACAAAAATAAATGTAAATACAAAAGAAAATTTTACATTACATTCAGACAGATGCATTAATAGTATATATGACCCTATGGTTGAAAAGTTCATTTTTTTCTCTCATTTTAAAGGAAATTAAAACATTTTCAGGGACCGTCACATGTATAAGAGCTCTCAGCTCTATGTCCATGAATGTAATGAGGAAGTCGGCCCTCACCTTAGCAGCAAACATGCGCTCATGGAAGTGTGGGCTCAGTGACAACAGCAGCACAGGGCATTCTCACCAATGGGTGAATCTGACAAGTCTGGGAAAGTTTCAGGAGGGATGTTAAGTCGTGTGCTCTCTCACATTACATCCAGAAATATAACAGGCTACTCAACACTTCTTGAAGTGTTCCGATTTTCTGCACATCTTAGTAACACATACATGTACTTTAGTTAAAGTTGCATATCAATGTATTTAACTAGGATAAATCCTACCTAGTGCTCAATTATCTGAGAACAAATATAATACACCAATTGTGAGTGGGAGATTTCTGCTATGGTGGAAAGTATATGAGTAAAAGTGTAGAATACCCATAATAAAATACTGGGACAAGTATATTTGCTTTGAACATGAAAAAAAAAAAAGTAAGCTTGGGTATCTAAATTCCACAGATTGATTTTATTTGAAACAATAGCTTATAAGCAGAAATTTGATTTACAGACACCTAGAACACAGTTATTTTCACTGGAAGCAAAGTTTGAAGGAGTTAAAGTGAAACGTACTGAATAAAAAGAGATGTAACTTTTCCCTTTAAATATATGAATAAGTTTCCTGTTTCCCTCCTCTTTCTGTCCCCATTCCTTTCTCACACTAATCCCCAGTCTATCATCATCAAATGATGGCTCTCCTACCTTGAATACCAAATGAAATGCACAATCCAGTCTTTCAGATGATAAACTTTATGAATATGAAATTTAACAATCTACTTTTCATATATGTATGCTGTGTTTGATTTTCTTTCTTAATCACAAACACCAGTGGGCGAAATTACCTTTGAACATTAAAAAGGTATTGTGCTTATAATTATGACTCTGTGAATTATTTGGCATAGAATCCAGCACAATGGTAATCACTACCAGGCTCTACACCGATACAAGGAAGTGAGATACGTATGCTCAAAGATGCTAAAAACGATGATGCATTGGCCTGTACACCAATTATATACTTGACCTCTCTTCAGCCACAACTACTGTGGGAAGCAGAGAGATTCGTCAGAACAGTGAGAGCTTAGTATTATAGGAACAGAGCCAGGATGGAAAGAGGGCATCCAAATTCTGGACCCTGAAGCCACAAACTATAAAATGTCATTCATAGATTTAAGTGTAAGTTCCTATTTGTAGCAGTTATGTACAGCATTGATCTGACGGGAGTTAGATAGGTCCTACACCTTCTGTCCCCCATGTTCAAATGCTGTCTCTCCGACTTGTCCATGCTAATGATTCCTTCAATGTTCAGGAATCTCTCCAAATAATTGTGCAGCTGTATCTTGAGAGAGGGATCATTCTACAGCATTGTGTGTGCACACATGCCCATGCATCCTTAAGGACCTTTTATAGACATATAAACAAAGGAAATATCTCCTTTTGATGTCTTTTTATTTCTTCGCCTCCTACCATAACTTAGGAAGATGAGCCATAGATAAGTGGAGTGATCGAAGCGGGAGGAAGCCATAGAAAAATGTTGAGTTCATATAGGCTATTTTCTGGACTTTTTTTGCCATATAAATTATGGAATGAGATTAGTTGAAAGCAAAGACTATATCTCAAGGTCTAAATTTTCTAGGAGGAATTTCTCCTATCTCAGGGATCACTCTAAGCTGGTTAGCAAATGCAGTTTAGACCCTGCTCCCTGGGTGTTGTTGACAAGAATGATCCCACACCTCTTCCAGCTCAGAGGTCTTATTCCCAGTCATCCACACCCACCAGCCCCTGAGGCTCCCCACTTCTCCATCAGGACCTCCTAATCCTTTGTACCCTTGCTGGAATCCTGCTGTCCCTGTACCAGGAGAGCACAAGTCAAAAAGTGAGATCAAACTACCCCCTCTAGAGGTCACCAGGATCATAGACATTAAGTCTTTCAGGTATTCTCCTTAACAGATTCAAAGACTAAAAATGGCCTGTGGTCTTTTGACAACTTCGGTCAATATATAAAGTCCTTTGTACAAGTTACCGCTCTTTAGGACCTAGCTTGGAGAGGTGTCCTTTTGCTCTTGGATCAAACTCTGACCTCAGAAGAAATGCAAAGGGTGTTAGGGAATGTTGTACAGCCAGGTAATGACCACCATATATCTCACACACAGGGCCACACACAACATCACAAACCCTACCAGAGATCAAGTGATCCTCTTAAATGACCCCCTTTTGGGACATAATCCAGCCCCACGCAGGGAGGGTATACAAGACATTTCATTCACTGCACTAGAGAAGGTTTGAAGAGGGCAAGGGTTAAACCCCTTAATTATTCCCAACTCGCCACTCTCAGCCAGAAAAGAAATAAGCCCCCTGCTATGTTCTTCCAGAGACTGAGAGATGCAATCAGAAAACAAACCCAGAGTTCTTAGAGGAGGAGGTCCTTAGAAAAGACAAATTCTTTTTTTTTATATTTTTATTTATTTTATTTATTTGCAAGAAGAGAGAGAGAGAGAGAACGATAGGAAAGAGGCAGACAGAGAGAGAATGGGCATGCCAGAGGCTCCAGCCACTGCAAATGGACTCCAGATGCATGTGCCCCTTGTGCATCTGGCTTACACGGGTCCTGGATAATTGAACCTGGATCCTTTGGCTTCGCAGGCAAATGCCTTAACCACTAAGCCATTTCTCCAGCCCAAAAGACAAATTCTTGATGCAGTCAGTACCAGATATTCATTAGGAAACTTCAAAAACGGGGGACTGAATCAGACAGGGAGCCTGGACCAACTGGTCCAAGCTTCTACCTCTGTGTATTACAACTGGGTCCTAGAAAAGGAAAGGAAAAAGGACAGTGAAGGCCACGGAGGAGCCATCCTGAATGGTCCCTCGAGGACACACTTTCTCCATGGACAGCAGGGACACCTTCAGAAAGAATGTCTCAAGAGATAGAGAGCCAGATGGGGTATGTCTCCACCTCCACCTGGATGGACCCTATCCTAATTGCCAAAAAAAAATCACTGAAAAAAAAAATCACTAAAAATCTAGATGACCCCTGTGGGCCCCAAAAGGCTGTGACCATATCCCACAATACATTGACAGACCCCAGGGACCGACCCCTCCCTCTTCCTTTTAAGGCACCAATAACACCAGTCCAACTTGAGAAACCCTGGTAACTTTACATGTTGTACAGACTACCTTAAGCCTGCTAGTGGACACAGGAACTTGACTTTCTGTGCTCTTTTTTCTCCAGCCCTCAGGTCCTGAAGGTCTGCAATCTTCAGAGGCACACCAGGCCAGTCGCTGGAGATTTTTTTTTTTTTTTTTTTTTTCACAGAGCTTCTTGCTTATCAATGGAGAAACCTGTTCTTTGCAGTTATTTCTCATGGTCCCCGAGACTCCAGCCCCCTCAGTGGACAGGAATATTCTCTTCCAGTGTCTGCAAAATTAGGCTCCCTCTACATGGACACAATGCAGAAAATCAGGCAGGCAATAATGACAACACAAGCCATTGTCCATCTCAAAGACCCCACCTGTTTTCCTGCAACCCCACTGAGAAGCGCCTCCTATGGAATGGGGGCAGGGATGAGGGAAAGGAGGAGGGTAACAACACATGATGTATCCATACAAAACATAATGTTAATAATAACAAGAATAAAGTAATAGACAAGAAAAAGAAAAAAAAATCCAGTAAAGTGGTACAAATAGTGCAGAGATCTGAGGCATGTCAATGTCACCAAAGCTACTGCAGACGCCCTGTCTCTGCTACAAGCATCCCCAGACGGATCAGCACAAGTGTTATTAGATAATGGTATTTGGTGATCACGTAGCCTCTATGATCTACTATTAGCACACCAACCAAGAGTATGTGCCATCTTAAACACTTTCTGTTGCACATACACCAACACCTCATGCCAAGTAGAAACAAATGTTCAAGAACTATGCAAAATGAGCTGGAGAGATGACTCAGCCATTAATGCACTTGCCTGCAATGCCTAATGATGCAGGATCACTTCCCCAGTCCTGCTTAAAGACAGCTGCACAAAGTGGTGAGGGCATCTTCAGTGGCTAGTGGCCCCGGAACACCCATTCTCATTCTCTCTCTTGCTCCTTTTAAATTATATATATATATATATATATATATATATATATATATATATATATGGAACGAACTATAGAAAAAAAAAGTTATATGTCTACACACATTCAAACCTGTGACTGGAGCTCAACTGTGGGACCAAATTAAATCCTGGGTGCCCTCCTGCAGCTGGCTGATGTCACTCGCAGCGCCTCTCATTTTCACTGCTTTATTACTAATCTCATGCCATGACTTATCGACTCTGTCACCAGTGTTCTCCCAGCCCCTGGAAGCCATCAAGCTCTAGACGTTGGTTTCACAAGAAGCCCTCATGGCTTGTTCACCACATTCTACAATTCCACAGTACTGTGATCTGCACCCCCTGATTACAGTCGTACTGAATTGTTCCACCCCTTCAGAGGTCCCCGATGACCAAATCAGCAACCAAAAGAAACCATGGTGGTCATCACCCCCTTCCCGACAGCAGTTAGCATGTCCTCCTGGACGGCGAGAATGTAGGGCACTAAGACGCAATAGGTAGTGAGGGACAGTAAAATGACCAGAGGTGGACCACAGAATCAATCAACACAAAGTAAACCCATGCTCTGAGCCCTTCCTGGCACAGGCCTCTGAATGAGGACAGGGGAACCAATTAAGGTGGTGGTCCCATGAAAGTTCCAAGAAAGAAAAGCTGACTAGAGGGAAAGTGGGTCCCTCGTTAAGCCAAAGCCGATCACACGGACTCCTGGCTCTGGGGCCCCTCCCGTGCAGGTGATAGGTGCTGCTTTCTTTCACCTTTGCTTGAAAAAAGTTTGCCTGCGTTACTATGTTTTCTGTCTTCTAAATCGTTGTTGGACTGAAAAAGAACTTGTGATTCCTGGACCAAATTCTTTCCAGCAGTAAAGCAACTAGAACTACCTCGCTACACTACTTCCAGGCATTTATGGGATGAACTCTAAGTGAATGATGACAGAAATATCTGAGACACTGATGTCACTGCAGCAATATTCCCAAGTTAAGTTATAGAACCAGCCTAGGGGTGTGTGTGTGTGTGTGTGTGTGTGTAAACTAATAAAATATATATTTATAAATATTTATTAGTTTTATTCAGCTATAAAGAAGAATGAAATTCTGTTACTTGTTACATATAAGATGGATACAACTAGAGGTTATCATATTAAGTTAAAGAAGTCATTCTCAGAAAGTCAAAGGCCATGTTTTCTCTTATTTATGGATCTAAGAAAGCACAAAAATACATAGAACCATTTTGCATACAAATTCATATATACTAAAACGCACATACACACAAATACATACAAAAGACATGAAAACAAGGGAAATGGGCAAGCAGGAAAATGAATGAAACCAGAATTTTAAAAAAAAAAGTGGAAGCCGGGCGTGGTGGCGCACACCTTTAATCCCAGCACTCGGGAGGCAGAGGTAGGAGGATCACAGAGAGTTCCAGGCCACCCTGAGACTATATAGGGAATCCAGGTCAGCCTGAGCCAGACTGAGACCCTACCTCGAAAAACAAACAACAACAACAACAACAAAACGTGGAAGATGGGAAAGTGAATCTGGCCAATATCCATTTTACACTTGAAATATAGTCTTCATGAAATATATCAGTACTGGGCTGGAGAGATTGCTTAGCAGTTAAGGAATTTGCCTGCAAAGCCCAAGGACCCAGGTTTGATTCCCCAGTACCCATGTAAAGCCAGATGCACAGGGTGGCACATGCTTCTAGAATTCATTTGCACTGTCTACAGGGCCTGGCATGCCCATTCTCTCTGTATTAATCTGCCTCTTTCCCTCTCCCTCTCTCTTTCCCAAATAAATAAGATATAAAATATGAAATACATCAGTGTGTACATTTATTATACACCAATAACAACTTGTCCTGATTAATTTTGTATGCATGGCTATTCATCTTTAAATCATATTCTGTGGCTCATTCTCAGAACCCTTGTGGGACTACAGCACTTTAATCTGATAAGGAAACCCTAAAAAAGAGAAGATTTTCTTTTCTAAAAGAAAGGAAGGAGAGGTTCCCTGTGCAGACAGTATGTGGGCAGACACTTCAGTCTGGAGTGAGTAGGCTAGACCCTTGTTTCCAGGCTCCTCCCACCTCCCTGGTCTGGGTTCCCTGCACAGAAATTGAGCAGGCCGACCCAGGGGTGTGGAGTGAGTAAGCTAGACCCCCTCCTTCCTGACTCCTCCCAGTTCCCTGGTACAAGTTCCCTGTGCCAGTCTGTGAGCTGGAGGGTACAGCGCAGACTACGAAGACCAGATCCCTGTTCCCAGGCACCTCCCAGCCCCTGGTCCTGGGATGTCACATTATGCCTTGCTCAGCAAGGCCTGCTCCCTGTGTGAGCTGTGGAATCGGGCCTTTTGCCCTGGTATCCTGACTGGCCACTGGGTACCAATATCACTGTTCACCCGAATCAGAGAGGGCACAGGCCAAAGAACAGAAACAGGCTTCCTCCTCAATAAAATAGTCACCATAAAATGGGTAGAAAACAGTGCAATAAAGCCAACGAAAGTCAGAAAACTGAGAGATCTCCACCAAGGATGCCTAGTCCTACAATGGAAGCCTTCAAAGAAATCATAGAGAAATCAACAGACATTCATTCCCAATGAAAACACAACAAACAAGGAGACACTGATCAAAAAAAATCACTGAACTGGAAGCAAACCATCAGAGATCCAATAATCGTATCAATGAAATTGAACAGAATCGTCTCCTTCATTCAGCTTTTGAAAGTAGGCTTAACTTGATTAAGAAAATGTTGGAACCCTCCAAAGAGATATGAATAAATTATAGGTGAGTGAAGAAATGGAAGATCTCAACAACCAGTTGATTAAGTTTAATGAAAACTTGATCAAATGCAAGAATGAACTCGAGGAAGCATCAAGAAAGTTAGAACTCGGACTGCAATCGTACCTCAAAGAAGAGATGGAGACGATGCACAACAACACAACAGAAAACAAAAATCAAAGAGAAATTATAAAAACATCTCTACAAACCCTCACCAACAGTTACTCACGTGAAAGACAGAACCTCTGACCTGGATGACAAGACAGAAGAAATTGATCAGGAGGCCAAAAATTTTGCTAAGTTCAAAAAATCAAGTGAACAGAATATGAGGGAACTGTGGGATACCCTGAAATGACCAAACATGGGTATACCAGAAAGAGAGGAAATCCATGCCAGAGGCAGAGAGACCACAGCCAACAAAATTATTGAAGAAAAATTTTCAAATCTCTCAAGAGAGGCCCATCCAGACAGAAGACGCCCACAGACCACCAAACAGACAAGACCAAAAGAGTAACTCTCCAAGGCCCATCACAGTTAAAAGTCTTGAAAAGGAAACCAGAGAGGGTTAAAAGCAGCAAGGCAGAAACAACTCACAACATGCAAAGGCAATCCCATCAGAATTACATCAGAGCCGGGCGTGGTGGTGCATGCCTTTAATCCCAGCACTCGGGAGGCAGAGGTAGGAGGATCGCCGAGAGTTCGAGGCCACCCTGAGACTACATAGTGAACTCCAGGTCAACCTGAGCTAGAGTGAAACCCTACCTCGGAAAAACCAAAATAATAATAATAATAATAATAATAATAATAAATAATAATAATAATAATTTTTTAAAAAGAATTACATCAGATTTCTCAATGGAAACCCTGAAAGCCAGAAGGGCCTGGAATGGAACACATCAAAGTCCAACCCAAACTACTCTACAGAGGAAAGGATCCCTCATAATAGATGGTGAAAGGAAACTTTCCATGAAAATGTCAACTCTGTGATTAAATAAACACAAAGGCAAACCTACAGAGAATATTTGACGGAATACTCCACACAGAACAGTCAGACAACTAATCTCAAGAACCAACAAGAAGAAGATCACAACAATGGAAACAGACCAGACTCAAAATAATACAAAACACAAGAAAGAGTCAAACCCTCAAAACACCTCATCGTGGCAGGGATTAATTTAAACCTCACTGTAATAACCTTAAATATTAATAGTCTTAACTCACCCGTCAAAAGACACAGGTATCAGGATGGATCAAAAAACTGGACTCTTCTATCTGCTGTCTTCAAGAAACCTACTTCACCACTAAAGATAGACACCACCTCACAGTGAAAGGTTGGACAATGATATTCTAAACAAATGGAAATAAAAACAAGCAGGCATGGCTATATTAATATCTGATAAAATAAAAACAAGCAGGTGTTGCTATATTAATATCTGATAAAATAGACTTCAAACCAAAAGTAATCAAAAGTAATCAAAATGGACAAAGAAGGTCACCTCTTACTCATCAAGGGAATGATCCAACATGAGCACATCACAATCATAAATAAATACATGTGCCGAACACAGGTGCACACAGATTATAAAACAACATCTACTCAACAATAAAACAGAAAGAAACACCAACACCATCATAGTCAGAGACTTCAGTACTACAATATCATCAACAGACAGATCATCCAAGCAGAAAATCAACAGGGAAATAATAGAGATCAACAGCTTAATGTATAACTACAGAACTCTGTACCCCAATTCTACAGAATACACATTCTTCTCAGCAGCCCATTGAACCTTCTCCAAAACTGAACATATATTAGGCCATAAAGCATGCTTTAATAAAGTCAGGAAAATTGAAGTACCTTCCTGCATCATGTTAATATAATGTTTTAAATATATATATAATATATAATATATATTGGAAGAAATAAAAAAATTGTAAAATTCCTGGAAAAGAATGATAATGAAAACACGACCTACAAAAACTTATGGGACATACTGAAGGCAGTCATAAGGGGAAAATTCATAGGCCTAAATGCCTTCATTACAAAGACAGAGAGATCTCAAATTAATAACCTGACTGTCCACCTAAAGACCCTGGAAAAACAAGAAGAAACCAACTGAAGAGCTCCAATTGTAAACAAATAATCAAGATTAGAGCAGAAATTAATGAAGTGAAAACTAAGAAATCAATTTTTTAAAAAAATCAATGAAATGAAGAGCTTGTTCTTTGAAAAAGTAAACAAGATTGACAAACCCCTGGCCAAATTCATCAAGCAAAAAAAGGGAAGTCTCAAATTAACAAAATCAGAAATGAGAGAGATTACAATAGATGTCAATGGAATTGGAATAATCATCAGGGCATACTTCCAAAACCTCTTCTCCACAAAATTAAATAATCTGGAAGAAATGGATGAATTCCTAGACATATACTACCTACCGAAACTAAACTCAGAGCAGACTAATCTCCTAAACAAACCTATCACATCCACGGAGATTGAAAAGGTAATCAAAAACCTCCCCCAAAAGAAAAGACCAGGACCAGATGGCTTCTCAGCTGAATTCTATCAAACTTTAATTTAAGAACTAAAATCAATTTTTCTCAAACTGTTCTACATCATTGGAGTCCAGGGAATCCTCCCCGACTCCTTTTTTGAAGTGAGCATCACCCTAATACCAAAACCAGACAGAGAAACAACAAGGAAATAAAACTATATCCCTACTAAATCCTGAACAAAATCCTTGCAAACCAAATTCAACAACACATCAAGTAGGCTTCATCCCAGGGATGCAGGAATGGTTTAACATATAGAAATTGGTCAACATGATACACCACATAAATAAACTGAACCACAAGAACCGCATGATCATCTCAATTGACACAGTGAAGGCCTTTGACAAAATACACCACCACTTCAAGATCAAAACACTGGAATGAATAGGCATTTAAGGTTTATATCTCAACACAATAATATATATATATATGGCTCCTAAAGCCCAAATAATACTTAATGGGAGTTTCCACTGAGACTGAGATTGGGAACAAGACAGGAGTGCACCCTCTCACCCCTGCCCTTCAACACTGTACTAGAAGTACTAGTCCAAGCAATAAGACATGAGAAAAATATAAAATGGATTCAAATTGGAAAGGAAGAAGTCAAGTTAGCCCTCCTTGCAAATTGCATGATCCTGTATGTAAGTGACACAACAGTCTACATCTCAAAACTTCTTAAGGTGATAGGCAAAGTGGTAGGATAAAAGCTAAGTAGCTTTTCTATATGCAAGGGACAAAATATATAGAGAAAGAAATCAGCAAGGCTGTCCCATTTTCAATAGCAACAAAAAAGAATTAAATACCTTGGAATAACACTAATGAAGGATGTGAAAGTCCTATATAATGAAAACATAAAAACACTCAAGAAAGAAATATAGGAGGAATTGTGAAGATGGAAATTCCTCCCATTCTCCTGTACAGGTAGAATTAATATTGTGAAAATGGCAATTCTACCAAAAGCAATATACAGATTTAAGGCAATACCAATAAAAATACCAGCATCATTCTCTACAGAGTTTGAAAAAAATGATCTCAAAATTTATATGGAATGGGGCTGGAGAGATGGCTTAGCGGCTAGGGTGCCTGCCTGCTAAGCCTAAGAACCCAGTTCCAATCTCCAGGTCACACGTTTAGCCAGATGCAAAGGGACGCAAAGGTGCAATGCTGCACTTGCCCACAAGGGGGCACACGCATCTGGATTTTGTTCACAGCAGCTGAGAGACTGCTGGCGTGCCCATTCTCTATCTGTCTCCCTCTCTCTTTCTCTTTCTGTCTCTATGTCTCTCTCCAAAAATAAATAAAAATAAAAAAAATTTTAAAAAAATTTATATGGAATGGAAGAAAGCCTCAGATATTGAAAAATATCCTCAAAATTAAAAATAAAAATAAAACACATTGGCAGTATAACCATCTGACCTAAAGCTTTATTATACAACCATAGTGACAAAAACAGTATAGTACTTGAATAAAAACAGACACACAGACCAATGAAACAGAATTGAAGACCTAGACCTTAGGTTAAGTAACTACAGCTGCTTGATCTTTCACAAAGGTGCTGATAATGTAGACTGGAGAAACTATAGGCCTATATCCCTACTTCATCTTCAACAAATGGTGTTGAATAAATTGGATGACCATATATAGAAAGATTTGCCATACACAAAAATCAAGTCCAAATGGATTAAAAAACTCAATATAAAACCCAAAACTCTTTGACTACTGGAAGAAAAAATAGGATGCACTCTCCATGATATAGGGCTTGGAAAAGACTTCCTAAACAAAACTTCAGTAGCCCAAGAAATTAAACAAGCACTCAACCAATGGGATTTCATGAAGCTAAAAAGTTTTGCACAGACAAATATACCATAAGCAGAGCCAATAGATAACCCACTGAATAGGAGAAAATCTTTGCCAACTATACCACTGACAGAAGCCCAATATCTAGAATCTACAAAAGATCTCAAAAAAACTAAACAAAAAATCAAAAAATTTACAAAGATCTCAAAAAACTAAATAATAAAAAAGCAAACAACCCACTCCAAAAGTGGGGCAGAGAACTAAATAGCAAGTTATCAGAGAAAAAATTGCAAATGGCTACCACACACTTAAGAAAGTGTTCAACACTCCTAACCATTAGGGAAATGCAAATTAAAACAACTATGGCGAGGATGTGGAGAGATAGGAACATTCATTCACTGTTGGTGAGCTGGTTACCACTATGGAGACGGAGAGTCCTGAAAAGGATGAATATAGATTTCCCAACAGACCCAGTCATTCCTTTACTGGGCATTTACCCTAAAAGCTCTAAATCTCAGTTCAGATCTATTTGCTCAACCATGTTTATAGCTGCTCAATTCACAACAGCTAAAAACTGAAATCAACCCAGGTGCCCATCATTGGATGAATGGATAACCAAGATGTAGTATGTCTACATGATGGAATTCTACTCATCAGTAAGAAAAAAATGACACAATGAAATTTGTAGTAAAATGGTTGAAGTTGGAACAGATCATGCAAAGTGAACTCACACAATCACAGAAAGACAGCCATCACATGGTCTCACTCATATTCAGTTCCTAACCTTGATCAGCCCAAGTGGCTGGCATACCTGAATAGCATCTCAAGGTTTGGACAATAGGGAGGGTAGAGCTTGGGGAAGGGGAAGGGGAAGGATCAGTGGGGACATAAAACTGAATCCAAATTGAACTGGTACCACAGAATCCTATATACTGGAAGTTAGAATAATAGGTGGACCATAGGGGGAGCATCTGAATCAAAGGGCCCTAGAGAGGGTGAGATGAAACCTCACCTTAAATTTCTCCTGTTTCCCTTTCTTCTCTGTCTTTTTTTTTTTTTGTTTTCCTTTGGTGCTGGCCTGTAATTCCCTATACCAGGATGTGGTTTACATCCACAATGAGCAGTTGATCAGTGAGACCTACTAGATCTCCCAAAACAAACAGGGAAGACTTCTATCAGAGCACTTGATTACCCACCAGATTTTAATGCTAAGACCCTACTGCTGAAGACAGCATACACTGTTGGCAAGGACCATGGAGAGACCTGGTTGGAATCCAGAAGAGAACCAGACCCCAGACAGCCCATCTAGTGCTGGAAGGCACTACCTGAGCTACAGTGGGAAAGAGGCCAACATCTGTCTGAGCAACTCAAAATCTAAATGACTCAGAAGCAAACAACCTGATGTGAGGCTCACACAAGGGCAATAGTGGCACAGAGCCATGGTGGGTAACCAAATGCTCTTGAACTGGCTAACAGATCTGCTCAGTGGAAAGGAAACTATATCCGGAACTGGGAAACAAGTCGGAATCATATCCAGATAATGATTCTGCTTTCCACTGTCAAGATCCCACTAATATCAGGCTACAAGAATGTCTATACCCTTTAAAAATTCTCTCTGAATTAATAATGGTTATCCTAGTTCAACTGGTGCTGACTTCACTCTGCATTGAAGAATCTGCTTCTTCTTTTCAGAAGGGAGTTGGACCTGAGGAGGTAAATGTCCCACTGTACTGCACCCTGGCCCCAGTTGGAAACCACAGAAGAATTTGGGAAATGAGCAAGAGTGCTGCTTCCTCAGTGAATCTGATATCAGCACAAGGGCAATGGAGACAGACACTGAGGACACTCAACACCTACCAAACCAGAGATCCAGAGGCTCCTACATGCCCATCACTGAGGCAGACTTAGACCACTCCTGGCAAAGCTCAGGGAATTTGCGAAGAAGGGGTGGAAAGATCATTAGATCCACAAGTTGGGACATTCTGCACAGAGACATTGCCTACCACCCCCGCCCCCAGCGGTAATGCAAGAGCAACATTCTCCATGGGGTTGACCTGCATCCCCAATAAGGAAGGCCTCTTCTGAAAAGGGCAGGGAGGAGGGAAAGGATGGTACCAACATGTGTTGTTTACATACTAAGTGTGTCCAGAACTAATACAAATTAAAAAAGCAAAAAAAGAAAGGAAGGAAAATTTGAGGAATGAAATAAAACCTTGGTGACACAAGAAGGAGCAGAAATCATTTTAAAAATCACTGGAGGTGGAATACATGTCTACAGTAAAAATCTAAACTCTAAAAAGACCAAAAACTATCTCAGGAAAAGAGCACCATTCTGCAGCTTTAATTAGTAAAAAATTCTCAGAGATGACACTGAACCAGGATCCATAAGAGAGAAAATAATGACAAAATTGATTGTCAAAATTAGATGCAAACTCCCTCCTAAGACATGAATGAAATGTAGGGTTCATACAGTGGGAGGAAAATTATAAACCATTATCCTAAATTCATTATATGGTTCATATTACCTGAGCAAAAATGAATATACAATCAATAAAAGCAATCACCTACTCCTGGTTCCATATACCTTCAATCTCAACACTGATTCAATAGGACTGCCATGAGTTCAAGGCCAGCCTGCTTGATAAACTAAGACCCGGTCTCTGACAACAAAAATCCAATAAAATATTCCCAAAGACATTTTGCTGAATAAGGTAACAGATGACAAATAAGCATCTAAAAAAACTCAGTGCTATTCATCATTATGAAATAAATTTTTAAAATTAAAACCACAATGCATACTACTTTAGACAATTTAAATAACAAAAATAGTATCTTAAGTAGGGTATAGAGTAAATGGAACTGCTACACTCTGCTCACAGCAACTTTGGAAAACTAATTTGCTGCTTTATAAGAAGTTACATATGACTGCTTTGATTCAGCCCTCTCACCCTAGATTTTAAAGAAAAACTACACTGTTCACATATGATTCTGTGCAGATATAGTACCTGCTTTATTGATCATCATCCCAAACTAGAAACTACCAAAATGTTCTCAAATGGTGAACAGATAAACTGTGATGCATTCATGTAAAGAAGTAGTAATTCATGCCACTACATGGATGAATATCAAGTCCATCATAATGAAAGTAACAAATCAGACCCAGCATCACGTGTCATGTTGGATTCCACTTAGTATTTCATGTGAAATAAAGCAAAAGTAGTAGATAAATACAAGAGAGCCTGGCAAAGTCTAGTCATACAAAATGGTCATGAGGGAACTATTTTGGGGGAGGAAGGGAGATGAAAATATTCTCTGTCTTGACTATAGCAGGAGTCATTACCAGAGAGATTTCTCAAAACTCACAGAACTTTACATAGAAAGGATAAATTTTCTGTATGCAAATTTAACCTCCTTATGAATAGCCAACAAGTATATGAAACACACTCAGGCAAATTTAAACAAAAGCCACAATGAGGCATGATCTAACACCTGTTAGGATGTCTGCTCTATAAAAGATTGTGAAGTTTTAAAAAGATATTTCTTTTCATTGCATTTCCTTGATCAAATATTAAATATGTAATAATTTAAACTTTCATGAGTATGCTTTATTTATTAATTATACAGGGAATAAAAGCTAACATATATTAAATATATATAGTTTCCAAAAAAATATTTAAAAATTTAATTTCAATCAATTGCTACTATATTCTATTCTGAGACAGAGTTACAAAAAGATACTGTAAATTGTACCTCATGTCTTGCTGTCTTGTTTAATGTTATTCTTTGATTCCAGCTAGTTCTCACTTGTCAAAACAGCAGACTAGAGTACAGTTAACACCTAACAACATGCCAAGTATCGTGTTTTTAAATTTATTGAAAAAAAATCTCCATAACTTCAACAAAATCCTTTATTCCTCAGTTTGTCCTGGACTCCTTCATTTGCAGAAAACAGGAAGTCTGAGCAATAGTGCATGAAATATCTGAATTTTGAAACCTTATGTGTGCTTGGGGTGGAGGGGAATAATTTAATAAAGTGTTCACTGATGTCATCACACTTTCTTCTCAGACTTGTGTGGACGCTGACGCCTACAGCACAGAGACTCCGACTCCTAATTAGATGGCTAAAAGAAGATTTTCCCTTGGAGACAGACACAAGGGTGGGAGTTATTCTCCAAGGGATTTAGATTCACAAGTATATGAAAAGACGAACCTCAGGTAAAGCCAACTAGGAAGAGGAGCTTGACAGGACTGCATTATTTATGAGAAAGTTATGAAAGCTAACACCAGGCTTCTATTGTTCCTATTTTATTCACATATGAATTCATAACATATATTATAAATAATGGATAATACTTTGTGACTTGTCTGCTAAGTTTTCTAACAATCTTTCATAAGTCCAAAACATATTCAAGTGATATGAGTATAATTCCTGATATTACACCTCGCACCTTGTTGTTGGGACAAGTATGCACGTTTTTCCTTTTAAAATTGACAATTAGCTGGGCGTGGTGGCGCACATCTTTAATCCCAGCACTTGGGAGGCAGAGGTAGGAGGATTGGCGAGAGTTCGAGGCCACCCTGAGACTACATAGTAAATTCCAAGTCAGCCTGGACTAGAGTGAGACCCTACCTCGATGGAAAAAAAAAAAAAAAAAGGCCAAAAGAAACTGAATTAAGCCTAAAATTTTTGTTCACATTTAAAAAAAAGAAAATATTGTATGAGTTTCCTAAATGTTTCTTTAATCTCTAATCTAATTTAAATAAAAGATTACCTAGTGATTGAAAGGATTCAACTCAATGTCATTATTAAGATAATTGTAAGATTTATAGTACGCATGTTATTTTTTATTTTACAGCATCAACCTAGATACTCTGTACACCTAAATACATCTGAATCTTCATTCAGGTATTAAAGTACCTTTGGAGGGCTGGATAAATGGCTTAGTGGTTATGGTGCTTGCCTATGAAGCCTAAGGACACAGGTTCAATTCCCCAGGACCCTTGTAAACCAGATACACAAGATAGCACATGTTTCTGGAGTTCATTCACAGCGACTAGAGGCTCTGGCATGCCCATTCTCTCCCTCTCTCTCTCTCTCTCTCTCTCTCTCTAATAAATAAAATATTTTTCAAAAAATACCTATAGCAGACAGCTTCAAGTTCACTGAGATGAACTTCCAGACCAGGCACAGTTATGCAGGAAGGGATATTATTTATTGAAGCTTACAGATCCAGGGGAAGTTCCATTATGGCAGAAGAAGCTGGCCTGCCTTCACAGGGCCAAGCAGAGAGCAAAGCCAACCAGGCAAACACAGCACACAGAGCAAAAACTATGGCCAAAAGCCACAGCACACTTCAGGAACTCCTGCTAGGCACACTTTGCATATCTTTACAATGGAATCTTAAAGCCACCATCACACCTTAATGCCAGTGACATTGCCTCTAGCAAGGTGGCTGAGGATGCAAACTATAAACTAATAAAACACTGAATATATTGGGGGCCATATATTCAAACTACCACAATACCTTTGGTAAGAAATACCAACATCAGAAGAAGGCAAAGAAAGTATGCAATGTAATGTTTTGTGTTTTCAACAGTTGTTTAGCCATGTTCTTAAGAAAGACAACAAACTATTCACAAATTTATCCAATTTTACACCGGTGTCCATGAAACAGAAGACAGGGCGAGAACAGTTTCTATTAGCAAACTGTGCTGTCTTCTGTGACTTTTCTTAGTCTCTCAACACATGTGTGCTAATTCTCAGGAGCTTGCTTTACTTATGCCATGAAGTCTTTAGCTCAGCATTTGAAAACAGAGGTGAGATTGTAGGTAACTAGTAAAATCATTGACCTGCATGTGCAACACCAATTAACTGAGCAGCAGCCTTTCAAAAAATTTTTTACAAACCTAAAGGTATGATTTAGTGGTAAAACTTATATTACTCCCATGTATGAAAAAAAAAAAAAAAAAACTTTGTAGGGGCTGGAGAGATAGCTTAGTGGTTAAGTGCTTGCCTGTGAAGCCCAAGGACCCCGATTCAAGGCTCGATTCCCCAGTACCCACGTAGGCCAGATGCCCAAGGTGAAGCAGGCATCTGGGTTCGTTTGCAGTTGCTGGAGCCCCTGGTGTACCCATAGTCTCTCCCTCTCTCTCTCTCTCTCTCTTTCTCTCTCTCCTCCCCCTCTTGTTCTCTCTGATAAAATGAGTATGTGCCCAGTTGCCCTCTACAGAGTCGGAGGACCCAGGAGCTGTTCAACGGATGAGAATGGATGGCTCAACCGTCCCAATATGACACAGAAGTCCTGGAGAATCCCTGGACACTTTCTCTTCTTTCATCACCATTGGAAGTCTGACAATGCTGGGTTCCAGTGTCAGTGAAGGACGTAGCAACAGGGTTGAAGCACTCACCAGCCTGCAGCAAGAGAGTGCGGTGAAGGAGCAGTTTTCAAATTGTACTTCATAGGTTTCTCTGAAGAATAAATGGCTGGCCACTCAATAATTGTCAGTTCTTAAAAAGTTTCACTAAAAATTTCATTACTGACAATAAAGTATAAGGCATCTCCTTCTATTTAGCATGCAAAACCATTATAGGTGATGTTGTCTGACTGTAGGGGAAAGAACAAGAATGCAGACCATCCGCAACGATTAGACTACTGGGTGTGGGGTCTGTTTCTCTTCCATGCATCAAGTCAGCATTGCTGACCCTTGCTTGAAAGTCATGCAGAGAAAGCCACAAGTTCAGAAATGTGTAACAGATAATAAACAGTGGAGGGAAGTATCAAAGTGCTGGAAGGAAGCCTCTGAAACCCCAGAGAGTCCAAAGTATGCTGAAGAAGGAACTCTTCTGAGACAATAATAAAAAACAAAATAAGGTACAAAAAGAACAGATGACCTCAGACGCAGAGTCATAGAAAATATTAAGGTAGCTCTAGTTCATCCCAGTGCAACACAACCCTGAAGTAAGTCGACTTTAAGTGTGTCAAAGGACCTTTTACTGTGTAGCAGGGGTTTAAAAAAAAAAAAAAAGGAAAAGGAAAAGAAAAATTTAAAAAGGAACTCAAGAGACCATATGCCACCATAGCCAAGCCACACTGGTTTCCCACTCCTGGTTCAATTTTTCCTCTTCTGGATTAGACCTTCCCCTGCAGAGACTGATCAAGCCTGGTTCCTGTCATGTTCTCACTGGCTGACACTGTCCCAGTTCCACAGCCAGCTGGCTTTGTGTCTCTGGTCAGGTGCTCATCAGAATTACTGATCAGACCAGTCATGCCATGTGCAAGGTCCCATTAATTCCTCCCTTGCCCTTCCAAGAGTTCTGGCTGTACATCTGTTAACTACTGTAATACAAGGCATGGTGCTAAGCAAGCAAACAAGGGAGAGAAACTCGAAAAGTCGCTTGGCAGAATGTTCAAAGGAGGCCCTGGTCCCAGAAATGCCCCACATTATCATACACACCCTGGAGACTTCAGCTAATCCATCCTTGCTTAGAGGACTTCCTTTTTTGTCAATCTTGAAGCAGCTCTGGAGTACAAACTTTCGTATGTGAGTAATTATAACTCTTTAATCATTGATCAAGGTACTTTCACAAATGCTCAATTAATTCTCAAAGTCTTGTGAAAGAGATTTCTAATTATACACATGTATAAAGAAAGGCAAAATAAAACCTTAAGATATATTTGTTAGGCTATACAAAAGAATGCATTAAATAGCTTTTTAAATATAAATTGAATTTTAAAATTGTAATTCCAATAAACAGTAGTTTGAGAGTCCATTTAAAAACTGCATTGACTAGGATCATATATAGTTTTACTTCCATTATGCTAATTGTATTTGATTAAGTTTATACATAGATATTTAAATATTAATGTGGACTTTCTGTATTATAAATATGAATGTTTGGCCTGTATTTCAAAAAACACATGAATAAAACATTAAGTTATCTCTGAATGGCAATGTTAAACAGCTCTACCAAATGGAATTATTATCCCTGAATATAGAGATTATATACTGATTTAATTTATTTCCAGTGAAATCTTCTTAATAACATCGATAAATATTTCCTGGAATTATTCCCATACTTGGTTTTATTTTCCCTAGTCCAAACTTGGAGATTTGAAATACCGGGCTGAAGAGATAGCTTAGCAGTTAAGGTGCTTGCCTGAAAAGCAAAGGACCCAGATTCAATTCCCTAGGACCCATTTAAGCCAGATGTACAAGGTGACAAGGTGGCTCAGGCCTGTGGAGTTAGTCTGCCGTGGCTGAAGGCCCTGGTGCACCCATCCCCTCTCTCTCCCTACCCCACACACACGCACATGCACACACACATACACACACACAAATAAATAAATAAACAAATAAATTTTTAAAAAAGATTTGGAAGTATCTGCACTTAGGTGTACTGAGGAAGTATTTGGAAATGGAAGGAGGACAAGACATGCAAATGAACAGGCTGCTGTACTGGACAGGTAAGGGAAGTCTCCTTTGATGGCTCTTTCCTCACTCACTCAGTAGCAATTACATGCCAGTCACTGATGTAGGTTAAAAAAAAAAAAAAAAAAAAAAAAAAAAGGTATTGAGAAGCTTAGTATTTCAATTTAGAAAATGTTACAAGAACAATAAAAAAGAGAAAAGAATAAAAGCCTCTTGTGTGTGGGAGGGGGTCACCCTTTGCCGAATAGCTACCATGGACCAGACATATTCCTGTATCCTTTCAACGTTGTCTCTCTTCCAAGATTAATTATTACTAATTTGGGGAAGAGCAATTTTTATTTTTAACCCTCTAACCTTGCATGGATTCCTAATCTAGATATACAGTTGCCCAATAAATAAATAAATCATGAATTTTCTAATTTTGTCTTAAAGACAGTCCATGGCTAGCTTATATTAAGTGAAATCTCATTTAACCAACACATCAAGTGAAGCCGGGGGATTAAGTAACAAGCTAATGTGACAGCTAGTAAGTAGCTGCAGTGAGTTTTAAAAAGGCGTCTTTCCTCTTTATTGCACTTTCTTCCGACAACAGGGAATTTATAACTTAAAGCACCAAGAAACACAGTTATAAAAGAGAGATTTTTTATTAGTAGTTGACTTTTAAACAAGTCCCCAAAGACGTTCTCAGTGTACTGCGTTCTGATGTAATCGTGGGTTCTTTAGTGCGGGCTGACCTAGCGACTTGCTTCTGATCTTCGCCATTCAACAGAATGTCATGATTAAGATGGTTATCATCGCTTGCTAATCCAACACGCACCCTCTCCTGCCTTGTTAGAGGACAGACAGAGAGAAAAAGCCACCATGTTGGACAGGTGATGAGACAAAGATGTGATTATGGTCAGAGTACAACAGCCAGCCAGGAAATGAGGATCTCAGGCAAACACCTGGGAAGGATGTGAACTCTACGAAGACCCAAGAACTCAGTGCCTTTCAGATGTCACCTTGATAAGGTGACCCATTTGAGGTGTCACTGCCATAGATCCAGCTAAGCCACCGCCACACAGATGTCTCACCACAGAAATTGAGACAGTCCATGCTGTTTCAAGTGGCTAAATTTTGAAAGAATGTTAAGCAACAGTAAACAGTACAATATAATCAAGTGAGGGTTGAAAATATCAACGAGCTGCAGAGATGGCACACTCGTTAAGGTGCTTTCCTGCAAAGCCTAAGGATCTGGGTTCAATTCCTCTGTACCCACATAAGGTCACGTAGTGAATGCATCTGGAGTTCATTTGCAGTGACTAAAGACCCTGACCTGCCCATTCTCTCCCTCTTTCCTTCTCTCCCTCTCTATCCCTCCCACCCTCTCTCCCTTCCTCTACCTCTCTTCTTCCTTTCTACCCTGCCTCTTTATCTATCTCTCAAATAAATTGTTTTTTTATTTTATTTTTTTAATATTTTTTAACTTTTTATTTATTTATTTGCAAGCAGAGAGAGAGAGAGAGAAGAGCGGCAGACAGAGAGAGAATGGACGTGCCAGGGCCTCTAGCCACTGCAAACGAACTCCAGATGCATGTGCCCCTCACACATCTGGCTTATGTGGGTCCTGGAGAATCAAACGGGGATCCTTTGGCTTTGCAGGCAAACGCCTTAACCACTAAGCCATTTCTCCAGCCAATTATTTTTAAAATTTTATAAATTATTTTTTTAAACATTACCATATTTTCTCTGAAGCATATCAAGTAAAAATAACTAGGAAATTGATAAAGTGTCCTGTGGACCTTCAAATATAACTATAATAATGGAATAATTTTTATGACTTCAACAACAGAAATATATCCCAAAAAGAATTTTTGGAAGGTTTTTAGTTTCATAAAGATGAAAACTCCACTGTTTATGAGCATATCTTATCTTTCCAACAACTTCATAAAATATTATATTTCGAGATTTTTCTATGCATGAACAGAGAACCCTTGGCAAATGATTCCCATTCTGCTCTTGCAGAAGAAACCTGTTTCTTAAAACTGCAAATAGATACCTGATGCACAAATCGGCAGTAGAGACTGCGTGGAGTGGATCAAGAATCAGAGCTGAGCAGTGACATTTTCATGTGTGCTGCGGCTATAGCTATCGTGAGCAAAACAAGCCCTCAGGGAAAAAACAGTGCATTTGTGCTCTCTGCCGCAAAGGCACCTATAGGTGAACAGGAATAACACAATCAGCATGACTCACTGTTATAGGCTTCTTGGCAAAAAGATTAAATCTTTAATTTGAAGCCTTTTCTCTTTCTTTTAGGAAAAAGAATATAGTTTGTTTGACTAGTATTCTCTGTAAGGCTATTGGTATTCCAACAGAGAAAAAGGGAGACAGAAAGACAGGCAGATCTGGAGTGGGGGGGAGGGAGGAGGGCAGGAGGGAGTATGAACATTTTCAATTAGCATAAAGATGCAAGACTACCCTTGGAGTTTGCAAGGAGCTGTTGAAGCCAACATCATTGTGTGTAGATGGAGACTGTTCTGACCTGTAGCCCATTCTGGTGACTGTATTAAGGTTTAAATAAACACGTTTTTCCGCACATTGTGCAGCAGTGGTCAGAGAACCAGTCAATAGAGAAGATTGATTATGTCAACGGAGACATGCTTCGGCAGGTAGGAGTGCTTTCTATGCAAGCAAGAGATCCTGCATTTGATCCCCAGCATCTGAAGAGGAAGCTGAGCATGGCTGCATGTGCTGGTCATCCCCGTGCTGAGGGGCCAGAGAAAGAGGATCGCCGGGTCCCCCTGGTCAGTAAGTCCAGGTCTCCCTGGTCAGTAAGTCCAACAGGAAACTTGGGATCATGGAAAGATTTCCTGTCAGGGCAATAAGGCAGAGCAGTTATAGAGGAGGACAGGGGACAGCTTCTTCTGGCCTCTGCACAATTCACAGAGGACGTGCATCTGCACTCACACATACACACAACACATGCACGTGTACACATGGAGGCGGACACACACCATATACTGAAGGAGAAACAGGGGAAAGGCAGTTTTCTTTATTTTTATTTTGTGTGTGTGGGTGTGTGTGTGTGTGTATATATATATATATATATATATATATATATATATGTGTATATATGTATCTGTATGTAGATATATATAGGCAATCAGCTAGTTACAAGGACCAAACAGAGAAAAAGGGATGCCACCTGGCCTACGCTGGCAAAATGAGAATTTGGCATCTGATACACTCTCCTTTGTGACGGCTACAATCAATTCCTCAGCAACAGCATCCCTTCTTCCCCTATCCAGCACACCTGGGTGAGCTAGCCTTTCCCAAGTCAAACTCCACAAACGAGTCAGGGCTCTCCCTTACACACCTGAATCTGGTGGCAAGGTCCATCAGTTGGGTACCTGGGTCATCAAGGGGGTCTGCCATGCGTATTAGCTGTCTTGGCTTCCCTCTCTCTCTCTCCCTCCCTCCCTCCCCCATTCTGGCTTTTTGTCCAGTGTTTTTTTTCACCTGATACCAGAGTTTTAGTTTCTCTCCCGCTCCCTGCTGGGAGGGGAGGAGGTGGACAGAGGCTCTTATCACTTCCCTGCCTGCGTCCTTTCTTGTTTCTTACATGTATTTTGCTTCCAGGTGGTCTCTCCCTTTGTTATTTGTAAGATTTTCCTCTCAACTCTGTATCCCCCAAGTGTCTAAGAACTCTTCACTCTGGCCACCAGACTGTCCTGATGGCCAAACTCACAAGTGTTTATTCTGGTCTCACACTGCAGGGCCTGTGTTGTTATATATAAATAAAATAAGAATTATTGATTCAAAAGAGTCAAAATAGTTACCCTCTAATGATTGGTTAAACTGCGAGATCTCAGGATCGATGGTGGTATCCTTGCAATGTATATTTACAAGAGAGAAGAACGCAAACACAGATGAAAAGCGTATTTGGAAAAATAGGACCTGGTATATCACTCCATGTAATGAATTCCTCTTATTACTTCTAAATCCATAGGTAAATAGAAAAAAAAAAAAAAAAAAAAAACATTTTATGACCACAGAAAGAATTTCTGAGCTTCAAACCTTCAATAGCAGACAAACTTCCTCCTGTTCTAATAATGTTGAATTTGGACAATAGTAATTGGGAATAAAAGGATAAAAAAAATAATAATAATGAAAATGTGCTAGCTTTTCTCACCCCATCACCATAGTTGCAAATGTACATATCAATGTTTTAAACTGAAAATAATAAGAGGCATGATTTTGCAGTAGCTAAGAAAATGGGTCAGGGGTTATCACACCATATTTCCCCTGTCACTAACGTACACAATTTACTTATTAGTAGGGCTATCTCCAATGAACTCCCGGTCAGTTCAGTATGCAATCCACGGAGGGAACTAGGGAGAAGCACTGGGGTCCTATATATTCCAACATTCTTACTACATTAAAAACTCACCATTGAATACAAGGCACCTGGTTAAACCAGAGGTGTTTTTATTAAACTTTTTTTTTTTTTTTTTAAATTTTTGGAGAGAGACACACAGAGAGAGGGAGAGGGAGACAGATAGAGATGGGCGCACCAACAGTCTCTCAGCTGCTGTGAACAAAATCCAGATGCGTGCGCCCCCTTGTGGGCAAGTGCGGCATTGCACCCTTCAGTCACTGCATCTGGTGAAATGTGGGACCTGGAGATTGGAACGAGGTTCTTAGGCTTAGCAGGCAGGCGCCTTAACCGCTAAGCCATCTCTCCAGCCCTAAACCAGAGGTTTTTCACGTTGCTTGTCAGTCCTCCTTTCGCCGCCTACTTGTGTGAAATTTAGGAGAACAACTGACACTTTGTGTTATTTCCCCTGTATGCTTACTTCCTAGACGGCAATGTTAGGCTCTCGGCCTCCACGCCAGCTGAAAATGCAGACGACCAACACCTGTCACTCATGATTGTGACCGCTGCCCACAACACATAACATTCACTCTGAGCTTCTCAATTTAACCAAAGACCAACAAAGCAAGACAACACTGACCCTGCCTGTTTCTCACAACTCCTTTCCTTTTCTCCACTGCTCCACTAATGCTAGAGTCATGTCCTCCAAGGCACCAGGCCAAGTTCTGGGTGAGGATCCATGCAGCTGGTATAAAGCCGGTGCAGAGGCTCTTCCATTCTCTTCTCACAGGCTTGTATGGTTCATGACCCCACAGTATCAACTCAAAGGCCATGTCCTTGACAAATTAGGCCTGCCCTACCCAATACTGCCCCTCACTCACTTCAATTCCTTTTTCATATAGTTTTATCACAGTGTGATATTTTCGAGTAAGTTAATGGTTAAACATCTATCACTAAAACATATTCTACATGTACACAGGAAATTAGTTCTTATGTTTTCCTGTGAAGCCACAGGCTGAAGGCCATAGGAAGCCTCTTGCTGGGCCACAAATGGAATAAAACTTTTACTACATGAATATCTGTCTCCAGTGACACATAGCATGTGTAAAACCACCTTTATTTCTTAAGGATGAAGTTTTCTCTAAGAAATCTCTAATTTATAATATAAAGAAAGCTCTCTAACCTTCAGTTCATCACCATGAACCTTTAGATCCTTGTGTCAAACTAATGCATTATATTTTGTCTTTGTATAAATAAACTCATATATATGATACACATATGAAATAACATGAATTATATATACATGTATGGTGTGATCAAGGTGGAGTACATGCCTTATGCCGTGATAATAATATTATACAAGATGGCCCTTATTATATTAAACATTAATTGTTGTGAAGTACTCAACCATCTTAACAATTAGAAGTTGTGAGTTTGACCATCTCTTGGTTTCCTTTGTACTGTTATGTTGTCAAAGTATTGACATAATTTGTGTTTGTTTACTAAAAATTATGTCAGTGAGAGCTATTTTATTTCTCTATAATGTTATCAGTAATTATTCCCTTTATCATAAAAGAAAGGCACATATCCTTTACCATGCATGGGTTTAGCTCTTTTAGCAAGTTTATTAAAAAGAGGAAATTAGGGCTGCAGAGATGGCTTAGTGGTTAAGGCACTTGCCTGCAAAGCCAAAGGATCCAGGTTCAATTCCCCAGGACTCACCTAAAGCCAGACGCACAAGGTAACTCATCTGTCTGGAGTTCATTTGCAGTGGCTGGAGGCCCTGGCATACCCATTCTGTCTCTCAAATTAATAAGTAAAAATGAAAATATTTAAAAAGAGATTAAATGTATATTAAGAGTTAAGAGGTTTATATGACTCATAAACAAAGTAGAGATTACTTGTCTCACTTTTATATTATAAAGAAAATATTGAAATGTTCATTTCTTGAACCACTAAATGAAGAATATTATTTATATTTTCCAGTTAATGAAAACATATGCTTTTGTTTCTTTTTTCTTTTTATCATTAAAATTCCTAGGCCAATTTTTAACAAAAAAAAAAAAAAAAGGAAAAACTTAATAATCATATTTGAATAGGAACTTAAACTGAGGGATGATATTTTGGATTTGGTAGAGTTATGATATTTAAGTTTTAAGATGTCTCAGACTTTAGATAAGAACATTGACTATAGATTAAATATTAAGAGATATTTTTGTTAAACTTAAACACAAAGGAAAATAATGTCTATAAAAAGTGATAGACATAAGAGCTGGGCGTGGTGGCGCACGCCTTTAATCCCAGCACTCGGGAGGCAGAGGTAGGAGGATCACCATGAGTTCAAGGCCACCCTGAGACTACATAGTTAGTTCCAGGTCATCCTGGGCCAGAGTGAGACCCTACCTCGAAAAACCAAAAAAAAAAAAAAAAGAAAAAATGGTGGACATGATAAATGTGAATACATTTATCCACAGTAAGGGGTATTACTGGTTACTATTAAATCTGTAAGATCTGTGCTTAACTAATAATTTCATATTTAAAAACTATTCTGGATGTTTAGATGTAATAATAAATAAATAAACTAATAAAAAATCCATCAAGTATTACTATTTTGTAAGGTACAAAATGTAGAGAAAAAGTGAACCTCATTTCCAAAATGGTTTAGTAGGCCCTCAGATGATTTCATTTCTTGCAGATGAAAAGAAGCATCAAATCTGCATATCTAATATATCACTGGAATAAGACATGTGTTTACCAATATGAATGAAAGCTAAGTTCAGTCTGTGGCCCAGAAATTATACTGGTCCTCACAATACCTAAACTATTGTTCCTCTCGCAGCTATCTGATGAATATATCTTAGTTGATTCAGGGTCTTTTAAGCATGATCATGATTTGAGAAAATAACAAATGCTTTACTATTTTATTCCACTGAATTTAACATTTTATCTTCTGAAAACCAGATCCTTTTAGGCAATGCTCTGTATTTCTACTGAAAGGGAAGGTTCAGTCCAATCTTTTTCAAGTACATCAGGTAGTATCAAAATGGATTTACATCACAGCACTTCAACAGCAGCACTCCTGACATTTTGGACAAGGTAATTGGTAGGGATTTTGTTGCTGTTGTTGCTACTGATGGGGCATCCTGCTCATTATAGGATTACAGCAATGTCCCGTTCTATGTTCAACTAATCTAAGACCAATGCCTTGTACAGAGTACCATGAACAAAAAATGTCTCCAGGCAATGTCGACTATTGCCTGAGGAAAAAGGACAAATTGTGTTTAATTGAGAACAACAAAATTTGGACCTCACCTAGAATATTTAAATGAATAATTTAATTGACCATTTGGAAAAAAAAAAAAACTCTGAAGAAGGGGAATGAGACTGACCTTGAGACCTGTGTAAAAGCCTCAGATATGGGCATTAAGAATATGTTTAATTTAATGTGTTTGCAAGATTAAAACGTAAGCCACGTTTTCATAGAACACTTTTCCGTTTTCCCACTTCTAAGATATTCTTATAAAACTGATGGCGACCCCCACAATGCACCACCCACATTCCCCAATGAGGAGGGTCCCTTCAGAGGGGGGAGGACAGGGAGGAGGCTACCAGAGGCACCAACAAGAATGTAAAATTAAAATAAATTCAAAGTATATATAAAAAAAAAAAAGTAAAAACAAGAGTGTCCAATATGGTTACTCATGGGCGTAAGAGATTTTATATGAACAAAATGTCCATCTATCTCAAATATTTTCACTGGATTAATTACCATAAATTTTCATGTGTAAAAATATCATTTTTTGTGTTTGTGCAAAAATACCAGTAAAATGTCAGGTCTGATGTTTTAATACCTTAACAGTTTTTGGTGGTGTGAGTTTATCCAATGTTCCCAAGCATGTTTACATACTGACGAGGAAATAGTCGCTAGTAATTTACAGTGTAAAGTTAATTTATGATTTATAATTTTGACAAAATTTGAAATAGAATTGGATTCCTAGAATCTAGTCATTCTATCAAGAAAAAATGGGCTGGAGAGATAGCTTAAGGGTTCAGGCACTTGCCTATGAAGCCTAAGGACCCAAGTTCAATTCCCCAGTAAACACATAAACTAAGTGCACAGGATGGCACATACATCTGGAGTTGGTTTGCATTGACTGGAGACCCTGGCATGCCTATCAATCAATATAACAGCTCCAATAAAGGCTTTAATGACTTATTTCCAAATAAAAAATCAGTTCATACCAGTGAAAAACATAATTATAGTAAGATTGGAAAGAAATCTGAGGGGAAATGAAACCAAATCAATATACAATAATATTGAAATGAAAAGAACTAAAAGGTAACTTTAAATAGAATAGCCGTAATTTTAGTCACGGAAATTTTTAATATTCAGAATTTTAAATACATGTTACTAAGAAGATAATAAATGCTACAAATCTAGGCATGCTACAGACCATTGACAGGTTTGGGTAAAACTGGGTTACATGTTTGATAAAGGAATTAACTTTTTTTTTTTTTTTTTTTTTTTTTTTTTTGGTTTTTCGAGGTAGGGTTTCACTCTAGCCCAGGCTGACCTGGAATTCACTATGTAGTCTCAGGGTGACCTTGAACTCCTGGCGATCCTCCTACCTCTGCCTCCCGGAGTGCTGAGATTAACACTTTTAAGAGATGAAGTTTGTTGACAATTTCACAAGATAAAATAGAGAAAAACACAATTAAAAATAAGACATAACTATGCAATAGCAAAAGGAAATTAAAAATTGCTATATTTGGGGTTGGTGAGATGCTTCAGTGATTAAAGGTGTCTGTTCTGCAAGCCTGACTAATGGGAATCCGGACCTCCAGAACCCATGTAAAGCTTTATGCAAAAAATGGCATGTACATCTGTAATCCCAATGCACCTACAAGAATGGAGAGTCATGGGAGAATCCCAAAATTCACAGGCCAGGAAGTCTGGTCTTTCCAGCAGCAAACAAGAGAAACTCTGTTTCAAAATAAGGTGGAAGGACAGAACCAACACCTTGAGGTTGATCTCTGACACACACACACACACACACACACACACACACACACACACGCTATATTTTATAGCAAGTACATGTCTTCTGATTAGTAGCTTGTTTGCTTTATATTCCAAATTCCTTAAGGAATAAGTCCAAAGAACAGCTTATTAGTTCTTTTCATTGAGCAAATCCACATGTCATTGGTCCCACAGATTTGAAGCATCAAAATTCTAAATTGTACACATCATGGTAAATGAAGATATTGCAGTCAGTAAAAGTCATGCAGAAATAGTAGGAATGTTGGTTAATTATCAGTCCTGAGAGATCTATGGCTCTCAGAAAAACATCCAGCTGAAATTATAAATAAGAAGTCACTCTTTGGTTTTCAATAGTAAAAAGAGCTCAAGTTATGAGCGACAGTGACCTAACGTACAATGCCCACTGAGTGCAAGACTTTGAGGGACCAGGCGGCTGCTCCACACATACAACAAACACGAGAGGAGGCATGTGCTATGAGGGTGCACTGCGGGTTTCAAACTGAAAAGATGCATTGAAGAAAATGAATAATACAAATAAATGGAAAATCTTGGCGAAAATAGAGACAGAAAGCAGGAGAGTTTTATAACTGAGGTAAAATAATCTATCATATGTAGACATAAAGGCAAATCATTAAATGAACAAGTATTGGCTGCCTGGTCCTAAAGTGCCACAGTTCGTTCACAATACCAAGACAAATGTCAATGAATTCACTGAGAAAATGTAAAGTTTTGATAATTTTAGAAGGAAAGTATGTTTGAATCCTCATAGTTCAATGTGCCCTAATCTCTCAAATGTTAGTTCCACTTTGTCACCAGAGTAGAGACGTCTTTCCTCCACATCCTGTAATGTACTTTTCCCCTATTGCTCAAAATCCATCGTACCACCATCAGAGATATTTACCTTACAAGGAAAAACCATCCCCCACCACTTCCAATTATCCGTAGATCTAATTAGAATTGTAATCCAACATGCCCTAAGGAGACAATTACAAACTCAACTTCCAGAAGACATGAAGCATGAAAATGTTACTAAAAATTTACAGAAAGTATCAGTACAGGCCTATAAATTATGCATAGGAATAAATACTGCAAGTTCGGAGCTAAGAGCTACAGAGAATAATTTTATAACACATCCATTATTATTGTTGCCTTTCCAAGATTTTGGAATCATTCTTCTGGCCTGAACACATGACTAGGCAGTGTTACTTTACTGTTTGGTTAGCTAAGTGAAACATGAATTTAATGGGACTTTTTGATACATTACCTATAGAGAGTTTCAATTAATTAAATTAAAAAAAGAATGCCAGAGTGGCTTTATTATGTGCAACTCACTCAACTTTCTCTGTACATCTTTTAACACGGGGTGAAATAAGCTTCCATGATTTGAAGACTACATGGACGTGGGGCTGTATCAGCATCTTTGAAAAGTGTGATCTGAGGAGAGCTACGGGGAGATGCTGCAGTTGGAACAGGACAGCATTCTTCCCCAGGCTTGATGGCGTCCACAAGTTCAGAGACCAAATCATACCAATGAGCCATAAGATGCAAAGTGTAATTTCTGTACCTAATAGTGATGCTTCGAGGGAGAATTTTCCAGTGCCTAAATGACCCTGCCGTCTTTGGGATGGAAACATGTGGTGGGAGCAGCACCACTCCGCAGCCCGCATAAACTACGCATGGGGGAAAACTGTTAGTCATGCAGATGAACTCATGATTCAGATCACGGGTTTGTAGTCTAAGGAACTGACAGTAAGCAAAGCATCAAATCTGAGTTTCCCCAATGAAACTCAGAACATTTGGTGGTGGTGGAGCTAACTAAACTGTGGGGACAAAACTACTCAGATATTTTGAAAACTGTTTATAAAAAGTTTCCTGTAGACTTGAATATGCTGGATCTTTAAAAACTCATTTTGGTATTCAGATCAGTGGGGAAAGTGTGTTAAAATGAAGTGTGGTCTATTAAGTCAGAGAAACTATAGGTATGTCCAAGTCAAATTTGGAGTTTTTACCTGCATGAGTTTGTAAGGTAGACAAATACCACCATTCACTATTTAGCACAAATTCTTCTTTCAATTTGTTAGTGTCATACTTACACTCCACCCTCGACCTTGCCAGTTTGTATTACTCACCAGAACCCTTAATTATTTTTATCCAGTTTTGCAAAGTATTCATTGTATTCCTTTTATTACTGAAGGACTCAAGGTCAGTTTTCCTTAGTTCTTCTGTTATATATGTTCTCTCTATCTTCCTCCCCCTCTCTCTTCATACACACAGAGAGAGAGAGACAGAGAAAGAGAGAAAAAGGAGATGTTATTTAACCTAGATATTGATGTTGTTGCAGTCAGGTTCGCATTGCTGGCAGAAATCACCTGACTAAGAGCAGCTTGTGGGAAAAAAAGAGGTTTATTTTGGCTTACAGTCTCGAGGGGGAAGCTCCATGATGGCAGGAAAAACGATGGCATGAGCAGAGGGTGGACATCACTCTCTGGTCAACATAAGGTGGACAACAGCAACAGGAGAGTGTGCCAAACACTGGCAAGGGGAAGCTGGCTATAATACCCATAAGCCCACCCCCAACAATACTCTGCCTCCAGGAGGTGTTAATTCCCAAGTTGCCATCAGCTGGGAACCTAGCATTCAGAACACTTGAAGTTTATGGGGGACACCTGAATCAAACCACCACAGATGTTCCCTTTATAATTATGATGGTTCCTATCACCAAAAAAGACAAACCTGTGAATGTAGAGAAGAAAGCCAGAGGGCTCAGAGTCTGTAAATATCACTGATTAGGTATTTCAGGCAGCTATATGTTCTGCCATCTCTGGCCTTCAGTTAACACAGACAATGGATTTTAACATTCTCTCCGGATTCACAACTACAGGCACATTAAACTTTCAATCAAAATCATCTTAATTTCCTAACTTTCAATCAAAATCATCTTTATTTCCTAAGACAACTTGTGGATATGCAACTAAAAACACCTATATTTATTACTTTAACTCTGCATAGCACATTATTTTGCATATGAAAATTTTCTTTTCACAGTCTGATATTTTTGTATTTGCCATTCTATAATAATACACTGAGTATGAAATATATCTCAATGCAATTACTGTTTGTTCCTTTTTTTTTTTTTTTTTTTATTTCAGAGAGAGAGAGAAAGAGAGGAGAAATAGAGAATTGGTGCACCAGGGCTTCAGTCACTGCAAACTCCAGAAACTTGTGCCACCTAGTGGGCATGTGCTACCTTGTGCCTGCCTCACCTCTGTGCGTCCATCTCTCCAGTCCTCAGTGCCATTACTAACCCTGAATGGCAGGCATAAGATCTTTCTGAAATGAGTTTCTATGGAACATTTTGAGATTTTTGCTTGCTCAGAATTTGCCCTAAGAATCCCTATGGCTTTGTTTGACACAGACTATCTTGTTCATGAGAATCACTAGTATTAAGATTTAGTCCCCAGATACTCTCTGAGGGATTTTCAACTTATCAATGTACTTATTTAATAATACTCTGTCAAAGCCATGTTTAACTTTCTCTCCATTAGCAATACTGACAGAAGACAAATGGCTTCTTTTCCCAAAGTACTTACGACTGTATATTCTACTATAGTATTAGAAAGTTCTATTTAAGTCTGAAAAATAATTTTCTTTATAGATCACATACATTCAATATCATCATAATTTTACCAGGCACAACTTAATAGTCTTATCATATTATAATAGACATACAGTTTTGTTTCTTTTAAAGGCATGCATGGAGCCATAATATTGCAAGCTATAGAAGATTTAAAATATTAAATTATCCTAGAAAATATATTGGGTGGGCAGGGCTGAAGAATCATCAATGTAGAAGACGAAACCCTTCTATCTGTTGAAATTTATTTGCTTCTGGGAGTAAGGCATCAAAATTGCTCTTAGATATGTGAAAACTGCCCTGACCTGCTATGACACTGAGACATACATGATACTATCCTTTCTTTTTTCTTTTAAGTATAGCAATTATAATGTTCAGCCAGATGAACCACTCAATCTAAATTAAGTATAAATTTTCTAATCTGAGCCAGGCACGGTGCTCACACCTTTAATCCCAGCACTCGGGAGGCAGAGGTAGGAGGATTGCCATGAGTTCGAGGCTACCCTGAGACTACATAGTGAATTCCAGGTCAGCCTGGGGCTAGAGTGACACCCTACCTCAAAAAACCAAAAAAGAAAGTTATATTGTTTTATGTGAATATAAATATAATGATAAGAAACAGCAACAAGTTTCTAACATAGACGTGAATTTGAAAAAGCATATAAAGAGGGTAGAGATGTAGTACAGTCACTGACTGAGCATTTGTCTTGCAGGTGTGAGGCCCTGGGTCTGGTTATCATCCTAGGAAGAGCATAAGCCTCTGTGTATATGTATGTGTATATGCACATTTGAGAGCTGAGGATGTAGCTCAGTTGGTAGACTGCTAGCCTAGAATGCATGCAGCCCTGGGTTCTATCCCCAGCACCACATCAAACCAGGCATGGTACCTGTAATCCCAGAACTCGGGAGCAGGAGGCAGGAGGAACAGAAATTGAAGATCACATTTGGCTTCACAGAAAGCTAGATGCCAGTCTGAACTACATGAGAGCTGTCTCACACACACACACACAAAAGCACTCAGTCCATAGGGGATTTAAGAAAATTTATTGGTATTTATTATGATATCATATTACTTTATCGTCAACATAAACCCAGTTGGATATTTTATAAAAGTGTTGTTCTTTTAGATCGAGAGTTATATAGGTTTAGAATTATAATGAATCTATGTAATCATTCCCCTTCCCCTATTTTATATACCAGTGACAAAAAATAGAATGCAGTTCTATCCATATCAAGTGCAACTGGTGAATGGTAGCTTACAATCCTTGACTCGCCAGTGCAAAATATGTTTGCTCAGTGGTACCTTTTCTGAAGTGGGCTCCCCCATCATACACAGGACATAGCATGCTTCATCTCTCATTTGTACACGAGTCCATCTGAGAAGTGGACATAATTCTTCCCATAATTATGGATACATTTTCTATTAGATAGAAATAAAATTTATTATGTGTATCGAGAAAATAATTCTAGGCCTTTAGAAACTGTGTACATTAATGTGATTGGAGGCTGATAGGTTACAGAGCTGAAGTCGAGAGAGGCTCAGCAGACAACAGCTCTTTGAACAGCGCCCTCAGAAAAGGTGACTGTTACATGCCTCGTCACCAGTTGTGTTTAAATGGTTCTGATTGCTCACTTTACTTAGTAATATAAATCTCCCTCTGACACCTCCTATCCTACCATTTTTCACTAGCTTCCTGTGGGAAAACATAAAACACTTCACTATAATTCATGTTTTGTCATAGTTCTAAACTGAATTGACAATTTCATTTTAATTCTAGCTCCTTAATTTTATTTTACATGGTGATTTCAGACAATTACTGGTTCCATTCAACTTATAATTATCTACCTGATTAAATAAGTGGTCTATTAACTAGAGTTGGCCACTTTACAGAATTATGGAGAGAAAAAAAAAGTTTTATTGTATAATTACCCAAAATAATGCTTGAGTTATCAAAGCAAATGTTTATTCATGATTATTCAGTATCTCAGGGAAACTTTCTCTAAGCTCAGTATCAACAGGAACAATTCTCTTTCTTTAGTTTGACTTCTTGTTCCCTTGTAGGATTATTTTATATGGGAACTGACTGACACAGTGGAAGCATCAAGGGACTCTGTGTTTTGTTGTTGATATTTATCTTTCAAACATACATCTTATTTTATTTTTATTTATTTATTTGAGAGAGACAGAGTGAGAGACAGAGAGAGAATGAGCACTCCAGGGGTTCCAGCTACTGCAAAGCAACTCCAGATGCATGTGCCACCTTGTGCATCTGGCCTATGTGGGTCCTGGGGAATCGAACCTGGGTTCTTTGGCTTTGGAGGTAAGTGCCTTAACTGCTAAGCCATCTCTCCAGCTCCCTCTTTCTAACATATATTTGATAAAATACATCCTTAATTGCTTACAACCTTCAGACTCTTACACTACAATATTTAATGCTCACAGTTGTTATGTTTATCGTTGTGTTCAAAGGGGTTATATAATAATATGTTAAAGTAGCCAAACACATAATAGCCTGAAGGATGAGTTTAGTAAGGATTAGCCAGAACCAGTACACACAATAATGATGCAATCGACTCAGTCCACAACTACTGCACAAAGTCTGTTCTTAAACCAAACCACAGATAGCCTCTCTCAGGCAGCTAAAGATGAATAAACACCACTCACTGTCACACACAGATTGCCTCTCGCAGGCAGCCCAATAGAGCTAAAGATGAATAAATACCACTCACTGTCACCCCGGAGGCAAACCCTCACGGAATTCTCTGTGAAAGCAGAGCTGCTCAAAGCCAGGGGGCAAAGCCACCACCCCAGCTTATCTGGAAGGTGAAGCTACTGTCCCATTGAACCTGGAAGAGAGAACATGAAACCAAAAACCACTATTCTAGTTCTTGAGGATTTTGAACATACTCTGCTAATCCTTTCTTCTTTGCTGTCTTCAAGTATTGCATATCTATTTGATGCCTATTTCAAAATGTACTTCAAAGCACATACTGTGTGCATTTTCATGGGTTCGTAGCTAAGTAGAATGTTCACAGAAGAAACTTGAGTCTCTGCTGCACATGATTAGAAGCTATTTAGATGAGACTTTGAATTTCTATTTTGAATAAAGTCCTAGAATGAATCAAAAATTTTTGAGCTATTAGACTAGAATAAACATTTTTTGATTAGAGTAATTAATTCCTGATGGCCACTGATAGAATGCCATCATCTGAATTTTTGTTTCTTTCAAAACTTCTTATGTTGGAATTCTATCTCCAAGATCATGATGAAGCTTTAGAGTGGTGATTAAGTCATGTTTAGAGATTAATGTCCTTTTTAAAGAGATCCTGGGAAATAGCTAATCCCTCTCTTCCCCACCCCAGTAAGAACAGAACAAAATAAATAAATAAATAAATCGGAAAATCCCTACCAAATACTCAATCTGCTCACACCTTAATCTCAGACTTTCCTTTTTCTGTTACTTTGTTTAATACATTTCTTATAATCCACAAGCTATTCAGCCTATAGTGTTTTATTATACCCGTTAAAACAGACTAAAACAGCCATTTTAGAAGTTTATTCACGAATGAGTATCTTGTTGTAAAATGTATTATATTGTGATTTAAACTTAGATATTTCTCAAAGACTCTGATTTTTTCCTTTTTAATTATTTCCATAGAGACTTTTGATCACAAAGACATATCATATTCAACAATAGGTTTAATGTATAGTTTAAGCATAACAGACATGGCTGTAACATAATATCTCTATTTCTCATACTCATATACAAATGCCATGATTCATAATTTCATTATTTATAATTTAGTTGTGTTACTCTTGGATGTATACATGAAGGAATTATATACTTACAGATTTTTGCAAATTCATATATACTGACAGTCTATATCCTTTTAAAGATATACATGATCTTCAAAAATTAAGTCTCTAAACAGACTGAGAAATAATAGTTCTTAAAAGAACTGTTCTTTCTGGACCTGCTAACGCACAACTGTAACCCTAGCCACTCAAGAGACTGACAGGGGAACTGCAAATACAAGACCCACCTGAGCAACAGAGTAAGTTCAAGTGTAGCCTGGCTAACTGATTTAAGCCCTGCAAAAATATATAAAAATTAAAAAGAGCACTAAAGTGTTCTTAAAGAGCATGCACAACTCCCTGGGCTCACAATAAATAAAATACCACAACAATTAAATAAATTTAAATGAGGCAAAGTTCTTCCTTTATAATGTCATTATTATTTGTAAGTTATGTAAAATATATTTCCTTCCATTTTAAGGCTGGAAACTAAAATTTGGTAAAAATGAAGGCATCTATTAATACTGTATTTGTCATGAAATCATTCAAATCTAATTACATTTCCAGGTAGACAGTAAAGACAAAAAGAAGACACTGTGCTTTTTGACCTATGTATATTATTTAGAACTTAGCTAGGAAATCTTCTATGAAGATGTCTGTTACACGTCACTGCAGTAATGGGACAGAGTAGGCGCCTCCTCTCATTGCCACAGGACAGTGAGTGATGCCTGTACCAGTCATATTCATGTTAGACATAAAGAATGCTGACAGACAAGGCTCGGGCAGATATACCAGTCTTAAGAAACAGCCATCAATTCATCTGATGGACAGGCTCTAGACAGTTTGTTTCAACTTCTGAAGGTTTATGGAAAACTCTTTTTAGTTCCATCTTATCATCAAGGTCTAACTGTCAACTTAATATACAAGACACTTAGATCGACCAGCATTTGACTTAATATTTTGAGGTAGAATTTCGGATATATTTGTCAGCATCCAAAAAACCTCTGTAATTGAAACAGAAGCTTTCAGTAGCTGCACCTTCAAGGACAGGGAGGACCAGTAGGTCATGGGAGCCCTTTGAATGCCTACAAGTGTGTCCAGCGCCCACCCCTCACAAGCAATACTGACAAGTGTCACAACAGCACCAAGAACTAAAAATAAGAAATCAAATGCAATTTCCCCGAAATTTATATGATTGGACACCATCTAGAAAGACAACAGCATTCTCACGCCCACTCCTTTCTTTATGTGGATAATCGCTGCACATCTACTGAGAGCTACTGCAACCGCTCAGAGGTAAGCAAAACAAATGATCTTCAAAACCAACACTGAATTTAAATTCTGAAGGACAGATTCACACAAGTAAGACAACCAGTGTCAACAAGAAGCTTGATTTCATTGTGAGGGTATAAACAACAACAACAACAACAAAAAAATGGATTCAATAAATAATCCTAGAATCTGCATGTGGTTTTTGGAAAAAAATGCCAAAATAGGAGAATGGCATAGGTAGTGTTAGGAAATTCTAATTTTAACTTTAACATACATAGATAGATAGATAGATAGATAGATAGATAGATAGATAGATAGATAGATGATAGATAGATGATAGATAGATGATAGATAGATAGATAGATAGATAGATAGATAGATAGATAGATAGATAGATAGATAGATAGAGGGGGAGACTGTCCTGGAGGGAAAATTCTCTTTAAAAAGGTGTTTGTAGTATAAACAGAGTATTCTTATGCATAAACATATACTTACATATATTCCTGTTTCCAAGAATAAGGCCCAAGAAAAATGCAAAAGTTTCACCCATGACCAGTGCAAGTAGCAAAATTTCAAGTGACCAGATAGATCAGGGTGATTTGTCTGCTGTATGCCCCTCACAGCAGATGGAGCTGAGGGGAGAGGGACCACAGACCCCATGCAGCAGGCATTTTTCCAGGCCCTGCAGTACCCTTGGCATTACTCTGACATTATTTCACTCCCTTGGATGAACACAGATTGAGATGAATCAAGTACAGAAACAAAGCGACCTATTTGTAACTTCATTCAGATAAAGACTACAAAAAAAAATTATCATTATAAAGTCAAATATACTAGTCACAGCTGAGTTAAAAAAAAACAAACAAACATTAATTTGATGATGGATAGCGGCTGACTATATTCGTTTTTAGTTTGTAAAAGGGGTGGGAAAGAAAATGCAGGATGCATTAACAAAAAGTAAGTAAACCAGTCAATAAATGGGCAAATTATCTGAGCAGACATTTCTCAAATGTACAAATGTCAGTAAATAAGGAGAAAATTACCCATCAGTTCTTGGGTAAGATGATGCAAACAAAAGCCACATTTTGTCTTACCTGTTAGAATTGTTATCATTAAACAAATGAAACGAAGGCTAAGAAGCAAAGAAATGAAACCCTTATACAGTGGGAATTTAAGCAAGCACAATGAGAACTGGCATGAGTTCTCCTCAGAAATCTCAAATTAGAATGACTCCATATATCAGACATCGCACTCTACAATATATACATAAATAATACAAACTCAGCAAACATTAGATTGACATCCATGTTTATTGTGGCACACCCATATTCATTTACCAGACTAGCTATGTTCCTTTCAGCAGATGAACAGAAATGAACAGAAAATACGGAGGCTGAGGAGATATTTCAGTGAATAAAACACTTACTTTGCATGCAAGCAAGAGAAGCAGACTTCTGAGCCCCACACCTACATAAAAGTCAGATGCCGCAGCACATGTCTGTAACCCCAGCACTCCTACACTGAAAGGTAAGAAGAAAGCATCGGAACCAGAAGCTGGTGGGCCAGCTTGCTTTGCAGATGCAGGAGCGACCATCAAAGCCAGTCTACCTGCAACAAGCTGGAAGGTGAAAGACCAACATCTGACATTCTGCTCTGATTTCCACATGTACACTGTGGCATGCACACACACACACACACACACAGAGAGAGAGAGAATATGGTGTGAAAACATACTGGAATATTATTCAGACATAAAGAATGAAACTAGGGGGCTGGAGAGATAGCTTGGTAGTTAAGGCCTTTGCCTGCAAAGCCAAGGGACCAAGGTTTGATTCTCCAGTGCCTATGTAAAAGCAGATGCACAAAGTGGCACATGCATCTGGTTCATTTACAGTGGCTAGAGGCCCTGTCACACCCATTCTCTCCCTCTCCTTCTATCTCTCTCCCCCCTTTTTCCTCTCTCTTTCCTTCTTCCTCTCTCTCTCTCAAATAAACTAATCAATGAAATAACAAAAAAAGAATGAAACTAGAGGGGGTGGTCACTGGAGGAGATAATAATAACAGAATCTAATGATACATATGTGTGAAAATGCCACAATGAATCTCTATTGTAAACAAAAATAAATAATGAGTATGGGGTCATTTGTAGGACAATAGATAAGATTAACAGAATTACGCAGAAAAGTTTCAAAATGTTTTATCATATAGGCTAAGATAAACAGATAAATATTTCATTTGAAAATAGAAGGGGAAGGGCAGGAGACCAGTAGGAGGGGGAAGAAAGGACAAGAGAGGATGACAGGGACACTAGATACGATTAAAACATGTCTACATGTATGCAAATGCCACAGTGCATCTGTAAAAGCAAGGCAAGTGAAAAATTACAAGGTTAGAAAGGAAAATATTCAATAAGGCTGGGAGAACCTGCAGGAAGAGCTCTGATGGAGTAAGTCTCCAGCTCTTAATGGCAGAATTCCAGGCTCTGCAGCTAAGACATTCTCTGCTCAGGAAGCCAGCAGGATTGGTGAGACATTGAGATGGATGAGAATTTACAGAATCAAAAGTGTGCTCTAGGCCTGGAGAAATGGCTTGTCAGTTAAGGTGCTTGCCTGCAAAGCCTAAGGACCCAGGCGTGATTCTACAGAACCCATGTAAGTGAGATGTAGAAGGTCGCACATGAGTCTGGAGTTTGTTTGCAGTGGCTGAAGGCCCTGGTGTGCTCATTCATGTTCTCTCTCTCTCTCTCTCTCTCTCTCTCTCTCTCTCTCTCTCGTTTTTAGTTTATTAAAAAAAAAAAAAAAAAAAAAAAAAAAAAAAAAAAGGAGGGCCAGGGAAATGGCTTAGCAGTTAAGGCATTTGCCTGTGAAGCCTAAGGCCCAGGGTTTGATTCCGCAGGACCCAAGTAAGCCAGATACACAAGGTGACACATGTATCTGGAGTTCATTTGAAGTAGCTGGAGGCCCTGGTGCTCCTGTTTGCTCTTTCTCTCTGCCTCTTCCCCCCTCTCTCTCTCTCAAATAAATAAATAAATAAAAATATCTTTAAAACACATTAGCCAGATGCACAAGGGGACGCACGTGTCTGGAGTTCACTCACAACAGCTGGAGGCCCTGCAGCACACGTTCTCTCTCTTTCTTTGTCAAATAAAAAAAAAGGTAGTATGCTCTAATCAAATCCCTCTGGTTCTGAGGAGAGAATGGGACCACCATCCAAGCCCTGTCCACTTGTTAGTGATCATCCAGACACATTTTAATGCTGTCGATGAAGAATTCTCACTTGACAGCACGTCTAATCTTCACCTGGTACCAGGATTTCACAAAATTTCTTGACAAAGAAGGCATTGATAGGTGGTAGGTATGAGCGGACAACACCAACATTGTTTCCTCTATTTTAATTAAAAAGGAGTAAGAACATAAGTAATTCAGGGGTAAAAAACCAAGCCTCTAATATCAAGGGTATACTTACCCATCTATTTTTAAAATGAAATCATGGCTTCTAATCAATTCATTTTGTGAAATTCACAGAAAAATTGTTAGGACGCTCTAGTTCAATCCTTTTGTTGGGAATTCTGAGAACAAAGCGTATGTGATTGCCATATCTAATCATAGTTTCTGGCACATTCTAGGACATGGAAAAACCTGAAGCAGCTTGAAAGACCTTTGTGTCCACAAGGCCAAGTGTATAGAAAAGTTCTGAGGGGTGGGATGCGAAGCCTGCGCAGGGATCATTTCATCATCCCTTGCTGCCTCACAGGAAGATAAAGAACTGAGGAGCAGAGCTGTCGGATCCCACATCCACACCTCGTTCATTCGCAGCCATCGGAGCCAACCGCCATGCATCTGCAGGGCGGCTACTCGGGTGCGTTCCTTGGAGGAGGACCAGTTTTATTTAACAGGCTTGAACAGCTGGAGAGCACACAGCTAACAACCACTTGGGCATATAAGTGTCTGATGAGTGCAAATAAAATATGGCATTTGGTGTGGCACAGAGGTAATAACTACGTACAACGGGAGGCATGTGCAGTGACAGGCCAGCACGGGTAGGCTGTGGTGACAAATGCTAAAGGAGAGCTGACATTGTGATGGGCTTTCTGATAGTGAAGTATGTCTTGCCAATCAGAAAGCATTTAAATAATCAGGGAAATTCTCTGTTTTCAATCACCTCAGCATACATGAATGGACAATGATAAAAAGTCAGAGAAGCAGAAGAAAACTCCACACAGAATGAAGGCAGATTTGGCAGGAGCCTTTCAGTGAGTACAAACATTTATGAATTGAAATAATCCTCTGGTAAGAGTATTTCTTACCTTGCAGAAAAGGAGAGTTATCAGATCAAAGGGAGTAGAAAGCAATGCTGACTTCGAAATGTGACTGCATGGTAAGCTGTGCTTTGAAGTAGCCGCGCATGTGTTTTCAGGGATTTGGCTCACAAGCAGGTTTCCTTTTCTATACATAACTGTCAACTATATCAGTGATGAAAATGAAAAATGTATCACTCACAAGTATTTTTTTTTTTTACATCTTCCGAACTTTATCTTTTCTAGTGAGAAATGAAAGTTCTCTCTGGTGTTTATTTTTTGTTGTTGTTGTTCTTTCATAAATAAAATAAAAAAACACATTTCTGTAAGCTTTGCAACACTCTCAAGGAATAACACAAGGTTGAAGGAGAAACACAGTACAGGCCAGATATCCACACGAGACTTTGCTAGTCTCCCTTGGTGTTCCCAGATGTCACTGAGAAGGAAGGAATGCACAGTAATAGCGTCCTGTTTCGAGGAAGCAACTCCCCAATGCGTAATACCCCACTGCTCTGGGCTCTCTCTTCTAGAGTGTTTATTAGAGTTGGGCATAATAAATATCTTTGAGATTTAAAGTTCTATCTTCTCATCTCCACGCAGGAATGTAATCTAAATGGGAATTTTAGCTTCATATATGAAATTCTCCCGCTAACACACACATACACACACACACACACACACACACACACACACACACCCAAGAATGTACCAAGTCTACAATCAACTTGTGGGTTTAGAGAACATCCACATATTAGGGAGCATATGGATGAAGTCTAAGTCATTGTATGTTGTTATTTTTTTTTTTACATTAAGCACCCTTCAAATACCTTCCTGTTTTTAAAAAAATGATAAGTTTTTCAGTTCAGTCTTCATATCCCTGAATCAAAATGCAATGTCGAACTCATGGATTTTTTTTTTTTTTTGGAATGCTCATTTTTTTTTTTTTTTTTTTATGAACACAAATTTAAAATTCCCTGATTGGTGTGAAAAGCAAAAATGGAAGCTGTGTGCAGAAAGCCCATCCTTTCTATAATTAATGTTTATGACCATGGTCCTGAATGTTTGCATACAGGCTGAAAACATTACTTCAATAAAATACATTATGCTAGAAAATGCTCCCAGAAAGACAACTGCACTCGCTTTTAGAGGTGGAATAGCTTTGAATGGGAAGACTTAAGAGATTAGAATCTTCAATCTAGAAACTCTGACATCTATTAAATCGTGAAGAGGTTGGATTGTGTGAAAGCCAAACTATCTGTAAACTTCAATTACCCAAGGTCGAAGGGCACCCTTTGAAGTTTAAAAGAGATAAATTTAGGACAAGTCACAGGAAGTGTCATAGAACTTTATTTATTGGATAGAGTGCTCATGGAAGTAACAGCTGAAAATATAATAGCTTCATAAAAGGTTTAGATAAAACACACAATCAGTTCTAGACTATTAAAGGGAGTTGGTCCAATATACTATTAACATTGCTTTTATCTTTGGGAAAGCACAGAGATCTTTTGGTTCTGTAGTTATTCTCTTAGATACAGGCTTGAGCATCTTTGTACTCATATTAAACAACAACAAAAAATAAATAAAAATGGGAGATTCAGGTGTCTTAGAAATACAGACTAAGCAGCAGTAGCTGGTATTGTGTAGTGGTATTCAGTTACTAACCGTTGAATGAATTTTCTACAGCCAAAGTGACAGTTCCGAAAAGACACTGGAAAAATATGATGAGCTATATGTGACCCTCTCTGAAGGTGCAAATTAAATCTATGTAATGATTGAAATTTTGTCTATAACATGTTCATAAAAACACATACATTTACAAATTCACACCAATAAAAGTGAAGCAACAGCTAATTGCTTGCTACATGTGCAAATTAGGTTAGATCCCCAAAAAACATGATTTTGAGGCACTGTATACTCCCAAACCCGGCAATCGATATAGATGACCTAAAAGACTGCTCACACTCTGATGGTCATTCTTTGCAGTAGGTGATGTTCTTTCCGTATTACTGTCTCGCAGATCATGATTTGTAGCATTTTCAAGAATGCTTGACAGAGATACTCTTAGGTTTAGGTTGGACTAATTAACTGAACTATTGTTTTCTTATTGTGGTACTGCTGATATTTCTAGAACAGTAATATTAGAACCTATGTAAGCTATACGTGACAATTAACAGAGAAGTTCTTAACAAAATAGCAAATGTTTGCCAGTACAAAAGGTCAACATTGTAAACACAATCACAAAACCATAACCATTTATATTAAAATGAAGATGGTCGAGCAGATTCTCCTGGCTCATGAAAATAAAATGAATGGAGATGATGAGTATGCATGGCACTGAAAATTAAGAGGGGTCTCTACAGACTGGGAAGTCATGATCCACTTCTCCATACAGAAAACACTATCATGTAATTCATGTAACTCACCAATGACAGCATTTGATGCTCCCCTGGGGGAAAAAATGCAATGTCCAGCTGTTTATCATGTAGGGAGTTTGAAAGAGACACTGATCACAACAAATAAATGTTTCTTTATATAGCATCAGAGTAAATTGTTATAAAGTAGTCATCAACCTTGAAAATATGGCTATATTTAATTTATTATTATTATTATTATTATATCACAAGAAAGCTCATGACTTTCAGCCCAAGTCAGGTTTGAAAAACATGCATTTGCATGACCACTTTAATGTGGTTATCAAAAAATAAACTTTTATAAACATACAAGGTCCTTTTATAGCTGCAACCACATGAGAAAGAAATGTTACTAAATTTCCTGGTAGTAAATATTCAGTTGGCTACAACAGCCAAGTCCATCTGCATGGCTGAGTATGTTGGTGTGTATGTGCATGCATATATGTGAAAAATGTGAGGGTGATTTTGATGTTTTAAATGGAAACAAAAGTTTGGAATGATTTGGGTTGTTTCCATGTATAACAGTTTTAATTTGTTAATTCAGTTTGAAAAAGGTAGTTACAGAAATTTCAACCATATTCATGAAAAGTTCTTCTGTATCTACGACATGTTCACAAATGCACATACATGCACAATCACACACATGAGAGTGAGGCAACAGCTAAATTCTTGCTACATGGACAGTTGAGATTGGGACCCAAACAACATGATTTTGAAGTATTGTATACTCCCCACTCTGTATACAAATTACCTAAAAGATTTATTACTCTTTGATGGTTATTTTACCTGTAGACCCATGCATTTATTACCCTTTTACCAATGTGATGATAATTGGGTCCATTTTCCTTTTCCTAATTCAAAAATAGTCTATATTCTTTCAAAAACAAAATCAAATGGTAGCATATGTGTCATCTGTTCACCTGAGCACATAAAGAAATAAAAGCTACTCTGCAATGCTAGGAGAATGACATGAAGTTCAAAGGGATGTATGGTCACTTTTTAAATTGATGATGTTATGAATCTCTACCTTACAGTACTTGTTCTCTCACTCTTTGTTGTTCACACATTCTGACTGCCCAGTGCAATATTGTTTAAAGCACAGTACATTCCCTGTACTTTTAAGTCCTACTAATTTTAGGCTAATTTTCTCTCACTGAGAAAAAAAAAAAAAATCAGCGTTAAGTTCCCAAATAACTAAAATTTTACACACACAAAAAAGGAAAAAGAAGAATGGAAAAAAACTTGATCACATACGTTTTTCCTTTCAGCAAAACCAACGTGAACATTAGATATGGAGACGAGACTAAGAAGGGGGGAGCGTGGGTCATAATACGAGTGTTCTATCTGGGTTTGCCACATAATGGCAGCTTTCTGATTTGTGAATGTGACCTAGCTCCGCTGCTCCCCAGTTCCCTCATTTGAAAAACAGGGATAATGATACCACTCTCCTCCTCTATGGTGTTGAAAAGGTACTCCTCTCAAATAACTCAACACAAGTTCTAGCACAAAGAAAGTGTTCAGCAAGGGACAGCCATCATTATATTATCGATAAATAATCATTGCTTAAGCCTTCTCAGTAACAGAACTAACACCTGCATATAATCTATACCAATGAAAGCAAAGGGAGCTTCAATTATATTGAGTATGGAATGTACACCACACATTTACAAATCATATGCATCATGTATCATCTCCATTCATCGTAAAATTACACTTTCAAAGCCGAGACTGAATTGAAGAGCTGTCTCGGTGAATAAAGCATGTGCTATTTAAATCTAAGTACTGGAGCTTCACTCCCCAAACCCTGGCTATCACTAAAACCTGTTGTCAACTTGATCAGATTAGGAACCAGGTAAGAGACACACCTCTAGGGCAGCTCTGTGAGCGTATTTCCAGGAAGGGTTAACAGAGGAAGGAAGACCTTCTTCCAGGGTGTCAGTCATCCCTTCCAGTAGCAGCCCATCTATAAAGAAACGCCAGGACCGTGCTTTTGACTCCTTGCTGGTATTTGCTCTAGCTGCCATCCTTCTTGAACATCAGAACCCAGCCTCATCAACAAGGGCTGAAGACCAGGAGCTCACCAGAATACCTGAAGCCTGTCCAGCCTGGGGACAGCTTTGATGTGCTGACCAGTGCATATCCTATAAGCTCATCTAGTGAATGCCCTGCATAATACATCTTTATTCTAATAGTTCCATTTCTCTATAGAACCCAGACTAACATACCACATTAAAGTCACAAATTGTGAGGGGCTTCTATAATCTCAATGCTCATATATAACAAGAGGAGATAGCTTGTGAATGGAGTCTACTATTGAGAGTCTACGTAAAATGACTGTCCTCTGACTGTCATACATGTGCTATGATAGGTGTGCACATGCACAGAAATACACACACACACACACACACACACACACACCAAATTAATTTAAAATGTTGATATTGTCCAAGCTTTCATTTTGAAATGTGGAAAAAAATTGACTAGCATAACATGGTGTGAAAAAAAGGCATAAAAAAAAGGAAGATCAGTTTTATGCAACATTCTACGTAACATTTGGCCAATGATTAGAAATATATTTAAGAGAAGATTAAAAAAGAGAAGAAGAGGAGGAGGAGTAGGAGGAGGAGGAAGAAGAAAAATCATGCAATGAATAGGCCAGGTTCAAACATGAGCCTGTAAGTGAAGTAAGATTTAACAAAACAAAATGACACGCTAGAGGTGCTGATTCAACTGTGGGACCATAAGTATTTTTACAGGATTGGAAAGCTAGAACATCACCAGAGAGTGCAGACTACAGAACTGTGTTTCACTCAGTGAAGGAGGGTGCTAGATAGTAACCAAACCACAAGGAACTGGCTTCCAAATGGATGAGAGGATACTAGGGTAGAGAGTGGGAAGAAAAGCAGACTCACATCATTCGTTAATACACCTTCCATGTTGCCCCATTTGAATTACTGCAGAAAAATACTGGCTTTTGACTGAATAGGAAAATGTCTTACTAATTCATGCATTCAACATACCAAATATTAATGGTTTATTTCTTATTACCTTATCTTTCCCTTTGAGATGGGATTTGTAATGAGGGGTCATTTGTTTTAATTTAAATGGGACCCTCACTATCTTGTCCAACCTGATCTCAAACTCCTGGGCTTTTCTGTTTCTGTCTCCCAAGTTCTGAGACCATAGTTGTCTTCTCCTGGGCCTAGCTTTTCTTTTCTTTTCCTTAATGTCTTTTAAATGGGTACTTATGGGGCTGGAAAAATGGCTTAGCAGTTAAGGCATCTGCCTGTGAAGCCAAAGGACTCAGGTTTGGTTCCCCAGGACCCACGTAAGCCAGATGCACAAGGGGCACATGCATCTGGAGTTCACTTGTAGTGGCTGGAAACCCTAGTGTGCCCATTCTTTCTCTGTCTCTGTTCTATCTCTCAGTCTCTCTTGCTCTCTTTCTCTCTCTCTCTCTACTTGCAAATAAATAAATAAGTAATTTAATGGCACCTATGTTACAAATTAATCATGTCTGATATACATCTACCTCCTCTGAATTGAAGAATTCCCTCCCTAAGGGAGGAAGAAATTTCATAAGATTCATAAAGCCAAAGAAACTTACAAGGCTCAGGTAGCTTAGAAAGTTATGAAATAGGCAAGGTCTCCCCAGGGACATAAAAATCAGGAAACAAATGTAGAGACAGGAGACCCCCCCCAGTGGGAGGTTCCTGTAGGTTGAGGGAGGAGCTCCAGGGAAGTAGCTTTCAAGAGTCCTCATGCACTCGAGGGTGGGTTTTTCAGGGATTCTGATGCCTTTGAGACTCCCTCCCCTCATAGGCGCATGCCTCTAAGTAACCCCCTTAGACTCATTGGCTCACCAAGCTGGACGCGGATGACACTGTTTCACTTGCAGGTCTTTGATTTATTCACATCTCTGCAGGGAAGTTCTCCCCACAACATCTGAATTCTTTAACACAGAATGAAAGTATCTTCACAAATGTAGTTCATGCAACATGAATCCAGCTGGGTTTCTTAAGAAATAAACAAATCCCCATGTCCATGGCTTTCCTGGCGGTGATGCAATTTCTCAAATATTTGTCTCTTGCATAACTTGTAAACATCTTCCACACCGAGATCTACGAAAAACACTATTCCTTCCATTACTTTAGCCTTCTGACTCAGGGATAACCCACAGAACTCACTGTATAACAAGCCCTTGGCAATTACTTTTAATAAAAAAAAATAAATAAATAAAATAAAAAGTCACTGAGTCCTCATTTGGGCTCACAAGATGCCCAGAAAGCATGCTGAACATTGGGTAGACTGCTTCCATTTTTCATCTCATTCATTTTAAAACTGTGTGTCTTGGGGCTGGAGAGATGGCTTAGCGGTTAAACGCTTGCCTATGGAGCCTAAGGGCCCCGGTTCGAGGCTCGATTCTCCAGGACCCACGTAAGCCAGATGCACAAGGGGGTGCATGCATCTGGAGTTCGTTTGCAGTGGCTGGAGGCCCTGGCGCACCCATTCTCTCCGTCTCTCTCTCTCTCTTTCTCTCTCTCTCTCTCTCTCTCTCTCTCTCTACCTGCCTATTTCTGTATCTCTTTCTCTCAAATAAATAAATAAAAAATAAAATATAAAAAAAAAAAAACTGTGTGTCTTACTCCTCCTTAACTCTGCACACTGGCAGGGGCTGATTGTCTAAAGAGGTGTGAAAGCTAAGCTCTCTCATCCCCTACAAAGCTTAAATCACAAAGATAAGAATAAATGAAGCATCTTCCAGAACCCTCAAAAGGCCCTGAAAATCTCCAGCCATTGTCATAAACCTGCAACCACGCTAAATTTCAGGACCAATGTAGACTCGCTCACAAACACATCAAGCCATGAGGAGATCACTCCTCAAAAGGAAAAACATCTCATGGGAATTCACTTGTCCCCTCAAGCCACAAGGACTCCTCACAACCATGCAGAACCAGAGTTGAGGCCATGACCAACCACACCACCACTTCCACAAACGCAGTTACCCATCATTCTCAGCCCTTCCTGTCAAACCTCCAAGTCACGGCAGGCAGCATCCGACACTTGGGCTCGGATGCTTACTCTGCTTTGTCTTCCCAAAATAGTGAATTAAAATCCTTTCCTACATTTTGACTTCCTCTTGTTTTCTTTTGGACAAGTGACTGGTTAGCTTGTTATAGATACTATATTTATAAAGCACTAAAACTCCCGTGCACTGTTTTAATTCTTCAAGATATTTCTCTTACTTTCTGCACGCAATTCATCTTTGCAAATCACTGAGTAGAATGCAGTGAAGAACAGAAGTGGCTACATTTACCAAAACTCAAGCTGTATCAAAAATAAGACATGTACAATAAATCTACTTCAACAAATGAACATTGCCATTTTAAGTGTATTGTGGAAATTTTCCTTTTAAATTAAAATAAATCTTTTTAATTTTATTTTTTTTTAATTTTTAAAAAGATTTTAGAATGAGTTTATGGAGTCACACATAAAAACATCTCAGTATATTCTGGGTCTAGCTGTTATCACTATGTACATTCAAATTTCCCACTATGAATGTTGAAACATCTACAACCAAGACATAAACCAAATGTTACAGTTCCAGGCTGAGGCCAGCTGAGCAAACAAGATCCCAAGAAATAATAAAAAGCAAAGTCATCAGGATGGGGGGGGGGAAACTTTAGAATTTCTCTTATTTTAAAATCCTCGAGGTTACAAAAGGAGAAAAAGAAACTGTCCATTGGAGTCCTTTACTCTTTCAGCTGCTCAGTGGCAGCACATCTCTCTGTAAAATGCAGGTGATGGTATACCCATGTCTATCTCCTTATCCCAGATTTGCGAAGTGTGGACAGAGTGCGCTGAGGGCTAGCACTGTGGATGAAAACCAGAATGATCCTGGTGTTCATGGAGACGCAGCATTCATAAAGAATAAGCACTAGATAAAAACACATCCAAATGCCAGACGATGACTCACAGCAAGAAGGTATAAATAAATGGGAAATTTCTAAAGCTAGAGAGTCATTTTAGCTGGAGACCAGAAGAAAGCAGTAGGGAGGCGATAGCATTTGAAACCTACTGAAATTAGGTACATGTTCTACAGAGCTGCCAAAACGAGCAAAGTGAAGAAATTAAAGTAGGGGGGAAACATGAGGCTTTGGCAGTAGCTCTGTAGGTAGAGTGCTTGCCTAGCATGGATGAAGCCCCTGGGTTCCATGCCCAGCACTACATGAAAGCAATGCTGGCTTATGCCATAAACATGGAGACAGAAGAATCTTAAGTTCAGTGTCATCCATGACCACATATCTGTTTTGAGACCAGCCTGGATGACATGAGACAAAAATAAATAAATGAAATGAAACAAAAGAAAAATTCTCCAAGAACTAAAAACTGAACTATCTTCCTGTATTCTGAAGCGAACTACAAAATGGCTAAAAAGCCGACAATGTATTTAAAAGAAAGAATTGTATCAGATTATATGAAGGAAGTTGACTTTTGCCCAATAAACAGCAAAACACTAGCATTTTACACCAGGCATTTATTATCACAAAATCCTCTGCTGCTTCTTGTACAAGAATAGCTTCACATAACCCCTGCGGAATGGTGAGGACGTAGCCCCACAGCTATCGCTTTTCCAGACAATGTCTGAGGTTTGGCTAAATTAAGTGTGTTTGCCCAGATCCCCACGCTCCTAGGACGGACTCCGTGGATCTGCCTGTCTCTGCACGGTGAGCAGGTCACACCTCAGTGGGCTGACTCTCAAAGTGGGTGGGGAAGGAGGAATGATGAATAGTGCCTGCGAGAAGCGTCCCGACATACCCAAGGGCTTCGTTTATCGCCATCCCTCAAGGAAGCTTCCATAGATCTCAGCACGGGGTTTTACCATTATCTGTTCTAAAACCCTTTGTGTATCATGTTGTTGTAAGTTCAGTTCATGTTTTAATTTATATTTTCATTATCTCTTGGATAATACCATAAATCATTTGAGGTCAGAAAGATCGAGTGTAGTTTCTTTGCACCACATGGTATCTCTAATATCTTGTCTGTTACATAGGAATACATTTTAGGGCTGGTGGCATGGCTCAGTGGTTAATGGCAAAGCTTGACAGTCACAGTTTGATGCACCAGTATCCACATAAACACAAATGCACAAAGTGACACATGCATCTGGAGTTTCTTTGCACAGGCAAGAGGTCTTGGTGGCCCCATTCACTCCTTTTCTCTTATCTCTCTCTTTCTCAAATAAATAAAAAGAATAATTTTAAAACTCTATCACTGTGTGTGAAAAAATTACAGAAATAGATAAATTGAGAAAAAAAAATATTTTAGTAGGCTTGGAGGGAGAAAAGAGGAAAGTCAGCCAGGATTTCGTTAAAGTTACTGAATGCCATGGCTCTTGTCTCTCTGCTGTTCCACTTAGTGCCCTGTGAAGGACTGTCCCACTTTCTATGTTTCTAATTACCTCCTCCACATTCCTCCTGAGCTTCCTTCGTATCTTCATACACATATCTAAGTACCTTATACTGCATTTACCCCAAAAACACTACTCTCTCTCTCTCTCTCTCCTATCATTTCATCCTACCAAGAAGGGCTACCATCTTACCAATATCCATTCTCCATGTTCCTAATGAATTGTGTAATGTATAATATATAAATACTCTAAAGTTGCCTAAAGTGTAAAGGAAAGATTTAATTGGATCATCATATATAGCATGGACTTGGATGCGAGAGAAAAGTAGCATTCTTTCTGGCAGAAGTGGATTTAAAACGATGTGGTAAAGGGTTACAGTGGAAAGGAAGAGGTAAAGGCGTGTACTGCACAAGTACAAGTTCCTGTGTTTTCTGCACCAGACTCCTCATCAAAGCCAGGTGCTGTGCTGGGCATTTGGAATCCCTGTGTGCCTACAATTGAGGCAGAGTCAGGAGAATTTCCTGGAAGCTCTGGGCCAGCTCTGCAGGAAAACACTGGGATGAACAACATGGAAATCAACAAAGCAAGGTCCTAGATCTGATGCCATCCTGACATCCTGAGTGGCATACACATTTACGCACGCACGCACGCACGCACGCACGCACGCACACACACAGGAGTTCAGAGTGATAATCAATGCACTGTTAGCAACAGGTAACAATTTAAGTAATGTTCTCAGAGACATGATTAAAAAGGAAAATTTCCTTTACCATTGAGGGTATTAAGTAGGATAAATAATTATGTAGCATTTTAGAATAATAAAAAGCTAAAGGTAGAAATATCTAGTGAGTTCTTTAAGGGTTTTTTATGTTTGCTTATTCAAAGAAGTTAATGTCTTTCCTGTATTATTTGTAATTATCCATTCACTATTCTTTCAGAAAAAAAAAAGTATGGCGTTAGTAAGTATGACTTCATCAAAAGTTTGGAACTGGTACTTGAGCATCTCCTACACCCATAAATGTAGCATTTTATTTTTGTAATGGTTTTGGAGTTCAAGTAAATACTTTATATAATCGTTTGACAATATACCTGTTCTCAGCCACTGCATTAAAAATTCCTCGCCGTCTTTTGAAAATAAAGGCACATCAGTAGTAAAATCATTTAGAAGAGAAGCAGTTTTGCTGACAGAGAGAATGTGGCTTAATGGGGAACACAGTAACCTGTGGTTTCTTCTCTTGGCTGAGCATGTGCCGTGACACGTTCGGGCCACTTGCCTACATTTGTGAAGAGAGAAAATACCTTACCCAGCAATGAAAACTGCACATAGAAGGAAGAAATGCCCATGAGAAATTTCTAGAATGTCATGAATCCGTCTTTCTTTCCCATTGAGCACAATTCTGTTAATTAAACCAAATTCTATCAATTTATCCTGGTGTAGCTAAAAAGGGGCTACACAGAGCTGTGAACATGACTCAGCTAGCCCATGTCCATCATGGAAGCAAAGCTGTTCTTGGACTTTGATGATGCCCATGACGACACTGAGGGTGTCAGGACAATGAGTCTGCTTGATGTAACAACTACGCATGGATGAGGGCATGTGAGCCTTGCTGCTCTTGTACTGCTATGGGCTATGTAAACAGAAAACGGATTTTGATCCAAGCACAGCATATTTCACTCTCAGGTAATAAAGGGAAAATGAAAAGTAAAGCTGTGGAGCAATCAACAATTTTCTAAGTTTAAATACCTAGGCCTTCACTTATGTCATGTGTTTAGAGTGTAATTTTATTATTTAAATTAAAACAGATCCTTGAAACTTCCCAAAGCAAGAACTAGAGGCCTCTTCCCATGAAGGGGTGACAGTGAAAGTTGTTATTTAGTTAGTATGGACATTATGTTTAGTAAATGGAAATTGCTTTAGGTATTTGCTAAATTCAAAATGAAATATTCTTCTCTCTCTGACATAACACGTAGCCCAGTGAAAATGTCATTCAGTGTCCCAGGTTTATTAACATCAGTGGTTTTTTTTTGTTTGTTTGTTTGTTTGTTTGCTTGTTTGTTTGTTTTCCTTAAAGTTTTCCAAAACACAGAAATAACCATAATTTAGCCTCTGGTTTCTTTGTGCTGAAAATCTGTGGATTTTGGAACAAAATTTAAATATTTAAGGAAGCATATATGTTTCATTCTATCTGTCTGCACAGTAAAATTAATTTTAAAATTTTGCAACAAAAGTTTACTTAAAATGCTTCATACTTTTGTAGACCATTTGTTAATTCACATAGACATATAAGTGAAACTTTACTATGAAACGTTTAATGACGTTTTCTGTCTCTTAATGTAAATAAATATCCATCTGTCTATAACTTTAAATAACAATGACTTGGAAAACAAGTCTTAAACCAGAGAACATGCTCTAATTACTAAGAAATAGCCACTAGGTGGCTCCAAACACCAAAATATATTACTTATGCTGGGGCGGTCAGTGGAAATTTGCCAGAAGTATTAGCAGCAATTTATCTTATAAATGGGTCAATACTTCAAAAGTGTAAATAAATTCATGTCAAACTGCTGATAAAGTTTTGATGACTAATTTATGTTGTTTTTTGTTAACACCAGTCGCTCAAAGCAGCACAGCAAACGGTTGAAAAACCTTCCATTGTAAGCCCGGCATGGTGGTGCACACCTTTAGTTTCAGCACTCGGGAGGCAGGGGTAGAAGGATCACCAGGAAGGAGTTCGAGGCCACCTTGAGACTACATAGTGAATTCCAGATCAGCATAGGCTACAGCAAGACCCTACCTTGAATTTTTTCAGGATTTTGCACAATTGATAATTCAATAACATTTGTTTTCTAGAGTTGAAAATTAACTTCTCCACTATTATTTCATAATTTTATTTCCAATTAAATAAAAGGAAAATAAATGCAAGTTCATGAACTTGGTCTCTAGCATGATTAAAGTGTTTTGGAACTAATGAGAAAGCATGTCTAATTCTTCAGCCTTTGGGAGACTTAGTAATTAAGTATTCTTAGATAATCAAGTGCATTAAAGTTAAAATGTACATAATACTTTAAAGTGGCCTTTTTGATTAATAAACTATAGCACTGAATCAGTTTGCCAAGTATCATAAAGTTGTGGGAGAAAATGCTACTAAACAGGCACAGAATTAAATAAAGATCATAAAACAGACTGACCTTGATTAAAGAGAAAATATAAAATTAGATAATAAATGTAAAAACATAGCCATATAACAAGTGAGATTCACAGTTAGGGTCTTCACTGAATTTGGACTACCAGCTCCGTGAGGAATGTCTAAGGCGTTCCTCACCATTACAGATTTGCATGTAAAATAAAATGTCACATTTAATTGTATGAATTTTTTTTTTTTTAATTTTCTTTATTGATACAAGAAAGCCAAGGTGGACTGGAACTTCATATCCTAGGATGATCTAGAAATCGTGTCACTGCCCCGCCTCCACCTCTTGAGTCCTGAGGCTTGAGGTCCAGGCCATCACGTCCCGCTCAAAGTAAAGAGTTTGTAAGAAAAAACATGTGTACTTTTTTCCTCTAAGACAAGTAAAACTGAAAGGGAAAACTGACAAAATTCTGATTAAGAAAATGAATTTTCAGTGATTTACACTCCAATAAGAATGTATTTTCAAATTCATTGTTTGTCTGTTTATGAAGCCAAAGAAAGCATCCTATGTGCCTTGTTAAGCTACCGTATAGATTCAATAAATGGAAAAGCCAGCAACAATGGTTTTAAACTGAACTTCACATCACCTTGAATGTGAAGAGTGAAAAGAGTGACTTATCTAAATAAAGCCTGTTAAATTTCTCACATTTTTTTAGCAGGTTCTGGATCTCCATTACACAGCTTCAGATACCCAGTGCAGGGAATTGGTAGCCTGCTGACCTTTCAGCCTGTAAGCTAGTCTGCACAATTATTCTGGAGATTTATAGGTATCAAAACTTTAATGGGATTATTCCTGTAGAGCACCACCTTCGTTCATCATTGGTTGTAATTCTCATTGCTCTGACCTCGAGGAGAGCACGGGAGAGGAGGCACATTCAGAAATGGCTCCTGTTTCACCTGAGTGAGTTGATGTGGCTGACAGAGCTCACAACTGTTCGTGTCCTTCTTTCTAATGTATTCTCCCTCCTCCAGGCCTCTTTCAAGTCCTTCACAGGATTTTCAATACTCATATCCATCAGTTTCCTCGATGCAGCAATAACCAACCGAGAATGCAATTTCAGTTTTCAGGTTGCATCCAACTCTTTGTGTGTCTGACATTTTTACAGTCATTAGGGAATGAATATATTTATCACTTAAATATGGAAGTACTTTCCAGGTATAATAAAAGATCACATGGTATCTTTCCAATGGTGATAACAGCTTAATAGACTATGTCCTTGGAAATTGTATGGTTCAAACTCACATTTTTTTTTCCACAAAAAAAATTAGAATGAAGAATTTTGATGTTGATAGAGTAAAAGTATCAGGTTTAAAACACCAAGAATGGGGACTTGGGAGATGGTTTAATCTTTAAAAGGCACTTGGTTGCAAGCGTACTAACCCAAGTTCAACCCTTTTTGTTGTTGTTTGCTTGCTTTTTGTTTTTTGTTTTTCAAGGTAGGGTTTCACTCACTCTAGCTCAGGCTGACCTGGAATTCACTATGTAGTTTCAGGGTGGCCTCAAACTGGTGGTGATCCTCCTACCTCTGCTTCCTGAGTGCTAGGATTAAAGGCATGATCCACCCCCTCCGGCCCTCAACCCTTCTTAATACCCACGTAAATACAGAAACATCTGTAGTCCCAACATGCCTAGAGAAAGGGGAGAGAGAATAAAGAGACTATGGAAGCTTACAAGTAGCAATAGCAAAACAAGAGAAACCCATCTCAAAATAAGAGGGACGGGGACAGAAGTCCTGGGTTTTGTTCTTTGGCCTGCAAATGTGCCACAGTGACGACACACACACACACACACACACACACACACACCCATCATACAGATGCACACATTTACACACACCCATCATACAGATACACACATTTACACACACACCCGTCATACAGATACACACATTTACACACACAACCATCATACAGATGCACACATTTACACACACACATGTCATACAGATGTACACATTTACACACACTTGTCATACAGATACACACATTTACACACACACCCATCATACAGATACACACGTTTACACACACCCGTCACAGATACGCACATTTACACACACACCCATCATATAGATGCACATGTTTACACACACCTGTCATACAGATACACATTTACACACACATCATACAGATACACACGTTTACACACACACGTCATACAGATGCACACATTTACACACACACGCGTCATACAGATGCACGCATTTACACACACCCATCATACAGAAACACGTTTACACACACACCCTTCATAGAGATACACACATTTACACACACACCCATCATACAAATACACACATTTATACATACCAAAAAGAAATCTAGGTTCAATTCAAGTATAAAATTATTTCCTGATGTAAATTAAAATTGGTTTAAATTAAAGATGTAACATATTATAATATGATCTGCTATGTTCAAAACAGTATATGTTAATGAAAAATATAAACCTTATTTCACATGAATATATATAAAATAATTGCACCAATACTATTAGTAATACTAATATATAACAATATAAAAATAGCAATTAAGGGTAAGTACTACAACATGTGTGTGTGAGGTAATGTTTTAGAAATTTTTAAACTTTATAGTAATTGTTTCCACTAATCATGAAAATTGTCTAATTATGAAAATACAATTATTTACCCCATTTATCAGACAAAAACTACCAGTGACATTAAATATTAAATATATGGTAAGTGGCATGGCTAGAATTTGAGCCCAGACAGGCTGGTGCCATGGCCCAACCTTTCATCCATTAAAGATCCGTATGAAAGGACTCAGGTTAAGGTCATTTCATTTTCTAACAAAGAAAATCTTAATGTTTTTGACTTGCAGCTTTTCCTCTGTGTAGTGTCCTTATTTAAAAAATTACTTTCTAGGGCTGGAGAGATGGTTTACAGATAAGGGGCTTGTCTGCCAAGCCTATGAACACCCATTCAATTATCCATGTGCCACATTTAGGCAGATGCACAAGTGACACAAGCGCGCAATGTCACACATGCGCCACAAGGTGGCACACGCATCTGGAGTTCATCCACAGCCGCTGAGAGGCTGCTGGCATGCCCATTCTCTCTCTGTCTCTCTCAAAAAAAAATTTACTTTCTAGCTGGATGTGGTGGTGCACGCCTTTAATCCCAGCAGTCAGGAGGCAGAGGTAGAAAGATTGCCCTGAGTTCAAGGCCACCCTGAGACTATATAGGGAATTCCAGGTCAGCCTGGGCTAGAGTGAAACCCTACCTTGAAAAACCAAAAAATAAATAAATAAATAAATAAATAAATAAATAAATAAATAAATAAATAAATTATATATGCACACACACACACACACACTTTCTATAATCTTATGTGAGAGAATTTCAGGTGTTTAATGAGGAGTGTAAATTTTCATCAAATCAGGGTGTGGCTGGAAGCTCTTATTCCTAACCTGTTCAAGTGATGGAAATTTAGAGAATACTCTGCTTTCAAAGACACCCTTTTCTGTGCATTTCCTTGGGATTGAGGGGTTATTGGTCTTAACATTAGACCCGTGTTTTATTCCATGTAGTGCCCTATGTGCACAAAATAAAAATTGGTTACTGTAAATCTGAAGTGAGGCACAGATCGCTGACCAAGGGCTGATCCTACTGAAACACCAGTCTGCAATAGGCCCTTTAGACTCCGTCGTAGGATTCAAGGCTACACAAAAATGGAACTTGAACCAAACAGCTCACTCGGGCTGGCATTTTCTTAAGAGATGTGAGGTGGCCTTGAATGAAATGATCAGCTTTAATGAAAAGGGCACGGAACCCCGTCTTCCGTGTGTTAGCAGTAGCAGCTAGACTTGTCCTTGTTACGCTGGCCAAAGCTGGAACAAGCAAACGCACAAGAGCTCCTTCCACATCCCACTCCAGCATGGGGGCCTTGTTCATTATTTCCTCTATTCAACTTTTCTATCTCTTGACTACAGGCCTTTGGTAGGCAGTTAAATAATTCTTGGTGAATGAATGAATGAGATAGTTATGGCTTGATGAGTAGTCCATGTAACTGACAGTCAAAATGGACACAGGTGGAATATAGTGAAGCAATCCTGTACCCTCAGCTTCTCTGCGGGCTGAGGCAGGAGGATCATAAGGTTGAGGCCCACCATCTAAGGTATGTAGGGAGACTATGTAAAGGGGGAGGAGGAGGGACAGGAGGAGGGACAGGAGGAGGACACACTGGGTAAGATGGAAGAATGAGTGTTTATTCTTGTCTTTCCATCTTAGTTACTACCCTTTTCTAAAAGTGTCACATTTAGAAAAGAGTTACTAACATTCCTTTAAATGCCATAGGATAGTCCATTATAAATATCAATTAGAACATGCTTTTCTTAAAGGAGAAAAGAACATACAATGTAGTCATATATATATATATATATATATATATATATATATATATATATATATATGTTCAGGTATGAGAGCCAAGTTAATATGAATTAAAATGAATGAGAAAGTAAGGAAAAGCTGAAGGTTATTACACACACACACACACACACACACACACACACACTAATTTATAACAGAAAATGAAAAAAAAAAAAAAAAAACAGCAATAAGCGAGAGCCCAAAGATCAAACGGCAGGTAAATCTATGACTGTAGGGTGTCCCTTCTAGTACTAAGCCTTTTGGTAAAACTAAAAAGAGAAAATACATATAAAGGTTTTGAGAGACATGGGTTTTCATTTTGATTTGTTTTTGTTGTTTTTCAAACTAGGATCTCACTCCAGCCCAGGCTGACCTGGAATTCACTATGTAGTCTCAGGGTGGCCTCGAACTCATGGTGATCCTCCTACCTCTGTCTCCTGATTGCTGGGATTGAAGGCATGCACCACCACACCGGCGAGACAGTGGTTTTTATAAAAACCTTAATTCACTTCAGTGAAGGAGACCTGTCTCATTCATACTTTTTCCTCTTTGGAGCTACAAACAGGCTTGATCCAGCCTCGGCCTGGATCTAGGTTCTAAAGCAACAGTATGGCTTAAAGTTCTCTAGCTTCATAAGCCCACTGGGCTGGATTTCAGATTTCAATTCTATGACAGTATTTAATTTCAAACACTATCATTAAATTATTTTACTTAGATTTTAGGGGTTTTTCACATGTACCTATGATTGCTTAATTATGTTTTAAACACCAAATAAACACTTGTGGGTGCACTCTTCTTTTTCCCCAGTACCTGTGCCTTTTCCTAGGTTACTTGATGGGAGAAAATGGAGTTTAATTTTATTTTTTTTTTTCTGAGAGAAAATTTCTATGAGAACTTTATGCCAATTAAAATAAAATAAAAATTATTTAGTGTAGTACTTCTATAGAAATTCATAACTCATCATTGAGCACTTAAAAATAAACAAAGAGGGGCTGGAGAGATGGTTTAGCAGTTAAAGTGCTTGTCAGCAAAGTCAAAAGACCCAGGTTTGATTCCCCAGTACACACATAAAACCAGATGCACAAGGTGGCACATATATCTGGAGTTCATTTGCAGAGACTGGAGGCCCTGGCATGCCCATTCTGTGTGTGTGTGTGTGTGTGTGTGTGTGTGTGTGTCTGTGTGTCTCTCTCAAATAAATAAAATATTTTTTAAAAAAGAAAGAATAAACAAAGAAAATTAATGGAGCAAGGTATGTATGCCTATGTTCCTAGCATTCAGAAGGCAAAAACAGGAAGATCTCAAGTTCAAGGCCAAACTGAGGTACACAGTGAATGAGCAGGCTAGCAGCCTCAATTTGCTCACCTATCTTGTCTCCCTCCCCAGAAAAATATGCACAATCAAGAAAGAGAGGTAATGTTTATGCTCAAGATTCAATTTTCAATTTGTCTTTTAAAGTACGACTGAAGTCACGATGGGGTAGGAATAGCAAAGAAATCCTCGTGGAAGTGTCTCTACGCATGAAGAAAGGTTCCTGATTTAGAAGCTAAGTGCAGACAAACATATATGCATGGTGCTGGTGTTTCCTCAAGGAACTACACAAACTGAAAGTTCACTCCTTTGATTCAGTATAGTTCAAAACCATAGGACAAGAATAATGTTAAACTTGAACTTCAAAAAGAATGGAAACAAAAAAAAAAAAGATTTTTATACTTATCTAAATTAACATTTAATTTTGTGCACTGACTTTACTACATGATGAAAGAAGATGGCCTACACTTCATTTCACCCATGGTTTCTTTACTCTGTGTCATTTCTGTGGTAAATAAGAGCCATGCTGTAGGTTAAAAACGATTATCAATTGTCTTCAACCAATTGAGTTACAGGTAGTCAAATTTCAATGTTTCCATTCATTAAAGAAAATTCTTTAGCTAAAATAATTAATGAATATAATATTTTGGTTGAATATTTATCTGAAAGACACAACTTTCTTAGTTCCAATATTTTCAAATCCATCAATCATGAAACTATTAATGATTACCTTTAGAAGTCAAGTTACCTGGAAATAGTATTATGGTGATTCATTTAAATTGAAGATGTGGCCTGGAGAAATGGCCTAGCCCTTAAGGCGTTTGCCCGCGAAATGAAAGGATCACAGTTCAATTCTCCAGGACCCACGTAAGCCATATGCACAAGGGGCACATGCATCTGGAGTTTGTTTGCAGTGGCTAGAGGCCCTGAAACGCCCATTCTTTCTCTCCCTCACTTCTCTCTCTCTTTCTGCTTGCAAATAAATAATTTTTTTAAATTTTAAGACAATTTTTAAAAAGGGCTGGAGAGATGGCTTAGCAGTTAAGGCATTTGCCTACAAAGCCTAAGGATTCTGGTTCGATTCTCCATGTCCCACACAAGCCATATGCACAAGGGGGAGCACACGTCTGGAATTCGTTTGCAGTGGCTAGAGGCCCTGGCGTGCCAATTCTCACTCTCCCTCTCTCTCTCTTTCCCTTTCTCTGTCATAAATAAATAAATAAATAAATAAATAAATAAATAAATAAATAAAATATTTAATTTTTTTAAATAAATAAGTAAATTGAAGTTGTATTTCATGATTGATTGAAACAGACTGGGAAGGTGGCTCAGTAGATAAAGGGGAGATGGTTCAGTGGACAAGGCACTTGCAGAGCAAGTGTGATGCTCAAGTTCCTATCCCAAAACCCACGCAACGGTTGGAAGCTATGGTGTGCTTCTCTGATCTCAGTGCACCAATGGAGAACGGAGGCAGAGATAAGAGGATTTCCTGGAATTCCACTCCTGGGACAGCTAGCCTGCCATAGGCAACAGTGAACCATGAAAAACCTGCCTCAAATAAGGTGGAAAATGAAGACCAACACCAGAAAATCATCCTCTGAGCTCCACACAAGCCATGAACCTCTACTCACACACATGAACACACACATACCATAAACATACACACATGCGCCAGATTCACCAAAACTAAAAAATAGTAATTAATTAAACATAGAAGCATGCATTACTTTTTAAAATCCCAGAATTATAAGGAGAACCAAGATGTTTATTTTATTTGATTTTACTAGAGCAAGATGAGAGTAATTAGTTACATTTTAATAGCTTATGTTAGTATTATGCTAGAATTTCAATTTTGGTTCTTATATTTATACATATTGTGCTTAACATTAGAGAAAATTACCGGAAGCCCTCAAGTTAAAATATTTGCTCTATTCAGCTTGTTCGTTAGTTCACTTGGCTACTCCAGTGCCTTCCCCAATATCCCAACCGCTACCCTGAGGCTGACAGTCGTTCTTTACTCCATGTTGGGGAGGATGGAAGTTCTCTCACCACCTATCAGGTTTCATTCTTAGATTACAAGGTGACATATTTGTTTCCTTCTGCAGAGAAGAGTCAACATGTCTAATGGAACACTGCTTTCTGGAAGCATGCAATTTGTGTTTGATTTATTTTTAAAATCAGAATTCTGTCAAGTTACTTCAATATTCTCTCTTACACTAAATCAGCACAGCTTCACAATCAATAACTGATGCACTGAGTATCATAATTCATGTCTATCCAGTCAAGGGTCTGATTTTTTTTTTTTTTTTTTTTTGCAGAAGTCATTCCTTTAATGAATGCTGAGTCGCCATGCTCCTGCGGGAACCTACACCGGGGCTAGGTCCAAGGCCTCAGCAGCTTGTGTTTCAAGGATTGCTTCATTGTAAAGGACTGGCTGCAGTCCACAGACTGTCATATACTTTGGGCTGGCATGCAAAGGACGAGCAGGGACTCTAATACAGTATGTAGCAGATGTTGGACTATGGCCAGAAAGTCACAAGATTTACAGAAATATTGTTTCATGTATAATAATATTTGAAAGCACATGGACTTTTGTAATTATCATAAATGAGAGAAATGAGAAGTGAAAGAAGGGAAGAAGAAAGAAGGACTAAAGTAAGAGGGAGGGAGGGAGAGAGAGAAAGAAAATGTTCTACTAAATTTATGAGGTTCAGCAAGGCTCTGAAGTGTTTAGACATGTCATTTAATGATGAATTTCCTGTTGAGAGACAATGTTACGTTGTATCTTATGGTGTACTGTTGAATTCTGTCCTGAAGCCTGAAATGTCATATAACATTAATTTATATAGCTGCAGCATATAGAATGTATAGAAGCAAGACAGCTTTCTAAAAAATAAATAAAAAGATTGAAAATTGAAATCACATGATCTGGTAAAGTGCTTTATAGTGTTACTGACAAAGTCTTTAAGTATATGACTATTTTACTGCCAACGATTATTCCAAGACCCTCCCACAGGCAGGCATCATTTCTAAGCCATGCTGCATCACAAATGATGCAGGCTTGACTTTATTTTACTCACACTCAATTTTAAGTACTCCCTATGTAAAAGTGTCCTTCTAGCAAAGCTAACATTTAACAATTTTTTTTTTCTTAGTAATGCAGAGGACAGTGCATCACAAACGCTGCAACGAAGAGAAAACAAATAGAAAGGAATGTTTTAAATAAAGTACTTTCAGTACTTTAAAATAAATCATAGTCAATTCTTGGGAGAAGTGACACTGATAATAACAGCCATGCAAACTTTTTTTTTCAAAAAAATCATATTTAAATTTGTCAGTTAATTTTAACAGATCTATGCTAATATTTTGCTATATCAGATTCCCAGAAATCTGCAAGTTTGATGTGATAGATCTAATTTTCTGACATGGAGTGTCTTTCAGGTTTACTGGATGGAGTGATGACAAGAGGGGGTTGCAAAAGCAGCATGGGTTTGTGCTCCAGGCTCCCTTCCGGGGAGGGCAGACAACACAACTGCACTCCAAGGGACTCAAGGGCTCCTAGGAACATGTCAAGTGAGGTGTGTCTACTATTGAGTCAGAAGGAAGGAGAGAGAGCTAACATGGAGCTGATATTGTTATCTTAGGTAACAGACAAAATTGAGTGATTATGAAAAGAATAGGTAATTTTTAACATTGAGCTTATTGATGTAAAAGCAAAATATGCAGTAAGAATGCCCTATGAACATGCTAGCAATGCTTTAAGGAAACAAGAACATTTAAAAAAATAAATAAATTCAGGACTCAATCCTTCTTTATATTTCAGTGATTATAAATATGATAAAAATGAAACCATCTATATCTACTCCCTGGCTTGACTAAGTGTCATTAAAAGAAAAATAGTTTTCTATGCTAACTCTCGGTTTTCAACTACAGTCATAATAACTTTTAACTTTGTTGCCCCTAAACTACGGTAATGCCTACTTCAACGTGGTGAGGGTAAGTCTAATAAGAAGGATCTTTCTTGCTCCTTTTCTTTTTTAACTTCCATCTATTTAGTCTTTGCTACTACATATAAAGTAGTGAAGAAACTGATTCCTTTGAAACCTCGCCCTAGACAATGGATTAATCAAAAATCGAGTTTTTAACAACACAGGTTGTAACTCAGAGATCAAATACATGGATTCAATTACTTTTAACTGGCATAAATACTCTTCCTATTTTTCTATGTATACTGTCAGTTATTTGATAAAGATTTTTAATGTGACAATTGTGTGAGGCTGTGATTTCTACAGTGGGAATGAGAATACCTGGAGACTAACACCTTTGAAGTCCCAGGGATAGACTTAAAGAGAGTTTAGTTACATCCCTGACTTGTATGAATTGCTTACTGTGCATCAATAAGACTCTTAACAACATTTCACAAAAATGTGGCTCAGTTTGCTGCTGAGTCAGCACCATGAAGACACGGCCAGTCCTGTGCTGCCGCCTTGTGGAGCAATTTGGTATAAAATGACATAGTCCAGGAGGACACTTGCTGCAAAGTAGGTTAAGAGACACAGGAAACAAATAATGTGACAAGAAATCTACCAGACAGCATACACTTGGTCTTAGCAATATGTTTTTGGGGTTTTTTAAAATAGGAAATGAAATAAGTCACAAACTTCACATTGTATTTTCATCAAGACTCACGTATGTCAACAATTAATAAATTTTCAGTTTCAAATATTCCAACTTTAACAAGAAAAAAAATGATACCTAATTCATATTACATGAACGTTCTTAGTAACAATCCAGACATAGTTATAATTCTAGGCAAAGACCATTTGATACAAAGTCTATCCGTAACATATAACGTAAGTAAAAATGTACCAGGATTTATTAAGCAGATGCCTGCACAGAGCTGTGCTCATTAATAAACAGCTGGTTTTTATAAAGACCTAGAACATCACCTGGAGCTTTATTCAGGTACCCGTAATTTAATCATAGCTTCCCTCATGGATGGGAAGGTGGGTTCTCACACAGCTTGCATGCTGGTTCCGGTTTCTCTTCCCCCATCCTCTAACATAAAAGTCTATGCACAATTCTATTCTTTGGAGTCAGGAAAGCATATGCATTCACCAAGGAAGTCAATTTGTTAACAGCAAGTATGTGAAACCAAAGAAGTATCTGATTTAATGAAAGCAGACAGTGAGTCATAGTTTAAAAACACAGCAAAAGAGAGAGAGAGAGAGGTAAAGGCAAATGAAAGAAGCTTTTCTTTATATTTTCATTCTTAGAATGTTTTTTTGGAAATTGATGTGCCCCTCAACCACCAACAGGGCTGTTTACATTTGTCACTTTCCAATCCATTCACTACTCCCTCCCCAAATAAGCCAGTGCAACCTTCGAGCATTGTACCGTGAATACATATGAGCAGCATTGACTGCCCTGAGGATGAGGGGACGGCGCGCATTATCTGTGTAACTTATCATTTACCTATTTCTCTAGGATACGACCTTCTCCTTTCCTTCCTCATTTTAACTAAAAATGAACATGCAGCTCTCTCAATGACATGTTTTCATGCAAGTTCTACTAATTAAAAATCCTCTCCATACCAGACCTAAAAAAAAAAAAAAAAAAAAATGAGCGCACTCTTGCCAAGTGTTATTCACCACAGAGAAGCTCTTGTAGCTACGCTGTAAAGAAAGAGAGGGGGGATGGTGACGGGGGAGAAAGTCCACTAACATATGCATTGAAGTATAACAGTTGTCAGCATCACACGGACACATTATTTTTAAAATAGATCTTTCAAGAGGAAAAAAAATGAGAAGAAAAAAAAATCATCTCCAACAGCTGAGAAGTAATGGATGTGCAGTTTTGGATAATAAAAGCTTTTACTGGAATGAAGGGCCACAATTATAGGAAATAGATCTGTTTTTTTTTTTTATGAGCAAAAGATGATAGGTCAGTTTCAAAATGATTTTTTTTTCTTTGATTGTACCTGTAGACTCCCTCTTTTTAATGATAAACAGATAGCAGGGTTTTTATTGTGGTGGTTTGAAAACACTTCCAGTCTATTGCCTTTGCCCATCCACTGTTATGCATAGGTACTTTTTGGGATATTCATTTAGACTCACAACATGCTGCATTAATTTAACACCACATAAAATATGGATTTTATTGCAGCAGACAATAAATGCTGCAACTGATGACTTCAGGCATTTAATCTCCTACGGTTTATCCCCCCCCCCAATCGTATTTCTGACTCAGATAGAAAATAAAATAGAGGAATTACACCTAGCCTACCTCTGATGAATGTCAATCTCTTGTATTTATGCAGATACTTAGAGACCACTGACAGCTTCAGGAATGTGTCTTCTGCCTGTCATTTCTCTTTACATTGATGGTACAATGAACTGTGACCGAATAAGCGCAGAGTGAATCCATTCATATGGAATGCAAAGTAATGCTAGATGATGATAGAGTTCAGAGCAACAATGTGATCTCCGAAACTGATTTCCAAACAAAGGTAAACAAGAATGAGCATGATGGATTGCACTCTGAAATAATTTTAGCGATTGCTCAGAATGAATGAATTCTGAAACTCGAAATACCACGACCCACTGTTGAACATAATGATTTATCACAGCTATTCAACGCAGCTATACCTGGAAACCAATAATAAGTTGCATGCTTATATTTATTAAGAATATAATGATTTTATAAACATTGCTCATTAAACTTCCAAACAAAACCTCATCTCCCCCCAGAGGGAAGAAAATAAAAGACCTTAAAGGAGTTTAAAAAAAAAAAAAGGTGAATTCTTCCTACCTTGCGGCTTAATCGGCTTCTGGGTAACGGAAGTTGGTTCCAGCCAGTAGAACCCGGGAGAAATTGTCGCAGGTGCCCTTTTGGTTTGTTTTCTGCTGCTATTTTTCTATCTCTGATTCTACTTCGGTCTAACTCAAGCTTTCTCTCGGCATCACTTTTAACTCTGGACGGCAGGGAACCGAAGAAAACGAGGACGAACGCTCTGTCTCTGATTGGCTTTCATTCAGGGCTTCTGATTAAGGAGAAAAAGAAAGAAAGAAAAAAGAAAGAAAGAAAGAAAAAGGAAAGGAAAGGAAAGGAAAGGAATGGGGGGGGGAGCCCTTGCTCACCCGGAGAGAAAGGTTCTGCTGTGGGCTGCAGCACTCGCCATGGGAAGCTGGAGCCTGGAAGTGCGGGCTGCTGCCAGCGCCTGCGATTTGCAAGTGAATGCGAGGGAGGCGAGCGGGCGGGAGGAGGAGGAGGCGCGTCCGCGGATGCCCGGGTGCTCGGCTCGGCTCGGCGCCCCTCCCCCGCGCGCAGAAAGGCTCTCTGTTCCGGGGAAGGTACCCAGCCCGCGCATCCGCCAGCCCGGGCCCGCAGTGCTACCCCAGGAATCCGGATTTCTGCAAGGGCTTCGTGCAATGTACAAAATATCCCATAAATAAATTCTTATTTGCTTTCCCTGGCAATAGTTGTGCATGCACCATCCTTATCCCAGACTACCAAATGCACAAGTGTGCAGAAAGCACCAAGTCAAACTGCAATCAGAGCGGCTATGTGAACACCAGAGGCATTTTTCTCTTTCTTTGCTGTTTTAAATGTTTGTATTTTGGTTTGTTGTGAACTTTTTTTTTTTTTATTGTTTCTCCAAATACCTTTGTCATTGTTGCGGCTTACCTTCATAAGGAAAATCACCTTCCTCATCATTTTTTAATGTCCCTAAGCAGTTTTGTCTCCATGACCTTACCATACTGGTACTTCTCTGTTTTATTGATAAATGATCGCGTTAACTCTTTAATTACATTATTAGTATTATTAAAATATGTAGATTTTGTACTTGACACAATCTCTATGGTGTTTTTTTTTTTTTGTCTTTTCCTTCTTTAAACTTTTCATTTCATTAATATGTTCAAAACAATCTATGGGCAGAAATAAATGCATCTGAAAAGCTCTGTCCAGTTCTCAGGCATCCAAGCACCCCTCTTCCTACTTATCCATCTCTACATTAAACTACAACTAACCAAAACCTAACCAAAGGATGTCAGCACAGCTCCACAAAATAGTTAACGCCTTAACATCTGTCTGACTACATGTACAATTCTGGAAATAAACTGTGCATATGTACTATAAAAAATAAGCTGGAGTAGAATTACAAAGATCATTTAGTATAGCTATGATATATTTTTTAATATATTGCTCAAATGTGAAATATTACTTAAGGCCAATGAACTATCTAGTGGCAGAATTAAAACTGTTAGATTTATTTTCTTACTTCCTGAGTAGCACAGATTCTTGGATGCTGTAGATATTGGCAACTCCTGACACAGGCAGCATACTAAGAAAGGAAGGGGACCCAACATCCAGTTGTTAGGGAAGCGGGAACAGTGATATCCAAATTCAAGTTAAAAAAATATTTTATGTACCCCAAGTTAGTACATGGCCCATATTACCCTCCAGTTTTCTACTTTAACATACCAAACATTTCCACAAAGCTAAATGATATGTATAGCAGAAAAAGGAAGTAATTTTGTTTTGATTTTACAGACGAGGGCATTACTCTAGAAAACTGTAACAAGAGTTTCAACAGTGATCTTTAACATCTACCCACTACTTTTTTCAAAAGTCCCTTGATTTCATGTTCAATTAAAAGAAAAAAATATATTTCCTGGGATATATATATATATATATATATATATATATATATATATGAATAGGGGATTTTTCCATGTCTGTATTTTTTATGATACTATTATTAAAGTTGGCTTCCAAGAGATATTTCAAAATCTCATACTACATAGGTAAATTATACAGTAATTAAATTCAGTGGATAGGTGCAAGCATGCCAACATTTAGGTTGTTCTCTTGTATATTTGTTCATAATATCAGAATACATTGCTGCATGCTGTGAAGAATTCCTGAATGACAGTTAAATGGGTCTATATAAGAAAATAATTAGCATTAAGGATCTAAAGTATAATAACTAGTTTAATAATTATAATACTGTAGTTTTTTTTTTCTTTTTTTCCAAATAAGTTTCTTAACATGATGGAACTATTTCTTGCTTTTATATAAACATCTGATTTGCTGTGATTGTTTTGCCTCTTGTGGCCTTTGGAATATTGGGTTTCGGGCCTTTAAAGCTCAGCAATTTTAAGAAGCTGAACTCATTTTATGCTATAAGAGAGAGATGACCATACACTTTCCTGCTGTAAGCAGGATCAAAAATAAAAATTAAAAAAAAAAAAAACATGAGAATATACTTGCACTGAAAGATGAAGCCCAGGCATACACATCACTTTCATAATCTCATTGGCTGGAAAAGAGATAGAATCTCAATTTGTTGCTGAAGGGAGTTGGTGAAATAGTATCTACTCTGAAAAAATATTTACCTGACTCAAGTCACGGGCACTATTAAAAGAAGTAGTGGCTGAGTTGCTTAGCAACAGTACATGTAATATCCATGAATCTCATATTCCTGAATTTTTAAATAATTTTGTTCTAGTTGCATATTAAAATATTGCCATCATGTAAGTAATATTGCTAAAATATATCATATATAATAATAAGTGGCTAGGGAAAATATTTAGTAAATGACAAAACATTCATGTATTTCAAAATTTAGAAGATATAGAGGAGAGAGTAGTGAGAGAGGAGGAAGGAGGGAGACAACAAAATTTTTTTTTTAATTAATTAATCTATTTATTTATGAGAGCAAGAGAGAAAGAGGCAGAGATGGGTAGAGAGAGAGAATGGGCACACCAGGATCTCCAGCCACTGCAAACGAACTCCAGATGCATGCGCCACATTGTGCATCTGGCTTATGTGGGTCCTGGGGAATGGAACCGAGGTCCTTTGGCTTTAACCGCTAAGCCATCTCTCCAGGCCCTGATACATTTATTTTTAATAATAATTTTTAACATTTAAAAAAAAACTTTAGCAGTTAAATGCTTGCCTTTGAAGCCTAAGAACCCTAGTTCAAGGCTCAATTCCCCAGGACCCATGTAAGCGAGATACACATGCATTTGGCGTTTGTTTACAGTGGCTGGAGGCCCTGGAGCACCCATTCTCTATCTGCCTCTTTATTTCTCTGTCACTCTCAAATAAATAAAAAATAAATAATAACCACAACAAAAAAATTACAAAACAATTAATGTATTAAAACTTATCTTCATTCAGACTCTGAATATGGTATCATATTCCTTCTGTGGAATGGCTTAGTAAAAATTAAAGAATAATCAAGCTATTGGCTAAAAATTAAAACTGCTGCAAATACGGCTTGTTTTATTAAATACTATCATTTCTTAATTTGTTATTTCTTTCTACAAAAGAGTTAACTTGAAATTCTGCAACTTTCTCTATTTCTCTTGAGTTTTCCTTATGGGTCTTATCGGCAGTAGACCTGTAAATTAAGTAAAGCTTCACAGTAGCCACCAACATGAGGAAAAGGCAATTCTGAAAAGGGAAATATAAATATGAGACGGCACAGCTCCCTAGGATAGGGTCTCATGAGTCTTCCATGAGAACAAAAAGAATCGTATCTGTTAATCACAAATAAAAGGTGATGAAAACTTGAAAAATATACAATGCCATATACAAATTTAAAGTCTAAATGCAAATTGTACAGAAAATATCTTACCATCATCAAAAAACACTAAAGATATCACAGAATACCCTTTTCATTATTAACAGGCTTACCTGATCGAGGCAGACCTTTGCCCAATGTAAAATACATTGTGAAAAGCTTCATTCTAAATGGTGGGATTATTACCTATCAAAACCTTCCACACTAAAGCTAATGTCAACTCTTTATGGTGCCACTTGCCAAGCTTGGATAACAAATGTCAATTTTGACTTTCAGTTAACAAAATTAGGTTTAATCTAATTCACTCTGGGTAGAAAAATGTCTACACTAATTCACTTTCCACAAATTTTTGCAAAAAATGTAATTTTCAGTTTGTTTAAACAAGATGTTTTTCTAAGTCTTTTCCAACTTGATTTACAGAATGATAGGGTTTTTGTAAAGTTAAACATTACACACCCTTTATAGGTGGTGTTTCGGGCAAGAATTTAGGGTAAGACTCTTTGTAGGTTTTTTGTTTTGTTTTTTTGTTTTCCTTCAGATGCTCTCATTATCATGTAGAAACTGACTTGACATGGGAGAGAAAGTTCACGACATTCCTTTGGGTCCATGCCAACAGCCCGCAGAGCAAGCTAGAGTATGACGTCACCCTTACTTACCCATGGCAAAGGTAGAAGCTGTTTGGGTGACAGGTGGGCTCCACTGCTCCTGTCATTTGTATAGATATTCTCTATGTATGTTACAAGTGATCTTTCTACTCATAATTAAGTTATGACAAGACGGAAGTAGCTGGAGAGATTTCTGTTAGGCACACTGCTCTGTTTATGATGAATTCCCAAGTCACTGATCTTTCTACGGTTCTTAGAAGCAGAAAGAGGGAAAATGGAACCAGAGGAAAAAATGGAACGTTAAATAGTTAGTGATATTTTAATAAAGTACTTTTTTTTTTTCCTGCAAAAATAATGAAGACTGCCGGGCATGGTGGCACACGCCTTTAATCCTAGCACTTGGGAGGCAGAGGTAGGAGGATCGCAGTGAGTTTGAGGCCACCCTGAGATGACATAGTTAATTCCAGGTCAGCCTGGACCAGAGGGAGATCCTACCTCAAAAAAAAAAAAAAAAAAAAAAAAAGACTGAAGAACACATGACAAGAGTGTAGAGTTTTCCTCTTGTTTCTTTCAGGAGGTAAGCCACCGCGTTCCCTGTACTGTTGGTACTGTTAGGTCAGGACTGCTCCCAAGATGGTCACCAAGGTCAGCAAAATGGTGACAGAGGCAGAGGAAAGCGGATTATCCACGTTCCTCAAGAAAGACCCAGTCCTTGTCCCTTCCTTGCCTAACAATGCCCCAGGTCATGGTTTCCTGTCCCCTTATCTCATAAATCACATGGTCACTGTTCTAGTGTCACACCCTACCTATTTTCAATGGTTTCATATAATGATCTCCCCTAAAGGAAGTTCTCTGTTCAACTTAACAAACCAGTCTCACCTTCCCCACCTGAACAAGCCCTATACAGCCCACTACCTGAAAACTCAGTCTGGCTGTGCTCCTCTCTAGAGAGTCAGCCCTGGCAGCCCGTGCTTTTCCCAAATAAAAGCTTTTGATCTTTTCCTCACAGTAGTTTGCATGGTCTGGGTTCCTCCCAAACCTTTCAGGTACAAATGTACCATTTCTTAAGTTTCTCAGATCAAACCTGAATTATACTATTAATCTTTATTTTTACTATTTCTAATAGGAAAAAAATATTGGATGCATATGAAAAGATTTGCAAGCAAATTGAATTCTCTATTCATACTAAAACTTGGAAAAAAGATTGAATAATTTTCACGTTGATTGAAAAACTGAATTCTCACTCATGCTGAATTCTTCCATCCTCACCTAAGTAAAGTTAGAGGCCTATTTAAAATTGTGAAACAGCGGTGAAGGAAAAATAATCAGTAATGAATTTAAAGTTTTCTCCTTGTGGTGTATAACTAATCCCCTGGAAGTGAGTAAAAGAGATATATTTGGAGTAGAAAATCGTTATGAAGGACCGGAATGATGGCTTAGCAGTTAATGCCCTTGCATGCAAAGCTTAAGGACCCAGGTTCAACTCCCAGGACCTACATAGGCCAGATGCACATGTGGCACCTGCATCTGGAGTTTATTTGTGGCGGCTGGAGATCCTAGCGTACACACTCAATCTAAATAAAAAATAAAATGTTAAAAATATTTAAAAAAATAAACTTGTATAAAATGATAAATCATAAATCTAATTTGTTTATAATTCCATTTAATGAACATAAATATCTTTTATTTGTACAGTTTAAGTTGGGTATTTAAGGAACTTCCTGAGTTCCAAAAGAAGCATTTTTATCAATATTGTCATTCTGATAAGCTATTCTAAGAATTCTTAGAAACTTTGTGAGAAAAAGCATTATTTTCAAATAACTTTACTATTTATCACAAAATATCACTATGATTTTTATTTTTTCTTCCCTAAAAAAAGACATTTCATTCATTCCCTTGTTCCCTTCTTTCATTATTAATCAATCATGAGACAATTTTCCTTACTTATAATCTAGCAAATTGGATTACCAGTTAGTTTATCAGGTTATTGACGGAGGAGGGTGAGGGGTTGCTTACAGGAGCAATAGATGACTCAAACACAGCCTCACCACATGACATCTCACTCCGTCCTCCAAGATCAATTCGCACAGCGGCCTCGCCCCTAAGGAGCTGCATCACCGGAAAGCTCACCTCCACGCAGGTGACTCGAAAGCACACTGCACCACTTGCAGGCAACTCAATCCCACAGGCTACTTTCCAAGCAGTTGTTTACACGTTTTAGAGTCTTGGGGTGGAGTCCAACAACCCTTTCTCAGACTGCTTGACTTCCTGTGTCTCTGGAACTTCCTGCCCCACCCAGGAAGGACTATCTCAACCTAACCTTAGGGAGTGGTTGAGTGACCTTTAAGTCTCTGGTCTCCAGAACCAGCGCCTTCTTCCTCTCTTAAATTTGAGGGGTTCTGTTATAAAACATGGTTGCAATCTGAAAGTGAGACTGCTGAATCAGAAACAGGGGAAGCAAAACAAACAAAAAACCCTATATACATACTTATGTCAGTTTTCTGTACCTGCCACCACCCCACTAACAATGCCGGAAGTGAGAGAACAGATACTGCATTTTTGGTAGGTTTAGAATTTAGCTGAAATTCCCTAAGTTTAGGGACACTCTAACCTAATGTCCTTAGAATAGTTCTGGAAAAAAATAAAATAAAAGTACAGTACAGAAACACAAGAGATATCCAGAAAATTGTTCTTAAGATTGAAAATTATAGATTCACTGGTTGCTATGCAAATAAAGTTCATTGAAATGTAAGACAGTAGTGGCTGGTGTGATGATCCATCCCATTTCCCATAACACTCGACAAGGACAGATAATGATGAGTATTTTTTAGAGCTCTAATCCAACTGGACCATAACTTTCAGTTTCAGAGGAAACTGTTCCCAACTCTCCCACCCCTTGTTAGAAGAGCAGATTCCGCCTGCCTCCTTACCATGTGTTTCTCCCTCTCCTCTTCTGACTGTGTGCAGGATAGTGACTGTGGTGAAGCGTGTATTTGACACTTCCTCTTGCCCAGGACTATGAGGCAGCTGAACAAATGCCCTGTGGCCATTTCCTTCACTGTCAAAGCTTTATAGCTCTTCACGCGTTTCATTTGTCCATTCACCCACTGATGCGCCTATAAGGTAATGTCAACTGTTGACCACTGTGAAGAATCCAAAATGGCCTCGGGAGTTCACGTATCTCTCCAATACACTGATGTCTATCCCTTTGAAGACATATCTAAGAGTAGGAAAGATAGATTGTATAACAATTTTAGTTTTAGTGTTTCCAGGAACATCCATACCACTTAACAAACTGGCTGCACTCATCAGGTATGTTCTCATTTGCATATGGAATCCCAGAAGTCAATATCATGGAAACAGAGAGAAAAATGTTAAGTAGCCTAGTCTGGGCAGGCATGGGGGAGGGAATGGGGAGCACAGAAGAGATGCTCAAAGAATAGAAAACCACAGACAAGGGATATTATGTTTAATTGCCTATTTATTTCATAGCATAAACAGTTCCTCATGACATATTTTCCACTTCCTAATCTCCTAAAGGGTCAGATTTATGAATATTTTCACAACAACAAAAAGATAAGTTGATGAGGTGGTAAATATTTTGGTTTGATTAACTTTTTTCAACAGCAGAAACATAGATGCATGCATCACACATAACACTGTACTCCATAAATGTTAAAAATAGCAAAAAAAGATTATATGTCTTCAAAAAAAATGCTTTGTTTGTTTTGAAGTACAAAAAACTATCAGATGGACCACAGAAGCAAAGCATGGAGGGACGAGCTGTAGGCTCCATATGGCAATGGGAACATAAAGAAGGGATTTCAGACCATCTATTAAGTCAGTGTACCATAACATACTAGACACTGTACTTAATAAAACTAGTGTAACATAATCATGCTGATAACCTTTTTTTTCCTTATTTCACCTTAATATCATAGAAAAGTGCTAAACGAGTTCATGTAATTCATCATCTTATGTCAGCACAAAACAATCAAACATACGAATGGATCGTTTCACTAGAGTATACTCTTTGCTTTTTAGAGTTAAAGTGGTGAGAAGAAACAGTGAGATAGAATTTCCCCCAAAAGTCTAATCTCCTGTTTGCTTTGCATCTCTTCACACTCGCCCTCTCACAACATGTGTGTGCACCTACTGCCTGCAGCCACCCTTGGCTCTTAGTCTGAGTCCAAGTAGAAATAAACCACCAAATATTTGCAAACTGAGTAGAATGCAATCTCCAGTGGTCTTAATGCGTCCAGTGAGCACAGAACTACACTCAATAATGGTAACCATTCCTCAGGAAAACAATGATGACAAGTAGACATGATACCTTTAGAAACAGACAATGTTCCAAAAGCTGTGAAAACTTATAAATGAAAACTCTCGGGTCTCATCTCAAGCCTACTGAATCAAAAACCAGAGGCATGATCCTCAGTCTGTTTCAAAAGTTTTTTTTTTTTTTTTTTTGGAGAGACAGAGAGGGAGAGGAAGACAGATATAGATAGGCACACCAGCAGCCTCTCAGCTGCTGCAAACAAAATCCAGATGCGTGCGCCCCCTCGTGGTCAAGTGTGGCATTGCGCCCTTGCATCACTTTGCATCTGGCTAAACGTGGGACCTGGAGATTGGAAGCTCTGGAGATTGGAACCAGCCTTCTTAGGCTTAGGAGGCAGGCGCCTTAACCTCTAGGCCGTCTCTCCAGCCCTCAAAAGTATTTTTGAATGTGGTGGCACACACCTTTAATCCCAGCACTTGGGAGGGAGAGGTAGGAGGATTGCCAAGAGTTCAAGGTCACCCTGAGAATACAGAGTGAATTCCAGGTCAGCCTCTGCTAGAGTGACACCCTACCTCGAAAAACAAACAAACAAAAAAAAGTATTGAGTTGGTTCTGAGAACTAAAATTTGGGAATCATGCTCCCACAATTACTGCTTTAAGGAAAACCCAAAAAGAAAAGCTTCGAGTTAACACTCAGGCTTTATAAATGAGAGATCTGTTTATGCATCACTTATTTTTTAACACCTATACATAATATGCAGGATCATTTCAAAACATCCTGCTATTTATGAGATTGTGGGGGAGAGCTGTAATCATAGTCCTGGCTAAATAAGGGTTTAACTATCTAATGAGGGAGACAGAAATTAAGACAAATGATACCCACAAGTAAATGAAGGGGAAGAAAGGAAGGAATTTTGCCAAGTGTGTGATGAATGTAGCAGTAGCTACTCTCGAGGTTTCAAAATAGAGTATTTTAACGCTGATGAATGTCTATTGGCTTCATTTTTTTTTTTCAGTAGTCCGCAAGCTAGAGGGAGGATGTCAGAGAGAGAGAGAGAGAGAGAGAGAGAAAGCCATGCCTGGGATGTGCTATCCAGGCAGAGAAACTGGATACACTGTCCTTTCAGAGTTGCTAAGAGAACAGACCAGGGGAGGGACTCTTAACTCCTTTCTTATAGTCTCCACTAGTGAAGACAGCTTGCTTTGCATACAAATGCCCATCCTTTCTCCAGCCCCTCATGTGGTAATAGTTCTCCTGTCTAATTCTTAGCATGGGAGGGAAAAGGGGGAAAGGAATGAAACCAGAAGAGGAAACAAGAGAGAAGAAAGGAATTGTAAAGTCAAGATTCTGAAAGTAAAAGAAGCCAAAGTCAGTCTTCTTACTGGCCTCATCGTTGTGCATCCGATATAGATTCACAGGGCCCCTCCTTGTTTAATGCTCTCACATCTTTAAATCTCTTAATGGTTTTGAGCAAGGTTCTTTAAATTTAATTTTGTGTTGTGACCCACACAGTTTTGTAGACCATCTGTCTATTGACTGCTACATAGGTTATAGTATGAAGGCACCCATGAGTTAGTAGGGTCCCTTCACAGGAGATGGTTTGAGCAGTAATCAATGTTGACACTTAACAGAAAAACACATTGATAATCTGTTAGTCACTGGTAAACAAGGACAATAAAGTGTACTTGACTCTTCGGAAGAGGAGCCTGGCTCTCAGTAACATTTGAATTGTAATGTCAAGACACTGCTTAAATAAGGCCTCCAAATTTCAATTTCTAGGAATTCAGTGTTTCATTCTCAAGATATGCATGGAACTGTGGCAATGTGCTAGAGATTTTTCCTACTACCAAGGAAAGAAAGCAGCGATCATTGCTAGATCATTCCGTCCCCATTTCACAGAAGTCATGCTCTAACAGGGAAAGGAATAAGTCTTTAATTACACAGCTGCTAACACTGTTATATATTCAAATAAGTCCTGGGAAAGTAGGGTCTTTAGTCTACTTAAACCAACAAGGAACGGCCTTGGTCCAGTTATGGAAATATATGGGTGAAGGTATGTGAAGAAAATAAAGTAGGGTTTAGAGTAAAATCAGAACCATGGTGGAATGACATATACTCCCAACAAGTTATAGAGGAAAAAAATGTGGATATTGCCTGGAAACACACACACACTTCTAATTCATAATTTGCTAAGAACATATATTACTGCAATTATAATAACACTACCACAAGGCATAGAGGACCAACCTATAAGACACACTTTCAATATGGTTGCCCCTAGTTACCGTAAATATATGTTCCTCCTGCTCTATGGCACTGGGATAAAGAACAGCCGACTTCCACTGTTAAAATGTCACAAATGTGACATCTTTCCAGCCCGTGAGGAAGTATTTAATGGATGCTAGCTTTTCAACCACTCATGAGCACGGGCAAAATGAATTAAAACAGAAGCTAAACAACTTTTTAACCATTTGTTAGTTCTTTGAGATCAGATCATACTATAGGAAAGACAGGAATAATTGTGCTGAAACAATTCACTTTTTGCAGGGAACTATGCTAATAATTATGTAGATATCTTTTTGTCTTATTTTATTCAATTTTCTCAGTATGATCCGTACTCTTATGATTTTTTTTTAATGCTAAAAAAGCCAAGATATTATAAGTACTCTGATTTAAGAAAAAAAAAAATCATCTGATTCTACACACAGTCAAACAACAAACCAAATAATTACACTCTGATTTATGGGTGTTTATTTTTAGATACATATTTGTATTTTTTAAATTTCCTTATTGAATTGATATAGTGTTCCACTACATTCAAGCTCTCAAGCTAAATATAGTTGCTTAACATTCTGCATTTCTCATCCTAACTCAATTAAAGCAAATGGATTACAAGTCTTTGCAAAAAATGTACAATCAAAAGCAGCATTTAGGTGATTTGTTAAGATCATTATCAGCTTAATTACTGCCTTGTTTAAAATATGAAATGAAAATTCACAAACAACATACACCAACGCATGAGGAGAGATCATTCCTGAACATGCTGAGTGTGTTTTTAGAAATACCATCCCAGTAGTGGAACTGTTATAAGCCTGTTTATCAATGTTATTTTTGTCACAGGCCATTATTTTAATAAAGTAAAAAATTTCCCCTCAAAAATGAAAAGAATATGACTGGCGTTTCAGGAAAATAAAAGCACAACATGTTTGAATAAAACAAGCAATGACAAAGAGAATTCCAGACAATGAGAATAATTTAGGTTCGTGCCTGGCCAGTTCATCTCAGAGAACACTGAAACATAAGAATTGTACACCAGTCTGTGTAGATCCAGGTTCAGAACCCAGTAGGGTATTGCCAGAGCATATGTAAATACTGATGGTGACTTCCTTCCTTCTCCAGCTCCTTCAGACGCTACACTTCTGGCTGGCTTAGACCTCTCTTCTAAAGCCTTCCATATTTATTTGTCATCATCATCATTATTATTAGTTTTTATTTTAGAGAAAGACAGAGACAGAGAGAATTGGCATGCCAAGGCCTCAGGCACTATAATCAAACTCCAGGCGCTTGTGCCACCTAGTGAGCATGTGTGACCTAGTGCTTGCCTCACCTTTGTGTGTCTGGCTTACATGGGATCTGGAAAGTCGACCATGGGTCCTTAGGCTTTGCAGGCAAGTGCCTTAACTGTTAAGCCATCTCTCATGCCCTACTTGTCATTTTTTTTTAAAGACGCTCACTTTAATATTAGTTAAATTAAAGGCTTCACTTGAGCTCCTCACATCTTGCATTGGGATTGAGGAGAGAAAATTTCTGTGACAGACTCCATCTGAAGGAAAGACGGCAGAAAAGAGATAGAGGATATCCTACATCCTTCTTTGACCTCCTCTTATGTGGGTCTGCAGCATGACCATCTGTGCACATGTACATATACCATATACCATATACTCCCCAACACAACACATTATTTTATGAATGAATCTAACCTAACGTACTTATTTTTTAATTCAAATTTATTACTGATGTTCATTTCCTTCAATTACTTTCTTTCCAAAGATTTCAATGTCCTCTTTAAAATATGTAAATTTAATTATTATTTTTAAAAATATTTTGGACAGTCACATTCTGTTCTGCAATTACAATTTCTGTTTGAAAGGATTTCTTCTGATACCAGCTAATAATTGACTGTGGCTGTAATCAAATCAGAAATTTCTATGGAACTTTACTGAATTTTATATAAAACTTATGCAAACAAATTCCTGTATGTTTACACACAAGTATGTTTGTGAACACAAACACCTTTTAAGTTTAAATGGAATGTCTTCTAACTTCATATTTCGTTGTTATGGTTTCAATCCGAATTATCCTTCATGCTTGGAGCACATGGTCCCCTGTTTCTGGCATTCTTTGGTGGACTGTGGAGTCTATAGGTCCTGAGCCTGCCTGACAGCAGTATGCTAGAGGGGCAGAGTTTCTGAAGGTAGTCCACCTCTGCTTCTGCTGAGGCTTCTGTTTCCTGGTCTGTTCTACGTGGGGATCTTATGCCACCTGCTCTCACCACCGTGGACCCAGAGAGACTCTTTGCCTCCCCCGCCACCATGGTCTGTGACACAATGAAAATGAGCCCAAACAAACCCGTCGTGCCTTTTGTTGTCTATGCCAAAACTTTCTGTCAAACAGAAAATCGGTACAAAAATATGATGTTGCTGTGCCTAACCTGACCAGATAGTGCTCAGGCCTTCAAAATGTTCTATGGGGCGAATCTGAGAATCTGAACATGTGCCCAGAGAAACCGTGAAACACCGTAAGTGGAGATCCCCCAGTGATTCGGGTGGGAGCTTGGAAGTCCAGACGTTGGCAGACATGGCAGTAGTGAAGACTGTGTTCCGGAGGTTTCACGTGGGTGGAAGGACTCTGTGTGCAAGTGGACGAAAGTTCAGTCTTGTTTCATTCTGACCAAAACCCTGTGTAACCATATCCTGAAACTGCGAAGCTCAAAGCAATCAGTGGAGTAATCAATCTGGTAAAGGAAATTTTAAAATAGCAGAGAACACAGACGATGGCTTTTAGAAGCAAAAGTTCAAGCTACAAAAATGTGAAGAAAAAAAAAAAAAGGTATAGTTTGGCCATCAGAAATATTGCATCTGCACGTGTAGCTGTTAAAGTGATTAGCACCATAAGAGAGAATGCAAGCGTTTTTCCACCCCAGGAAAGGTTCTTTGAACATTTAGGAATTGATGAGACCTCATCCAGCACTGGATCCAGTGTCTAAAACCAAAACTGATTTTGAAAGGTTTTGCCTTTAGAAAATAGAGCTGACAGCGAGCCCAGCTTGTGCAGGCCTGGTTAGCCATGTGTTTTACCTTGCTTAGATAAGCAGACATGATGAGCCATGATCAGCAGCCACTAGACACTGCTGACACTGCTGAAATACTTCGGGGTCATCAGTGTGGTGACATTTTTCAGGGATGCAGGATCAAGTGTCAGCCGTTCCTGGGCGCTTCCACATATATTTTAATGAAGAGCTTGGAAGCCAGGAAAGTATAACAGGGTAGGATTGACTACAGGAAGCACCTGAGAGGGTCACATATAAATTTGAGAATAAAATCTTAGTGCCAATGGAGACCCAAGGTGGTTGGAGTTGCTAAGAGGGTGGAGCATCTGTTGAGGAAAGCCACCGTCAACACTTGAAGATATCCCAGGAAAGAGGCCAGGAAGTATGCGAGGGTCAAGGACTTGGAGACAAGGATGCTCAAGTCCCCTGGAGCTAGCATTGAGACATCACATGCCTTGTGTTTGTTTGCTTTTGGTCTTCCATTTCTCCAGTTTTGGAAAGGAATAGTTGCTCTATGTCCCGGTATGGTGGACGAACATCGTTTTCCTTTATCTTATTTTATAGGTGGTCAAAACTAAGATGTTTCCAGAGTCTCAGAGCCTTTGGAAGTTTGAACTTGAGTTTGACGTTATCAAGAGCAAGGGGCCTCTTGAAGTAGGAAAGAATAAATTTGGCATCATGAGATGGTCATAAGCCTCTGGAGATGGGGAGCAGAATGGCATGCCCAAACTTACGTATTTTGAACCTCCATGCCTTTGCCTATGAGAGAGTTTTGAAGAATATAAGGTTTTTAGGCTGCAGAGGCCTCCGCAGCAGAAGTAGGTCACTGGGAGGGGTAGACTTAGCACGCTGAACCTGCCCTTGCTTCCAGCTACTGCCTCTGCCTCCTGGGCTGTACCATGTGGAATGTCTGACATATAATCCTGGCCCAAAGAACTGAGCTTATCTGCTCTACCCCTCCCCTCTACGACGGACTCTGATTTACTAAAACCATCACCCAAAATGAATCCTCCCATCAATTGCTTCCGTCATGTATTTTAGTCCTAGCAATGAGAAAAGTTACTAATCCGCAGACTCCGATCTTCTAAAACCATCACCCCAAATCAATCCTCCCATCAATTGCTTCTGTCAGGTATTTTGTCCTAGCAAGTTACTAATAAGCAAATTATTATATCCCTTTTAGTTCTCACTATTTAAAAACTTTGCCAAATCATGCATCCTACAATTAGCCATATTGTTTATTCCTTTAAGACCTAATTCAATTTGCATCTTCCGACTAAAGAATTCTTCAATGACTGTTAACACTCACTGATATTTAAAACATGACTTAGCACTGGTTTTCATACTGAATTGATTTCCTCACATTTTGAGTCATGTACATTACTCATGCCACCCTATCATGAGAACAAAATGCTTCAAGATAACTACGAAGTGCGAGGCTATTTTTTAAATAGTTCATGTGGAACTGAGAAAGCTTAGGGTGTACACTCAAATAGATACCGTTCTGGCCTAATGCTTGTTGCTGTGATGCTGACACATTCCCTAAATTTTCTGTCCTCAATTCCCCCTTTAAGGAAAATGTACTTGAGCAATTTCTGTGGAGAGTCATGGATCCTATTTATGTTATTAGTTTCAATAGGATCATACATTAATGTAGTAAATACTCACTAGGTTTTCAGAAATCATTAAAAATTGGAAGATAATGATGGTCTCTCATTTTTCCCAGTGTGCTACATGTGCTAGAAATTAATTAGGTTTGTGTGGTTCTGTTTGTTGCAACACCTTCAACAATCAAAGTTCAACATTTTTGATTATTAATTCTAATTTCTGGTATAATGATTGCACTGAATATTTTACTACTAGCTTAAGATATCTTATTGCTTGCACCACTGTGGTTGAAAAATAAGTTAAGATGAAAGGAATAGACAGGTATGAAAAACAAAAGTTATAAAATTTTCAGTTTGATTTGAAAGGATACCAGACACTTTTATTTCATTATCTAGATAATAAAATAATAATAATAATAATAATAGCCCTGTCCTTGCCAATGTTGAGTGCAACCTCTCTGCTCACTCACACATCTTACTGTCCCATCCAACCTCACTTATTTTATTTTATTAATATTTCTTTTTTTATGAGAGAAAGAGAGATAATTGGTACAACAGGGCATCCAGCCAATGCAATTGAAGTCCAGACACATGTGCCACCTGGTGAGCAGGTATGACCTGGCATGCTTGCGACACCTTGTGTGTCTGGCTTATATGAAACCTGGAAAGTCAACATGGGTCTTCAGGCTTCACAGGCAAGTGCCTTAACCACCAAGCCATATATCCAGCCTCAACCTCACTTATGAAACCCAAGTTCTGAGATGAAGTTATTGGGAATCTCACAAGGGCAGACAGAGGGCACCCAAAAAAAAAAAAATTAACAATCAGAAAAATTTGCTGAAAATTTCAGGTTTTTTTTCCCCCTATGGGGGAAAAAGTCAGGCTTTCTCACTTTTCCTCAAAGTTATTATATAAACATTTCTAGCTGTGGATTTTGTGCAGCAATAGAGCTGCATTAACATTTCAGAGAAAAAGAAAACAGAACCTGTTATAACTTATTCTTCTATGCCAAATAAGCTTGTGTGCCATAAATTCAGTCCCTAGACATGGACTTTCCCTGCATGCATATAAGACTGAAATAGGGGCTGGAGAGATGGTGCAACAATTAAGGTGCTTGCCTGCAAAACCTAACGACCTAGGGTCAATTCCCCATTACCAACATAAAGACAGATGCTCAAAGTGGTACATGCATCTGGAGTTTGCAGTGGCTAGAAGCCCTGACAGACCCATTCTCATTCATTCATTCATTCATTTTCTCTCCCCCCCTTCTCTCCTTGGAAATCAATAAAGAGAATTTTAAAAGAGTAAAATAATTTGCACAAGCTTCATATAAACTTCAGCCCATGAGTGGATTAAGAGAAGAGCTTTGACATCATGTGTTGTGGACGTCACCCTGGCTCTGTTCACTGCAGTCATTACTCAGTCTTTATGAGCTGAAAACTAATCTGGAAAAAAACTGTAGGCCTTACTTTGATGATGTGAAGAAAATAAACCTTTTTTTTTCCCCCCTGGCATGTTTGTGCTTGTTATGCTGGGATCATAATATTACATTTTTTCTCAGATTAGTGCAAATTTAATTCTAAGGAATTTTAATCAAACATGGGGATTTGCAAGGATCCCAGATATCACTAAATGAAAACTTCAGAGAGATACATGAGGTTTTGATCAATGCATTTTTAATTGCTGAAAAATATGTAGGGGTATAGCTAAAAGGGTTAGGACAAATTATAAAATGAAGATGTTAAATATAGAAACTTTCTACTTTTTAAATTGTTAATTCCAAGGATCAAAAAGTATATTTTGTTAATGAATGTAAAATAGTGACTGGATTTTTCTTATCTCCTTACATTTTGTTCCGTTTTTCTTTCATCTATGCTAATGTCCCACTGTTTACCTCAGGAAGGGGCTGATGAGGAGGATTATAAACCTGATATTGATCAGCTAGGCTATCTAAAGACTGCTACAAAATCTTGGTTTAAAATCAGACTACATATCATTCTTCCTTTATTTACTAACCCATGGACATTTGTGAAAGAAGGAAATGTAAATGTTGCTGATATAACTCTTAGAAGAATACAATGGATATTACAATAATTTAAATTTCATTAAACTTATTTGGAATTTTAATACCTGTTTCTGTAATGCAAGTGGCTGTCCAATTTTATGCATAATAAAAATGAAGTCATAAATTACCCTTTTAGTGCTCTCACTCCTGAGAACTCTCAGCACATAGCTGTGGAATAGGGAGTGGACTTCTTCCCTCTTTAGAAATGGCAAAATGAGTAGAAGTTACATTTCTCTCCTAGGCTCTCATGCATAGTTGAAGACAGGGTAGCACTTGTAGTCTGGAATTCTATGCCTTTATGCACGTCACGATGCTTCCCAAGAATTAATGGCCCTTTTAGAGAAAAAAAAATTCCAAAAATGTACAGGTTGCTAAGCAAGCGGAGCCAAGAAGCTCAACACTGATGTCCATGATGGGGGCGGTCAAGAACCTCGTCCTTTCCCATTCCCTGAGGCTGTGAGGGATTTCTGAGCTGCTGAAGTGAACACAGAACAATGAAGACTGTCATCTCGGGCCTGGAGAGATGTCTTAGCAGTTAAGTGCTTGCCTGAGAAGCCTAAAGGCCCCAGTTCGAGGCTCGATTCCCCAGGACCCACGTAAGCCAGATGCACAAGGGGGGGACACATGCACCTGGAGATCGTTTGCAGTAGCTGGAGTCCTTGGCACACCCATTCTCTCTTTCTCTCTATCTGCCTCTTCCTCTCTCTCAAATAAGTAAATTAAAAAAAATAAATAAAACAAAAAAAAAAAAAAAAAAAAAAAAAAACAGAATGACCCAGGTTAAGAGAAAAAGGAAAAAAAGTGCAGTATAATGAGGAAATAAATGAAGAAGAAACAATAAAACAATGAAGAGGATTAAGAAGGTATCCTTGTGTAGAGGTGCAAGACACATGGGTTACTTACCCACAGTATGAGAAAAGATGATTAAGGGGTGGGGTTGAAAAGCCTTTTTAAAAACATCATTAGACATTACATCTCACACCGAGTCCTGCAACTCTTCCCCCAGAGTGGTATTTTGCTCTTGTTTTTTTGAGGCCGAGTCTTGCTACATAGTTCTGGCTTGCACGGTATGGAACTCACTGCTATCCTCTTCAGCCTACAGAATGCTATGACTACAGGCGACAAAGAGGTTTTAACGACCCCATTTCCTCACATTAAAAAAAATTATAAGCTGGGCGTGGTGGCTCACGCCTTTAATCCCAGCACTCGGGAGGCAGAGATAGGAGGATCACCAAGAGTTCGAGGCCACCCTGAGATTACATAGTGAATTCCAGGTCAGCCTGAGCCAGAGTGAGACCCTACCTTGAAAAGCAAAACAAAACAAAACAAAACAAAAACAATTATATATTTCATTTACTTGAAAGATAGAGGCAGATATAGAGAAAGTGAGAGAGTGGGTGTGCCAGGGCCTCTAGCCACTGCAAACAAACCCTGGATGCTTGTGTCACCTTGTGCATCCGGCTTATGTGGGTACTAGGGAATCAAACCTGGGTCCTTAGGCTTCACAGGTAAGCACCTTAGCTGCTAAGCCATGTCTCCAGCCCACTTCACATTTTTTCAAGTAGAGCAATTTTAGCTTCTACTCCAATTTCTCAATCTCAAGTCCTCAGCTAAAACACTGGATTAGAAGAAATTTCTTTGTAGTGATAACTGTGCAATGCAATTAGCTCTTTGCTTGGACATTATTGGCTCTCGACAGACCTTAGTAAGGCTGGGCTAAAGATCACCGCCCTTCCCACCCTCCAGTGACATACCTCCTCTGGCAGCTTGCTGTAGAGTTCAGTAGGAAGATTAACCATAATCAAAAATGCCGGAGTCTGTGGGACCATACATTCACACCACCACAAACCCCTACTTGATAGCATTTTGGATCATTTCTCCAGGTCAAATCTATCTCTAAAACTTTCGGGCAGCATGCAGAGGACATACCATTGAGCTTCTGTTTCGCTGCCATGCAATGCTGCCCACAGCAGTGGCAGTCCCAATGCACACAAGCACAAGGAGGATGTTCTGTGAAGCCCGGGGCCATCATGCCACAACTTCCAGATGCACGTTCTGAGCAGTGGTGATGTGGACTGTGGTCAGGAATCCCTCCCTGATGCCAAAATTGTCATGAGCAAAAGGGCTGGGAAGGTGGTGGCCCAGAAAACATTGCTGAGGACCTTGAAGGGGTTGTGTCACTTCTCATGTTCGCAACCACTATTGTAACATGCTTGCATCACCAGAAAGGGTAGAGTTGATGACCCTTATGACTACCCCGCTCAACTGGTCCTCTGTGGACTTCACAACGCACTCAAGACCGGTGTCGCTGTCGTCATCTTTGTGAGATGTGGCTACAGGGTGATGGGGATGGATGTCCTACAAGCTTCCTGGGCTTGGCAGTGCCTAACCTGAAATTGCTGGAGTCATACTGAAACGTGTAAACCATGTGCTTCAGATCCGTAAAGAGGTCATTAATGGTGAAAATATCCACTTGGCCAGAATGAAGGGCAGCTCTGGTGACCAGGTACCAGAAGAGCCAAATCCAGTCACTTTGACCTGCCCGTTGTGTCTCAGGAGTGCTGGGCTCTATGCATGAAGATGGTGGACAGTGAGGACCAGGGACTTGGTCTTTGATTTTATTGAAAAAAAATACTTAACATTTCAAATAGCACCATGTTATCTGTCAAAAAATGAAGCAAATCTGAAATGCTTTTTAAGTATTAATGATAACTCATTTTCAACAGATTAAAGCTATTTATTTTAATGATATCAAAATATCCAATGTTCATTTTAAATCAGAAATGAAAGAATGTGTGTATGTTTTCAAAGTGGTAATGTACTAGATTTTATTTTCAAGGCTTTTGAAATGAAAATATGGACATCTAAAGGAAGCCAAAATAATGAAAAGTTTAGCCATATCCCACTGAACCAGTGAATTTTTAGAAGACTGGTGGGTTAGCAAGCATACCAGGCATGCCACATTGTTTCACATGAATAAAAAAGATGAACTGGGTCATTCCTATGAGCACTTTTTAAAGAGTTTAAGTGTTTTATCAGTTTGCTATATTTAAAGTGTTGATAGTATTACTGCAACTAATGTTGAAATATTATTGGTTTTTCCCTCTCTCCATATGATATAAAGAAATCAGTACAGAGAGTTTGTCACTTGCAAAATACTAAACAACCAGAGTAAAAGACCCACAAGGCTGAGGCAAGAACTGCTAAACATGTTTTCTAATGCTTAATGTGACAAAAGTACTGCACATGCTTTCCCTTTGATGAAACATGTCCTAACCACCACCATGATACCACTTCCATGGACCACAAGTTGAGAGAGATCAAAGGAAACAAGGAAAAATATAACATTTTGTGCAGAACTGTTTTAACAAAACAAATACAGAAGGAATATAGTACCTTGCAAACCAGTATGTCTCCATTTATACAATCTAAGCATCAAAGATAACCCAAATATTTCATCTAGAATACATCTTTCTGGGCTGAAGAGATGGCTTAATGATTAAGGCTCTTGCCTGCAAAGCCAAAGGACCCAGGATCAATTCTCCAGGACCCATAAAAGCCTGCTGCATAAGGTGGTGCACATGTCTGGAGTTTGTTTGCTGTGGCTGGATGCCCATTCTCTCCCTCTCTCTCTCTCTCTCTCTCTCTCTTTCTCTCTCTATACCTCTTTCCCCCTCTTTCAAACAAATAAAAATAAATATTTTTATTATAAAAAGAATACATCTTTCTTTTTCAATTGTTAAAAAATATTCATTATTATTATTATTTATTTGAGAGCAAGAGAGAGAAAAAGGCAGCTAGAGAGTGAGAGAGAGAGAGAGAGAGAGAGAGAGAGTTTGGGTGTGCCAGGACATCTAGGTGCTGCAAAAGAAATACAGATGCATGGACCATCTTGTGCATCTGACTTAAGTGGGTTCTGGGAAAGCAAACCTGGTACTTTGGCTTTGTAGGCAAGTGTCTTAACTGCTAATCCATCCCTCCAGCCTGCAATTTTTTTACTTATTTTATTTAGTGCATGTGTGTGTGCGTGCATGCGTGTGTGTGGTGTATCTGAGTTTGTGAGCTCTCCAGGGACTGTTGTCACTGCAAACAAATGTCTGTCAAGGTTTACATGGGTGACTGGGGAACTAAACCCAGGTGAACAGACTTTGCAAGCAAGCACCCTTAAACGTTGCAGCTGTCTTCCTAGGCCCTAGAATTCACCTCTCTAAAGGAAGCCATATTTACTTTGTTGAATGACTTCTGTCATCTAAATTGAACCAAAATTTGCTTCAATTTAGATTTAAAAATCTATGGAACTTTCCCAAACAATATCAAAAATTATTTAGCATTTTGAAAACATGTTGACTGAGGGGCATTTTTGTTTTTGTTTTTTTCGAATTTTAAGTAGTTGTTTTGTTGATGCAATTACAACTAATCAAGATTTTATCTTAAAGCAAAAGAAACATTATTTTGCATAACATTTTACACATACTGGGCCATTTTACAAGTTCTTTTTCATTCCCCTAAGTGTCCTTGAGAGAATGAGTGATAGTTTGGCAGTTTTACATTTATAATTGACCCATAATTAAAATGTAAATGAGAAAAAAAGACAAGATATTGTCAGATGGTGATCAATTTATTGTAGAATTTTTCCATGTAATGTGGTATAATTCAAACAATATTTGGAAGAAATTATCTTAGCTAACATCCTTCCTCCAGGCATGCATATGGAGCTCGAGACAAACTGTTAGAATTTTATTGAAAACAAATTATTGTAAAGATTTTACTGACGTCAACCCTTCAGAGCAATGCGAGTTTTATTATGATAATGTGGAGGACAAATATATGTTAGTAACTTTATGCTGGCATATAATTCTCATATAAGAACAAAATATTGAATAAAAATTGTTATGTAATTTTCTTCATGACTGTGTGGATTTTTTGAGGGGAAACATAGACAAAACAAACAAACAAACAAACAAAAACAAACACAAGCATCTCCTATCTGTGAATGCTGGGCTAATAATCTCCCATAGGCCTTCATTATAGTTCCTATTTTCATTCAGTACCACACATTAAAAGCTTCCCGAATGGAAATTGGGAGGAGAGGGAGTGTTTTGCTGACTGTTTCCTGGGAAGCCATGAGAGCGAAGGAACTGTAATGAAAAATCCTCTGCTGGTCTCCAGTTTACAGATGAAAAGCAAAGGCCACTGGCCTCTTAAAGACTTCATTCTCTTTTGTTGTGCTGGTGGATGTATTAGTTTTGAAAAAACATATATAAACATAAGCTTAAGCTAAAGCTCTGTACTATTTGGCTTCTTTATGGACTTATTATTCTGTGCTTTATTGTGCTTTTGGTAAATTAGGAGATAAAAAATTCTTTGGGGAATTGAAACATATACTTGAATCAAAAATATTGTCTTAGAACTCCATTTACGGGGAAAAATTCATGATGAAAGCATTTTTTTCTATCTGATGTTGACCCATATACCTTAACCTTTGTCAAATAACTTATAGCCCACAAATCCACATGAATTCTGCCTTGTACATGGGAACCAGTGCCTCAATCATGAGGGACACACTAAATCAAAAGAAAAACAAAAAAAAAAAACTGAGTTCAGGTCACTGGATCATTTTACACTGCACTCTTAATTCTATCCATCACACCCAGATTGGTCCTCACTTATGAAAGTGATCTTGAGCACATAACCATCTGTTTCCTTCATTTTTAAAATGGGTGTAAATAGAATTGTGGAAATACATCTTCAGTCCTTCATGGAAAAGCAAGAAAAGGGCTGAGAATGTGGATCTTTGGTTGAAGGTACTTCCCTTGTCAGCAAAGTCTGTGGTCCAATGCATGTATGGCGGTGGGATGCAGATTCATGGAAGTCTGGAATGTGGCAGGCCAGACAGTGTGGCCTTGCCTGCAGCAAATAACAAGAGACACCGTTTCAAACTAGGTAGAAGGAAAGGATGGATACTGTGAGCTTGTCCCTCGGACCTCCATGAATGTACCATGACATATATATACCCTCTTTGTGCTACACATCATACACACATATATGTAAAATAAATATTCAAAGTGTCTGCTCTCTATAAGTCCATATTAGAATCACCAAAAGGAACCCACAAAAATACACATTACATGTACATAAATGTTTTCAAAATTTTAATTTTCCACTTTCAATGTACACCTGCACATGGGAAGTACTTTAGGCACAAAACACATAGGATTGAATATATTTGTGATTGATTGCATATACAAGCATAAACAAATGCTTGAGAATTCAGTTATTTGACAGGGTCCAAGTTTACTGAAAAAAAAATCATCATTTTAAACTGAATAAATATTTAGAATATTTTTTCTGACTCATTTTAGACAAACTTAAGCAATGATTTAGAGATGTTAACTTTTGTCAACCAGAATAAGATACTATGACTTAATGAGTTACTTAACAAGAAAGAAGTTGAAATGGTTATACTTGTCACAAAATAAAAGTTAGAAGGAAAGATAATCAAATGACAGAGAGCACTGTCACATGGCACCATTAGTCACACTCAAAATATTTTTTTAAGAATTTATTTTTTTAATTTTTTTTTAAAGATTTTATTTTTATACATTTTTTTATTAGGGACAGAGAGAGGGAAAGAGAGAGAGAGAGAGAATGGGCACACCAGGGCCTCTAACCACTGCAAACGAACTCCAGACGTGTGCGCCCCCTTGTGCATCTGGCTTACGTGGGACCTGGAGAATCGAACCGGGGTCCTTAGGCTTCACAGACAAACACCTTAACCGCTAAGCCATCTTTCCAGCCCCTCAAAAACATTTTTGAGTTAAACATCACAGGGCCAGGGGTGCTGGTACATGCCTTTAATCATAGCACTCAGGAGGCTAGATAGGAGGAATGCCTTGAGTTCAAGGCCACACTGAGACTACATAGTGAATTTCAGGTCAGCCTGGACTAGAGCAGAACATTTCCTCAAGAAAAAAAAAAAGCCAAAAAATAAAATGACAGACAAATACTCAGATATAAGAACCAGTGATTTGATCTATAGCAGAAATACCTTGAAATAAATATATGGAATGAATTAAATCATTAATATTCTAAATTAATTTAGTAAAAATATTGAGAACTATTTTTTTCAGAACTAAATTATAACATTAACTAAATACTTGGTAGGCAAGATGGAACATCTTAATTTTTAATCCCTTTAAGTGTCATGTGACAGGAATAGGAAAAAAAAACCTTTTGTTTAATGATGAACTTAGTATAGATATGACTGTGTCCTGTCTTACATGGCTACCATCATACCATTCAGTAATACAAATTAATGATGTTAAGACAAGGTAGGCTGCATCATAACATGCTTGAATATTTCCATAAACCGACAGAATAGTAACTTAATACTATTAATAAACTCTATACTTAATTGCATAATCCATTTACTGTGAAGCACAGTGAGGTAAATTTTGTATAAATATATTATCTTTTGACAATAAATAAGCATATGTTATTGTTATTAATTCAATAACTAGATTATGATTTAGCTGGTACTAATATTTGTTATTAAATATTTGCTACTTACAAGGACATTATTTTTTCAACCTGTGTGATGATACAGAATTTAAACTTAGAAGAATTCACCTACATATGTACAGTGGCTAGATAGCCTTAACGGGCAGTGTTGTAACCATGAGGATTCTAGGAACACAAATGAGTTTGCAGAACACTCACATGTCCTGACAGGTAGGAGTATTTTTTTTTCAAAGTATTTCTACATTTTTGGTTATTTTTTTCAGAATTACCACAGAATATTATTATTATTATATTATATAAATATTATGATCAAATAGCATTATAATGTTATTGCTTGGCATTAAAATTATTTTTACAGGGCTAGAGAGATGGCTCAGTGGTTAAAGGGCTTCCTTGCAAAGCCTGATGGCCTAAGTTCAATTTCCCAGTACCTATGTAAAGCCAGATTCACAAAATGGAGCATATGTCTGGAGTCCATCTGCAGTGGCAAGAAGCCCTAGCATATCCATTCTCTCCCTGTCTCTCTCTCTCTTTCTCTTCCTGTCTCTCTCTCCTTACAAATAATTAAATAAGAATATTTATTAAAGTTCTATATTTTCAGTAGATGATTTAATGTAGGTTGATATAAATACTAATTTGCTATAACAAAATCAGTTATATACATTTGCCTTCCATTAGTTATTTCTTACATACAATTTAATCTTTATTTTGGGCATCTGCTATGACTTTATAGATAGTTTATTATTCAGAATTGTGTTTTAAATAGATTGCAGTTCCATGAAATGTTTTTGTTAAATACAGACCACCTTTCCTTTTTACTCTAATATACCTTTTGATTTAAGTACACAAATATAGGACTTCTCAATCCTAATATAGTGTTTGTGTAGTATATAATACTAACATTTTGAATTAATGAAAATAACAGTACTTTACTTAACATTTGGAATTGATCACTTAACAGGACAACATTACTCATTCCTGCAATGTAAGAACCAAGTGAGGCATTTAAGAAAATCAAAGAACAGAAATTTCTCATCTCAGCGAATTTGCATAGGCCTTCAAATATCATTCTTATTCAGAGTTTTAAATTGGGTCTTAGCTAAAAAAGCAATGACCAGAAACTACTCAAGTGAAAAATGTATATGCTTTGCAAGCTGGTGAGGAAGAAGGCTATACAGAAAACACGGACGATCTCACTCATGATTCAAGCATGCACACCTGATGCTGTTGATGCCTGAAACTCTTGGAATTAATGCAAATAATAAGTGGCGTGCAATGTTGAGGGGAAGGTGAAGTACTGCATCAGCATATGTGAGCTGTGGTAATGTAAGAATTGCTCATGTTCAGAAGTAAAGATTTACAAACCTTTTTGTTATTATAGAGCTAGTCCTTCTTTAGTTGTCAACTCAGGAAGGAACCTTTAACATAAATGGTATTTTTAAAAATATACTTTATTTATTTATTACAGAGAGGGAAAGAGGTAGAGAGAGAGAGAGAGAGAGAAAAAGTACAAAGAGAGAGAATGGGCATGCCAGGGCCTCTAGCCACTGCAAACAAACTCCAGATGCATGTCCCCCTTGTGCATCTGGCTTACATGGGTCCTGGAGAATTGAACTAAGGTCCTTTGGCTTTGCAGGCAAACGCCTTAACCACTAAGCCATCTCTCCACCTCCAGAAGTGGGTTCTGTATGTTAACTCTGTCAATGGTGTGTGACATAACACCTACTCCTGTCCTTCCTCTGGTCTCCAGTGGGTCCCGGCAATGATGCTGCTTCGGTGGGAAGGAGTGTTCTTCCTCACTGAACTCCAAAGCCAGCTCAACGGCGCTTATGCACCACAGGACATCAGGGCGCAGTCTGTCTCCTCAGTGCCACCGTTAGGTTGTCCACTCTTTCTGTTGTACTGAATCTCACAAATCATATCCTTGTGCTTCAAACAATTAAGTGTGCTTCTGCCTCAGAATAACTCCACTCACTCTCCCTCTTCCTGGAGTAGCATTTTCCCGTGAGTCCAGGTAGGTGGTTTTGTAGGGAGCTTTATTTCTGCTCACACAGCTTCTCATAAAGTAGTCCTTGTATATTTTGTAAAATGGTGCATGCTTTTCAGTCACCCTTGATCTCCTGCATTCATTTTCTGTGTCACTGCTGTCGCAAAACACCTCAAACATATATCACTTTAGGGCTAGAGGGATGGCTTAGCAGTTAAGGTGCTTGCCTGCAAAGCGTAAGGACCCAGGTTCGATTCCCTTTAACCCACATAAGACAGATGTACATGATGATGCATGCATCTGGCGTTTGTGTACAGTGTCTGGAGGCCCTGGTGGGCCCGTTCCCCGCTCCCTCTCTCTTACAAATAAAAATGAAACAAAATGTCACTTCAAACAACACAAATCATCTTTTGTACACCTGTAGGACAGACATCCTTATCCTGTGTTGTTTTCATAGGGATCAAGTCGGCCTGCTAACAAGAGCGCTTCCCTGCCTCAGGGTTCTAAGGATCACCTGCTGCTGTGGGTTCTGCCGCTTTGTGAACGTCCTTCTTGGAAGATGGCACCCATCTGTGAAGTGTCACTTGAGCTGCTGTTTCACTGGCTCTTTCATTCTGCCTCTGAAACAATCTCTGCTTTACAGGATTCAATTGCTAATACCGTGCCAGCCAGTAGCGAAGTGACCTTTGCTGCCACGCTTCCTCAAACCCTAGGTAGCAGAAGGTGGACAACAAATGTCCGTGCTGGTATTGAACACCGGAAATCAAGTAGTCGTGGGTCCACCAGCATGAGACCCAGCACCATGCAGCTATTAAAGACCCCTGTAACCAGGCCGTAGCTTTCAAATGGAGTCTGTAGACCTGCCTAGCCCTGAATGGAACACAAATCTTGGGAGGATGAAATAGAATATTGATAGTACAGAAGTGGGATGATACACTTCTTACAGATTGCACAAATGACACTCCGGTACCAAAGAACAGAATACTGGCCTTGATATCCAACCAACTGTGTCCCTCTCCTGGCTTGAGGAGGTACAACCATCCCAAGGCCAGTACTTCAGGTAGAGCTCTCAGCCAGCAGTGACACCAGGCAGAGACCCACTCCAATGGGCTAGGCAAGTATTCGGACCTACATCACCCCCAGTCATGGCATGGCCTTGCGAACCACCGAGACTGTGTGGCTACTTGAAGCTCTGAAACCGAGGCATGACCCAGTTCAGAATCAACCTCGGTGGCCAAACGACATGTGTGTGAACTCTTTTTCTGGGGAAAAGCCGAACAGACTTACGCTTTCAAGCAGGTCACCCCTGACAAACTGAGGGCTGATTCCACCAAAGTTTATCCCAACGATCCAAGTTTATTGGGCTTTCTTTGATAACATAGGGGAAGTGACTTGGGTCATTCTCTGCTCCTAAAACAGTGAGGACAAAGGCAACTCACAGCAAATGGGGTCTTGGTCTGTCACTCAGTGCTAAAATTCCTAAAGTGAATACCGGAGCAGCGAAAATAAGCAGCATGCTTGGATTTCTGGGAAGATGGTGATTTTGTGATTTTTCTCATTAGTGTGAAAATCTGACTAGAAGCAAGTAAGGAGAGGAAGGGATTTAATTTGTCTTACAGTTTCAGGAAAAATAAATGATGGTAAAGCCATGATGGCAGAAGCCAGAAACAATCTCATCATGTTGTAGCAGGTCGGGAAGCAGAGAGTGAGAACAGCAAGTGGGGTGAGGCCAAAAAAAAACTCAAGATATGCCCCCAGTCTCTACCTCTGACAGATTTCACAAAACTAACCCCCCCCAACACTATCAGGTGGGATCCAAGTGTTTGAACCCAAGAGCCTTTGGGGAGCATTTCCCATTAACACAACACAGGCCAAAGAGTAGCCTAATTATTTCACAGCACTACTGGAAAAAGAATTCTCAACAAAGTATACAGTGAATAGCGTACATAACAAAGTTACTCCATCATTTTTCCCTTGCATGTGTGTTCTGTATGCATGCATATGCATATGTGTGATTATATGTGTGTGATTTCAAATGTGTATTCAAATGCAATGTATGTGTGCATGTGGAGGTCAGAGGATAACCTCAGGTGTCTAGTCCAGGTATGTCATCCACCTTCTTTTGAGACAAGGTCTCATTGACTGGGAGCTTATGTATTAAAAACAGATCGACTGACCAGCTAACTTCAGGTAACTGTGTCTACCTCCCCAGCTCTGCAATTATCAGCACGTTCCACCACATCTAGCCTTTACATGGATTCTGGGATGGAACACAGATCCTCATACTTTTAAGGCAAGTGAGTTACCAGCTCCCCAACCCACAAAACGATTCTTGAGAAATGAAGAGGTGAAATGTTCAGCAACAAACTAAATCTGAGTATATTTATATCCACCAGCTCTGTCTTGGCATGAAATGGTGAATGGAGTTCTTCAAACTGAAATTAAAAGGTATTAATAAGTCAAAAGAAAATATGGTAAGGTATAAAACTCAGTGTTAAATGTAACTATACATATAAATTCAGAATACTTGCATATTATAAACATGGTGTATAAACCACTCATTTCTTTAGTATGAATACAAGTTAAAATTATAGCTAAATTGTGCTGAGAGATAGACAATATTGAGATAAATGAGACATCAAAAAGTCAAAATGTAGGGAGGAATGGAATGCTTGTGCACAGTTTATGATAATATGCTTTCTCCTTCCTTTAAATTCATTTTACTATTTCATGAACATTTTATGTTGCTATCATTTCAAAATAACTTATTATAATAAAATATTGTATAGGCTTCATAGTCACCACAAAGCAAAACTCTTTAATAAACTAAAAATATTACGCAAAAATATCAAAATATACTACATGAGCAAATCATTTAAACACAAGAAAGACTGCAAGAGAGGGAGAGTGAAACAAAGGAAACACAATTAAGTCTCGAAAATGTAACAAAATGCCTGTAGTAAATTATTACACCTTATTTATCTTACATGTGAATGCAATAAATTTTCCAATTAAAAGACACAGAGTGAGCTGGAGAGATGTCTTAACAGTTAAGTGCTTGCCTGTGAAGCCTAAGGACCTTGGTTCGAGGCTCAATTCCCCCATCTAAGCCAGATGCACAAGGTGGCGCATGTATCTGGAGTTTGTTCACCGTGGCTGGAGGCCCTAGCATACCCCTCTCTCTCTCTCTCTCTCTCTCTCTCTCTCTGTGTGTGTATCTTTCCCTTTCTCAAATAAATAAATAAAAATAAAATATTAAAAGTTACTGAATAGGTTAAAAACAAAAGGACTCAATTGTATGATGCTTACAAATGAACTCACTTCATGTTAAATGACATGCATACTAAGAATTTAAATACAGAATTATGTATTCTATGCCAGTTCAAACATAAAGAAAGTTGTGATAGTCAGACTTATATTCAATAAAAGAGATTTCCAATCAAAAAAAAAAAAATGAAAAAGGAAGCTCATTGTGTACCTGATATGAAAACATGAGGGGTCTGGAGAGATGGCTCAGAGGTTAAGGTGCTTGTCTATAAAGATAAAGGGGTCAAGTTAGCAAGACGACATGACAACTTAAAAAATATAGGGCGGGATAGATGGCACAATTGTTCATGGCACTTGCTTGCAAAGCCTATAGTCCTGTTTTTGTGTACCAAGTATACCCATAAACCCATATGCAAAATGTGGAGAATGTTTGGGGTCGGTTTGCAGTAGCAAGAGAACCTGACTTATTCTCTCTCTCTCTCTCTCTCTCTCTAAGTAAGAATGTGTGAGTGTGGGGTGATGGGTGTGGATGGGTGTGTGTCCAAAATCCTTAACTCAGAGGTATGAGCACATGTTAACACACCTGAAGTAAGAGGGCCTCTGGGACTAGTGGGAGCTATAGGATATAGAAGGAGGAAGTAGAGCAAGTAAAACTTTCAACATAAATTTAAACAAATTGCTTTTCAACAATGGATTAAGAAAGCAGAAAGAATTTTTTTTTTTTTTTTTTTCGAGGCAGGGTCTCACTCTAGCTCAGGCTGACCTGGAATTCACTCTGTATTTTCAGGGTGGCCTCAAACTCATGGTGATCCTCTTACCTCTGCCTCCCGAGTGCTGGGATTAAAGGCGTGCGCCACCATGCCCGGCAGAAAAAAAAAAATTTTAAAATGCACTTCAGGCTAGTGAAAGTGGAGTTGTGACATGTGAAAACATGTGTGATCAAGCAAGTGCATGCATCACAATGAGGAAAGGTACACCTGTACTAAGAAGCAGAAAGATGGGAAACAACATTTTGCTACATCTCAAGGAATTGGAAAAATAAGAAAAACAGAAAACACCAAGTAGAAAGAAAGAATAAATTTGAGATCAGTGATAAATAAATTAGTCTCCTAAAGTAATTACAGAGATCAAAAACAAAGAGTTTTTTTTTTTCCTTCAAAGATTAAGTAAGAAATAAAATAAGTCTTTAACTAGATTAGTAAAAAGAGATTCAAATAAGATCAGAGGTGAAAAGGGAGGCATTACATTTGACAGCTGAGAAATACAAAGGATCATCAAAGATTATTATGAATAACTATCTGCCAACACATTAAATAAGTTAGGAGAAATAGGCAAAATACTAGATGCATTCATATAAAACCTGAACAGTTCACTAACATGAATGTTGATCAAATCAGTAATAAAATCCTCTCATCAAAGAAAAGCCCACGGCCAGATGGCTTCATCATTGAATTCTATGAAGCATCTAAAAAAGAGCTAATACAAAATTTTAAATTAGTACAAAAAAAATAAGGAAATTCTTTCAACCTTATTGTATGAAGTCAACAATGGATGTTGTGGTGTCACAAATGGAAGTTTTCTCTCTTGGCCTATGTTGTGCCTTAAATGGGAAATGCTCCTCATAGGTACATGTGCTTGAAAAATTGGTCCCCAGGTGGGGGTATTATTTAAAATTTATGGAGCATTTAGGTGGTAAAGTCTTTCTGGGGGAAGATGGTCATGTAGAGAAGGCTTTGGAGCTTCTACAACTGAGCCCAGCTATGTCTTCTCTCTCTCCTTTCTGACTGTGTTATAAAGTGATGAGCCACTCTGCCGAGACTTTCCCACCATGATGGAAAGTATTCTCTCAGAACTGTAAGCCAAAATAAACCCTTTTCTGCTCTAAGTTTCTTCTGGTCAGATATGTTGTTCCAGAAATGAGAAAGTAACTACGACAGAAAATTGTTACCTGGGCTAGAGTCATTGCTGTGATCAACCTGGCATTTTTTTTTTTTTTTTTAATTTTTGTTGTTGTTTTTGGTTTTTGTGAGGTAGGGTCTCACTCTAGCTCAGGCTGTCCTGAAATTCACTATGTAGTCTCCGGGTGGGCTTGTACTCACGACAATCCTCCTACCTCTGACTCCTGAGTGCTGGGATTAAAAGCATGCACCACCATGCCCAGTTTAACCTGACAATTTGATTTGTAAACATTTAGAACAAATTTGCAGTAGGAATGTAGAAGTTATTTGAACTAATTTCCAGTAGGAATGCTGAGCTAGAGAATCACTGTTCTCATCAGAAATTATGGAACCACTGTGGTTTGAAAGACCAGAAGGCTGAGAGACACAAGGACAGTAGCAAACCTCACAGTCCATGGTTCTTACTGCATTCAGGTCTTTCAACTCTGACCAGAATAACCCATGAAGCTGTACTTACGGCACTGCAAGGTGTCTCTTAGGCCATGGTTTCAAATTCTTTCACATTCCTCTTGAAAATCAGCTCTGAAAGGCCAAAGCCACACAGTCAAGTGTCTAGCAGCACCACCATTCTCGGTACCAACTTTATTGTTGTAGTCAGGTTCGCATTGAAATCACCTGACCAGGAGCAGCTTTTGGGAAGAAAGGGTTTATTTTGGCTCACAGAGATGAGGGGAAGCTCCATGATGGCAGGGGAAAATGATGGCATGAGCAGGGTGGACATCACCCCTGCCCAACACAAGGTGGACAATAGCAACAAGAGAGTGTGCCAAACACTGTCAAGGAAGACTGGTTATAACACCCTTAAGCCCGCCCCCAGCAATACACCACCTCCAGGAGGCTTTAATTTCCAATTGCCATCAGCTGGGGAAGCTAGCATTCATAACATCTAAGTTTATGGGGGGACACCTGAATCAAACCACAACACATACCATTACAGCATTGGAATTAAAGTAAGAATGAAATATGATTAAAATATGCAGAATTTCTAAAATCCAAACCTCAACATCAAGTGCTTATAAACATGTAGAACAGCAATTATTTTCATTCACTGCTAGTTGGAGTGAAAAAAATTGATGTGCCACTCTGAAAGACAGTTTAGAAATTCCTACAAAATGAAATACAGGCTTAACATAGGACATTGTTCTTGTTTTTGCTTTCTTTTTTTTTTTTTTTTGTTTTTGAGGTAGGGTCTCACTCTAGGCCAGGCTGACCTGGAATTCATTATGTAGTCTCAGGGTGGCCTTGAACTCACGGTGATCCTCCTACCTCTGCCTCCTGAGTGCTGGGATTAAAGGCATGTGCGCCACCACACCCGGCTAGGACCTTGCTCTTGATATTCACTCAAATGTGTTTAAAATTTATATAAATGCAAAGGTCTACAAAATAAGACATTCTCAACAATGTATATGGCAAACATAATTGCCAAAAAATGAGAAGCAACTCAAATGTCTTTCAATAGGTGTATGCACAAGCAGACTGTATTATACCCACACGTTCAGTGTTATTTAGTGGTGAGAATTGAGCTTTCAAGCCATAAACAGACATATTAGTTGCATTTCTTATTTTTGTAAGAAAAATACATGACAAAAGCAACTTAACAAAGAAAAAGCTTATTTTCACTTATAATATGATGGTATAGTCACTCACAGTGGGCAAGCTATGGTGGCAGAAACATGAAGCTCAGTGGGTCATATCGTGTCCCAGAACATGGCAGGGTTCCACCTGCTATTAATGCCAGTCTTACTACCTCAGCTAATGCATTCTTGACTAATCATTGTAGACAGACCCAGATGTTCATTTCCTAAATGACTCTAGATCCTGTCAAGTTGACAATCACCATTAAGTATCACAGAGGATATGAAAACACATATTGGTAAACATTTTAAAAGTCTGAAAAAGGTAGCATAACTTATTCCAAAATTAGGACATTCTGGAAAATACAAAACTATATAGACAGAATAATAAGTGATTTCCAAACATTTGGAGTTAATAGGGTGAGAGACATATGGATGGAGCACAAGAAATAGGAGAGTGACACTATTCTGTTTGATAATATGATTTGATTTGATAATTTGATTTTTATAACCATTATGTATTTGTCAAAACCTTTAAAATCAATAATTTAAATATAGTCTAATGCAGATGATTAGCTTATTAATAGTAATGCATTAATTTTGGCTCAGTAAATATAACAAATAAAAAAAATTAATGCAAAATGTTAAAAATAGGAAGGATTTCATAGGAAAGTAAAGAGGAAATATGAGAGCTTGGTTCTTTCTTCGCACCTTTCTGCAAGCTTGAAACTGCTCAAAGAAGAAACTTCCTTTTGATGACACAAGTCCAGTAGACTGCTGATTTTTTAATGAAAAAAAGAGATAGAGAGAATGAACTGGCATGCCAGGGCCTCCAGCCACTGCAGTCAAACTCCAGACACAAATGCCCCTTGTGACATGTGCAACCTTGTGTGCTGCTTTACTATGTGTCTGGTTTATGTGGGACCTGGAGAGCAAAACATGAGTCCTTAGGCTTTGAAGGCATGCACTTTAACCACTAAGCCATCCCTCCAGCTCAACTTTCACTTAATAAATAAATAAATCACATACACAAAATAAATGCTGCACTATCCTTAATGAGCACAAGGATAATCTGAAAGATTTCCCAATAGAAAGAACACAAATACTTTGAGCAATAAAAAGGCTCAAATAAAATAAATATGATAGTACAACTCAAAAGTATACTATATCGGTTCTGAGTCCATCCTGCTGTAAAATCAACTCCTGGGCCAATAACAATGAGGAAGACAAGATTAGCATCCACTAAAAAATTATTTTAAATGGCTTATGTAGATACCCCAGGGTGATGCATAGGTCTTCATTTTTTTTTTTTTAATTGACTTTTATACTTACATACAAAAAAAAAAAAACCCACCTGATATTTCCCTCCCCTCCCCTCCCCCTGTTCCCCTTTAGAACTCCAGTCTCCATCATATCCCCTCCCTCTCTCCATTAGTCTCTCTTTTAATTTGATGACATCATCTTTTTCTTCTATTTTGAGGGTCTTGCAAAGGTATTGCTAGGCACTGCAAGGTCATGGATATTGAGGCCAATTTCTGTCTGGGCAGTTGCATTGTAAGAGGTCATACCCTTCCTTTGGCTCTTCCATTCTCTCCGCCCCCTCTTCTGCAATGGTCCCTGAGCCTTGTAGGGTGTGACAGAGGTGTTTCAGTGCTGGGCACTCCTCCATCCCTTCTTCTCAGCACTATGTTGCCTTTTGGGTGATCCCAGTGGTCATCACCATCTGAAAAGAGAAGCTTCTCTAACCAGAAGTGAGAGTAGCATTAATATGTGAATATGAACATTAAGTGTAGTGCTTTCAGGTCAGCTTGGTGGGAATAATATATACATTTAGTCAGACAAGAGCAGGCTTATACCCCTAAGGCTCATGACCTCACCTACCACAGACTTTTACTTAGGTTTTTCAGTACCAGGTATGTATTCTTTCCCATAGAGAGGGCCTTCAGTCCAATTATGGAGCAGTTGGTTACCCCAAGAGTAGACATGCCACTATTGCACCCGTTCAGTCATTGGGCCTGTCTGGACAAGCTTGAATATTCAGCATCCACTGTTTTCACTGTTGGTGGCTTCTGTCTCCCATACGCTGCGTGCAGTGCAGCTTTTTCCAGCTTTTAGTTGGCTGGTCTACAGGGAGAAGGTTTTCTGCTCCACACCAGCTTGCTTTCTCAGTAACCTTGCTTCTCAGGCATGAGATGTCTTCAGCAATAGGGTCTTACTATCTGTTTCTCTAGGGAAACCAAGGGCTTTGGCAAAAGCCTTTAATGTTTTGGAGGCTACCAGGACCTCCTTGGCCAACAACTCACTGGAAGGTATCCCATCCCAGGTACTGAAAATTTTCTAGTGACAGTCTACAGCTTCTAGACATGCCCTTATTCAAAAAAGTAATTGTACATATGTCTTATTCATAATATTTTGAGTTTAGATTGACTCTCCCCCTGCCCTTCTTGTATGCATTCTCTTCCCATGGCCTCTTCATTTCTTAAGTTACAAATATGCACAGTGACTTTTACCAAAACCTGTTGTGGATTAAGTGGGTCAGGGGAGGTGCATGAGAGTAACTTTATAGTGGAGAAAGTAGATAGAAATGACCTCAACCAGGCCTTCAAGGTGAACATCAATAATACTAAGTCAAGTTGAAAATATGCACCCATGATGTGATAAACACTGAATTTTGCTTGTTTACACACACACACACACACACACACACACACACACACACACACAGTGTAATCATCAGAAATATACTAAGCAAATCCTATCTGGGGTCCTTAATGCAATCCTTGATAAGGATCTCTCAAAAATATCCACTGTCATCAAAAATACCAAGGAAAGGGCTGGAGAGATGGCTTAGCAGTTAAACGCTTGTGAAGCCCAAGGACCCAGGTTCAAGGCTCGATTCCCTAGGACCCACATAAGCCAGATGCACAAGGTAGTGCACACATCTGGAGTTCTTTTGCAGTGTCTGGGGGCCCTGGTGCATCCATTTTCTCTCTCTTTCTCTCTGCCTCTTTCTCTCTCTGTCTGTCTCTCTCAAATAAACAAAATTTTAAAAAATGCCTAGGAATCTCTCACAAAAAAAGAACTGAACCCAAGAAGACACAGCTACCTTTAAAAGCAATATGATTTCATTGGTGGGCTCTTAAAACAGAGAAAGGATGTAATATGGGGCTTAAGGAAGCCTAAACAAAAAGACATGAGATAATAATATACTGAGATAATAATAATAATATACTGATGTCTCGTCCTTTATAACAAATGATTAATACCATTGAACATTGATGACAAGGTAGGATGCTTATGGGAACTCATCATCATTCAATTTTTTGTCTAAAATTATTTTAATGTAAAATTTATAAATTATTGTAATATAAAAATCTTATTATTTAAAAATATGGATTGCTTTTCAAATGATTCTACTGAGTAAATGAATAAACACACCAAGTTTTTAAATACAAGGTGTTTATATCCTAAATGTTCAAGGACTTTTCTATAAGCTAATAATAAAAACAATAAGGCTGGTCAAAAGGAATGAATAAAATATATATGAAAAGCCAATATGCAATGCAATGAGAATCAGAAGTAATTAGATTTCAGATAATTAACCTATCTCACACTCAATAAAGAAAGTAAAATTAAAAATTCAGGAAGCACCAACTTTTATGAGGACTAGAGTGTCATAAATTGGTAAAGGAGAACATACTGCAGCATTGACTTAAGGAAAGTGTTTATCTACCTGTAAAGTTAAATGAAAATCTGCCTTATAATGAAGCAAATATAAAATCACTCCTGGGCATACACCCTAAATACTGCAAATCTTAGACAGATACACTTGCTTACGGATAAAGAGACTGCCACTCTGTTCACAATAGCTAAGAGTTGGAATCAGCCTGGATGCTCATGGACAGATGAATGGATAAGGAAAATGTACTACACCTACACAATGGAATTCTACTCAGCAGTATGGGACAGAAGGAAATTATGAAAATTTAAGGAAAATGGATGGTTCTGGGAAGAATTATTCTCAGTGAAGTGACCCACACTCTGAAAGAAAAACAACTGCATGTTCTCTCTGACACATGGACCCTAGCTTGTAATATTTATGGCTGTGGAAATATAAGGGGGTAAATGTGGGTAAAACATATAAAGGTAGATTAGCAACCAAGAGCTAGTATGATGAGCAGGCAGAAGGGCTAGTGAAGAGCAAGAGGATACACGGGACAGAACGGGGGGGGGGCAGTGCAAGAGAGAATATGAGGGTAGGTAGAGGGCAATTGGGGAGAAGAGGAGAGTGAGAATTAACTAAAACAAATTGTATGCCATGAAAAAATGGTACCTAAGTCTCTGTATGGCAACAACAACAACAACAAAAAATAAAATTTAAGAACAAATAAACAAAAAGGAATTTAACCAAGAGAAGTCAAGACAGTGATCTGCCAAAAGACTTCTATATGAATTCTCATAGCAAACTTATTTAAAATAGACACAAAATTTCAAAGCCCAGTTCAATCAATGTGGTCATGAATGAACCAGTTGGAGTAGTGGTTATGCAATGAGATAATCCTTGTCAATGAAAAGAAATGTATTTTTGAAAAATGCAAGTCACAAATCATTATCAAAACATGAAGCATACAGAAAGCAAGAATCAAAGGAATATATAATATGTGATTCCATTTGTTTGAAATTCAAGAGCAAAGAAATCTAATTTAATACTATTAAGAATAATATTTACTTTAGAACAAGTTGAGGGAAGCTAGAGAGGTGGCTCAGCAGTTAAAGTGCTTGCCTGCAATGTCTAATGGCCCAAAGTTCAAGTCCTCAGGACCCGCATAAAGCCAGATGCACAAAGTATTTCTCTCTTTTCTCTCCCTCTCTCTCTCCTTACAAATAAATAAATAAAATATTTAAAAAAGAAGTTGAGGACTGATTTGAAGTGGACATGAGAGAAATTTTTGGAGGGACAGACAAGGTGTTGGTTCTTGCACAAGTGTGCACATTGAGCCTTGTCACATTTTGATATATGTATGATTTATTTCAATATAACACTTTCCATGCTTGGCAAATCACTATCTTATGCTTATTATTTACAAATGGCTGTAGTAAGTACTGGGAAATCTTTTTTTAAGCATAGTTTGATATTTTCCTTTTTTACTGGTGTGATGACATATTCCTTTTATTTATTTATTTTTTTGAAGTTTTAAAGGTTTAGTATTCTGGCTTACTTTTATAAATTACCTTTTCAGAGGATGGGATTAAGATGCCTATATGTATAAATACATTTTGCCTTATTATACTCTAAGTATGTAAAATGTGTAAACAGCTTTCCTTAGAAATAATCCTGTACTTTACACTGGGAAACTGCAGGCACAAGGAAATAATTGGGAAACATTTCTATTTCCCATGCACAAGAATGACAGTTGTATTCTACGGAGGAGATGTCAATATGTATGCAATGAAGGGGACAGGGGAAGAGATTAACAATGAACCTCAGGATGGAGGGTAGCAAAAGGACAGCAGGTCTAGAAAGACAGCCACGATCTGTAGTTTGCAGTACAATTTCCACATTCGTAAGAGCTTACCTGGGTAATCTAGCAATAGCCCTCAGGCAAAGAGCTCCGTATGGAGGGCAGATGGCATGCTATTTCCCCTGTGTCAGAACCTAGGAATGTCTGTTTTACTCAGTTTATTTTAAATACAATTTCTTCTTGTATTGAAATATGACACTATGCAGTGCAGAAGGCAGAGGGGAGATGATGCAGCACAGAGATGGGGAACAATGGTAAGAAGCCAGGGTAGCAGGTGCAGCTGGCTAAAACCAGGGAAAGGCATCGTGTGCACTCAGCAGGAGATTAGAAGAAATGTGCAGGCAGTTTAGAGAGAGTGAAACTCGGTACCAAACAGGTTTGAGAAAGAAATACAAAATATGAGCCTGGAGTGAATGAATGCTAAGGAAAGAAACAGGACTTCTGTAGAAAGGTAAGTTCCCAGAAACAAAAGCAGAGCCGGAGGCAGACAAGCTGGTGTGACCTTGTACGATGTTAACCCTGATTTTCCAGCTTTCCACTTGATAGGCTCTGGGTTCAAGGAAGAAGATCTGGGATTCAAATCACTCAGGGGGATTTCCAGGAAAGATTAACTGAAGGAAAATGACTCTTCTCCAGAGTGGGGAGTGCTTTCTGGCAGCGGGAGCAGAAACGAAGAGACCTTCTTTCTTCCAGAGGTCAAGCTGCCAGTCCTGCCTCTGTGTAGTTTCTGCTCCTACTGCCCCCATCCTTCACTGAGGTCAAAAGCCAGCTTCTTCAGCCACCTACTGTGGTCTGGAGACCAGCGACTTGCCCTCAGCACAGACTGGGACTGGGGAAGCACCGCACTTCATGACTGACCCGCTGTCGGCGGCTCAGATTCTCCAGTATGCAAACAACCACAGTCGGATTTCCAGCTCTTATCAGATGGAAGACATTCTCGTAAACCCTCCTTGTAAAATCTACACCTTCTACCTCGTCCGTTCCTGTAGAGAACCCCGACTAACGCACTACACAATTACAGAAAGCATGGTAACTACTATTGCATAACTACAGAGGTCAGCAGACTGGGACTCTGGACAGAATAGACAGGTGATGTGGAGAATGGTCAAAAGGCCGACGGACAGGCAGACACACACACACACACACACACACACACACACACACACACACACACACAGACAAAAACAAGTTAAAGCAAACAAATCCAACGAAAAATGGGCTCCAGAAACTGTGCTTGCAAATCCTGAAGTATTTCCCATCCGGCTCTTTCCTCACGTTTGTCCTCCTACTGTATGAGTTGGTTGTTAAATATTTAATTGGCTCATTTTCTGTGAATCATTAGTGAATATTTTTAGTGCCGACCTTATGCCAGATGCAGTGTGTCTCGTACTGGAACAACACTGCAGAAGACAATGTTCTAGAACGCCGTCCGCTTTCAGGTAAAGTGATCAAAAGCCAATAAATGTTTTACACATATGTGTCACTGTAAGGAGAAGAAGTACTTACATATTTTTCAAACAGAAAACAATGCCTTTTCCCTAACCTAGAAAGTAATCACTAAATCAAGGGCTGGCAGGTAGGTAAAATAGACCAGATGGGGAGAAAACAACAACAAAGTCTAGAAAGAGGGAATGCTATATTTAAAAGCTCTGAAGAAGGAATGACGTCTGAGGAATTTGAGGGGGAGAAAAGGACAAATCTTTTTGAAAATGAGAGCGGTGTGTGCTTTGTGCCTCCAAAGACAACGGGGCTGAGATCTTAGTGTTGCTTTGCAGGCTACATGTCCTGGGCAGGAGCTTTTGCACCTAGTCCTGAGTAAGGCGAGCGTTACACCAACTTTTGGTCTCCAGCTCTAACTAGCAAGATTCAGGACCTTACACACACACACACACACACACACACACACACACACACACACAATTTGCTATGTAGAGACCATGAGACCATTTTCCTTAGCCTTGTGACTTAGATTGGAGTGATACATCAGGAATCATACTGTCTTTTCCTCTGGAAACTCAAACTGCAGCGGTATGTAAATTTGGAGATGCCCACTGGGCATCTTGAGTGCCCGTGCTAAAGTCTGCCTGAGAATAATGTCAATGAAAAGAAATGGAGAACTGCGAAAGAAAACAAAATAAAATAATATGACTAAGATCCCTCAGGACATAAATAAGAGTTCCTACTCAGCCATGACTGAAAATGTATCTGTGGACTTTATTGGGTATTTTTTGTTGTTGTTGTGTGTTTGTGTAAAGAATGTAGGGTTTATTATATGTGTGTAGTGTATGCATGTGTGTGTGTGTTTTTGTGTGCAGATGCATGCCCCTGTGCACACAAGTGTGGAAGCCAGAGGGGATGTGAGCTGTCCCCCTTTTCACTCAATTACATTTATCCTTGATGTGACAGTTTTAAAAAAATTATTATTTAACTTTATTTTTTGAGGTAGGGTCTTAGTATCGCTTACGTTCCCTTGGAATTCATTATGTAGTTTCAGACAGGCTTTGAACTCACAGAGATCCTCCTACTTCAGCTTTCCAAATGCTGGAATTAAGGTGTGCACCACCACGCCCAGCAGACATGAGTATTGCACTCAGAGAGAATGTTTTTGCCCATTTTCATCCCAATAATTCTCAGATTCCCCCTCCCCCACAGAACTGGGGTGAATGTCCATGCTCAGTAATTTATGTGGGTACTGGGGAATCAAACTCAGATGGTCTCGGGTTTTCTCAGTTCTCTCAGGCCCACATGCTTGGGCTGCAGGAGCTATCAACCGCCAAGCATGTTCTTCCTGCCCCTCCCATCCGTGCTGTTTAAAAGGTGGAGTATGCGATGCATTTATGTTATCACTGAGCTGCACCAGGCCCGACACATCTTTGAGTTAGATTTTTTTTTTCTGACTCATAAAAGAATTCTAGATATTAAGCTCAGAAAGTTGATGATGTTCCACTATGTTTTCTCCATTCTGTCCAAGTTTTTAATTTTTGAGACACATGGAGAGAATTAAAAGCAGAAGTCAATAGGGAAAAAAAAAAAGCCCCATTTGTTCCTACGCTACATTTTATCTCACGGAAGCAAAGGCATACAACATACTTTGGTTTATTTTTTCACTCTGTATATTTACATGTCCCCATATGTGTCTGAAACATGTTTAGGTGCTAAAAATATAAAGGGAATGAAACAAAAATAAATTCTACCTTCAAGGGACTACAATTGTGGGGAATTAATTTGAATTATTGAGAACATCTTAATTTAAAATGCAAAACAAATAAAAGATAACACAATATTATTCTTCAAGAATTGAATAGAAAAATGTGATTTACCAATTTCCACCAGATTGAATTCCAATATCTTTGACATAGTTCTACAAGGAAATGAGCCAACAGCAATGAGTGCTAACTCACGACATAACCTTTTTAAGACATGAGCTTTGAAGTGGTTGTTTTGCTCATTGTTCTGCTTAAGATTTCATAAACTTAGATATCCTGTAATCTGCAAAATATTCCACTATGTAGATATCTTGCTCTGATTCTCTCCACAAGGAGGGAACCCATGCCTGATACCAACAACCTATGGCTGGGAAGGTCATACAATCTAGAGTTAAACCTACTGTTGATATTGGGCTAAATGGATATGTTGTGCCCACCAAATTGCCCTGTAAATATTTATGGGTGTTTATTCTCCCATTTAAACAGAGAAGCTTCTTTCTTTAGCTAGTGGTGATTATGGGGGAGAGTCAAAGCTAGTTAAAGTCCTAAGAATAAACAGCTTTTGAGCGTTCAATGCTGAATGAGACATTTGAAATACACTTTCCAATGCTCAAGAAGCATCATGGGAAAGGGAGCAGAAAGAATGCATGAGTTGGGCTGGAGAAATGGCTCAGTGTTTAAGGTGCTTGCCTGTGAAGCCAAAGGACAGAGGTTCGATTCCCCAGGTCCCAAGTAAGCCAGATGCACAAGGGGGAACTCACATCTGGAGTTCATTTGAAGTGGTTAGAGGCCCTGGTTTGCCCATTCCCTTTCTCTCTCTCTCTCTCTCCCCTGCCAATTACTCTCTCTCAAATAAATTTAAAAAAAAAATGCATGAGTCAGAGTATGGTGGGGGAGTGGGTGGTGTTTTGGAAAGCTGTTTTGGGGACAGGGAGTGGCTGTTGCCTTCATGAAACCTCTACACTTCTTACCTGCACCTGACCTGCACAATATTAGGCTTGTCAACTTTTTACTGTGGATGATAGAGCAGGGACAAAAAATTTAAAAGACATCAAAAGAGGGCTGGAGAGATGGATTAGTTGCTAAGGTGCTTGCCTGCAAAGCCTACTGAACCATGTTCCAATAGCCGGGTCCCACATAAGGCAGACATATAAGGTGAGGCAAGCACAAGGTTGCCCATGCACACAAGGGGGCCCACAAGGGCACCTGGACTTCAATTGTAGTAGCTGGAGGCCCTGGTGTGCCAATTCTCTCTCTCTCTCTCTCTTGCCCTCACTCTTGCTAAAAAAAAAAAAAAAAAAAAAAAAAAAAAAAAAAAAAAGCCAGTTTGTTGGGCTTGCCTCATTTTTTTTTTTTTAAAGAAGACATCAAAATAGAAAAGGAACTAAAGAGAAAGAAGGAGTTCAGTGAAGAGGTGATAAATGGGAGGCAACAACAGAAGTAATGCAGAAGGTGAGGAGAGGTTACTGCAGGGAGGAGAGGGGTGGACTTAAAGGGACGGTACTGTATATATGTAAGTAGATGAACAGATTACTGTGGGTGGAATGGGCAAAGCAATGTCAGGGGAACAGACCGAGTAAAAGAAGTATGGGGGGAGGGCTAATCAAAATTCAGGATATTGTGAATAAGCCACATGATAACCTACTTTTTGGATAATAGCACACCCAGAAGCCATAGACTGTTACTAGAAAAATTTCAGTGCCAGGGATGGGATAGCTTCCAGGGAGTTTTTGGCTAGGGAGGTCCCTGATGCCCCCACAACATTATAGGCTATTGCCAAGACTCTTGGTTTCCCATCAGGAATAGATGATAAGACCTTATTACTAAAGACTCTACATGTCTAGGCTGCAAGGTCACTGAAAAATCAAACTGGGGCTGAGCTGAAAACCTTCTCTAGATTGACCAGCTGACAGAAAGATACATCGTGTACATGTTTGAAAATTATAAATGAAAAGATTGGAATAAAAACTATATAAGTGGGGACTTGTTTGCCTGGGAATCTGCTCTATGGAGCAGGTAGATAATTTGCCATTAGTGATTCCTTTTCCAGAACGAATTCCTGGAGAATATGCAAGTACATACTCAGGGTCTCTTATCTATCTGTCTGTCTGTCTGTCTATCTATCTATTTAGTTAGTTAGTCCTAGAATTCTTCATAGCTGAAAATCAGTGGTGATAGTTGAGGCAGAGACTGTGACGGTCCACAGCATCCTGATTCAAGACACTTAAGCTTCCATGATGTCCTAGAGAAATTAAACCTAGAATAGATGGCTATGTAAGATTTTGATGTGACTATGGTTTCAATTTACAATATGTAAAAAGCAAGGGAGAAAAGGTAATTTTAAGGTATTTGATCAATTTTATAGACTAGCCCTCAAAGTGGGATTTCTCTGTTAGTTCATGCTAACAGGAGATTTTGAACTAGGTGATGATGGACTGACATTTATTTACTGAGTCAGGAATACTGGAGCTGCTATATCCTACTGAATTTGTTTTTGATTTGTGTCATCTTTTGTTTTCTTCTCCACGTATTCTTTGTATCTCCAGTAGATTGTAAGTACCAGAATGCAGGGGGTTTGGGCTTGTTGACCAAATTATGTCTGTTTTATCAAAAGTGCTAAAGATAATGTTGCATTTAATGTAGAAATAAATGTACTTTGGGGCCATCATTCTGCGTCTTCCTAGATTGCCAATGGGGCATGTTTATTTCAAGTAGAGCGGTGACAATAGTAACAACCTCAGTGGAGACGTCCCAGATCTTCCTCTACAGAAGCAGTAAACGACCCACGGCATCAATGAACACATGCCTGGAGGGGTGACAGGTCTTGCAAATCTAGTCCCTCATGGAAGCCCGTGTGTTCTGATCAGAAAATACTGACATCTGTCAGGAGCTTCTCCCACTAGCTAAGGGATCTTTTCATTTGCTTCACATGATCATATATAACGTTTTTCTCAAGGATGAAGTATCAATCCAAATTAGATCTCAGAAGACCATAGTGCTACTTTTGGTAAGGTTAGACATCTATGTGTACCAACTTGAAATAATTCTGTTGTGTTGTATAGTGTACAAAACGGAACAAGTAACAAGATGCTACTTCACAAAACAAAAAGGCATTTGGCATATGTGATTATTCAAAGGCAAAGTAACTCACATTCTTAATGTGCTTATTAACGTGTCACTTTGCAACATGGATTGTTGAGTGTATTTTTCCTCCAGAATATACCATAGCCTCCTACTCTTAAATCACCACAGGGACCTTTCCCCTGTTTTCTCCCAGTCATTCTGTCTCTTTCTGCTTCTTGTGGCCCACGTCCTTTCATTTGTGATTTTGATCACCTTAAGGGAAGAACCTGCCTCCACACTTTGAAAAAGCTAAATGCGTATGTATTTAAAACAGCATAATTATGTAAATAAGCAAAATACATGAAAAGTAACCCTCTATGACAGACGAAGTTAATAACATATAGTTTGAGTCTAATGTGATTCTTGTGCATTGCAAATAACGTTACATCGAGAGAGAAATCTAGTTTTGAATTCAGTTTCACTGCTAGTGAAGATAGACCAATTAAAATCTGCAACTGGTAAATAACACCGCCTTGATAATCCAAGCTGAAGACGTGCCTGGGTGTGGATTCTTTGTTGTCTGAGCTTGGCTGAACTTTACGTTTCCCCCTGACACCCTGGTGGTTCACAGCATATGTGTGTGCAATTACAAGTGTGTGACCTTCTACTGTTTGCCACTTAAATATCTTTTCCCTTGCCTTTTGCCAGCTGTACCAAGTGATGTTCCCAGGTATACTTTTGGTTCTGTCAGCAGTTTAAGTATCAGAAAGAACATAGCTGTGTGTTTCTCAAAAAATTCTCCTGTCGTTCCCTACTCAGTTTCTCATTCTATGTTTCAGTATAATTGATTTTGTCTAATATGGACCTTATGATTATGAATACTTTAACATTTTCTTTCTAAATTGTGTATCTTCACAGGGGATATATCCTTGAAAAGAAGGGAGAGCAGTTGCATACTAAATATGTGAGGTATAAATGCTTTGAAATAGTCCCTTTATTATTTATTTATTTATTTCACTCATCTATGTCCTCTTGCCCAATATAGCATAATCTGAACTGGCTAGAATATGAGGAAAATGGCAATGTTAATGGGGATTTTTCTGGTCCTCTGCACTATAGAAAAAAATCGTCAGATTTTCTGAAAGCCTTTAGCACTGTGGTCTACAATCTTAATTTCCTCTATAAGTTATATTAACTTCTTTGAGCTCCGTGGGCATTGCTTATACATAGTTTGTTACTGTTTCTGTAGCTAGTCTTCCAGTTCCCTTAAATAATGGTTCATATTGTGAAATATTCCTAAATTTTTAAAGTATTTAGGAAAAGTAATTCAGATGCTTGAAATGTGTGGCTTGACAAATTTCAATAAGCATTTCTTTTCTTTCACATTGAACTTTACTTTGTCTCCCAATGACATTTTCCTCTTCCCTGAACAGGATAAATTTCCTCTGGCAGGGCCGCTAATAGCCTCTGTTTCAGTAGCTAATGATAACTGTATTCAGATGCAATGGTCTCTGACAAACTGAATTCTAATGTGATGTGGAAAGAGGACACCCCACCCCAGAAACAAAGGCGCATGCAGGGAGGTACTGATCTCTAGAACTGCTTATGATACAGATACATGTCTGTATTAAAGAGAAAAATCTCTTGCTTGGGACATATGTCTAATTTTCTCTATTTTAATATTTCTCCAATAATAGTGTTCAAGCTTCCTCATTGACTTTATTGAGTTATATAGGGTATTAGCATAATCGAGGAAATAAGCATTCTTCAGTTTGAGGAATCATTTTCTGAATTTTGTGGACATTTCTAGTAGAATATTACTCTTCTTTCTGGTTAGTCTTCCAAATGTTTAGGTTTGTCTTAAAATACTTAATTTTCTTTTAAACAGACACACGCCCCATAATAATATATGTCCTAGATTAGCAAACTCATTTACTATACATTATATTGATTTTATACATAAATCTTTAATTTCTTCTTGTTTGTGTATTTATTTTGTCAATACTATGTTACTTGGTTTTATTTATTCACTTATTTTTGAAACATAAATGATCCTTTAGTAAAACAAGTTTTTATAACATTTATTTATACTTTTTATATGCGGGCATAAGGCATTTTCTTCATAATCTGCCCCCATCACTATTTCTTATCCCCCTTCCCTCACACCCCTTTTACTGAACTCCTTCTTCTCTTCCTTCTTCTATTTTGAAGTCTTTTTTTTTTTTTTGCCTTCTTTTATGATCCATGATGATGTGTTGACAGGACATTATTGAGCATGCAAGGGTAGCTGTTGTGAGGTTGTGAATACAAAGGTCACCTGATGTTTGGAGCACAACCTTGTAAAGTACTCCACCCATCTCTTGCTCTTACATTCTTTCTGTAATGACATCTCGTTTGGCGTGTGTGATAGAGATGTCTCATTCAATGCTCAGCATTTAACTGTAACCTCTCAGCATTTTGACAAATGTTGAGCAGCCCCAGTAGTCACGGACATCTGCAAAAAGAAGCACTACTATGTGGACATAAATGTAAGGGTTTGGAGAGCTATTTCATGGGCATAACATATTTGTTCAGCTAAACAATAGTAGCTTCCTCCCTCTTCCCAAGACCTATGGCTTTCCTTAGGCTAGGGTTTCAGTACCAGGCATAAAGTCGATCCCATAGAATGGGCCTCACATCCATCAAAAGGCAGTTGACTTCCCCTATACCATTCAACCAGTATTGAACTGGTGTGCTCACCTTGCCTGGATGGCTAATTGTATAGTTCAAAGGGTCCACTGCTGGCTCAGACTACTGATGACTTTTCTCCCACGGCAGGCTTCAAGAACGATGGTAGCTAAAGGTCTGTGTCATTCTACTTCAATGTAAGTGTGAGTGAACACTTAGCACTCTTTTCCCTTGTATAGTGAACATTAAGAGGACATGGCTGTGATTTATTCTACATATAAATAATTTTCTCATTTATATCTCTACTTCTTTAAAATTTTTTTTTTATTTACTTGTTTGAGAGAGACAGGAAGAGAAAAGAGAAAAAGGCAGACATGGAGAGAGTGAGTAGGGGTTTACCAGGACTTCCTGCTACTGCAAGTGAACTGTAGATACCTGTGCCACTTAGTCCATCTGGCTTTATGTGGGTACTAGGAAATTGAATTCAGGTCCTAGGCTTTGCAGGCAAATGTCTTAAGTGCCGAGCCATCTTTTCAGCCCTATATATCTAATTCTTGGTGTTATACTCTTTGTTTAGAAGTGCTGGCAATGACTTTGGCCAGCCTTAGCACTTTCCAATCTAAAACCAGGCCCAACGGTGCCAGCTTTTGCACCTGGTGATGTTCACTTAGAAGATATTTAGCTATACAACCACCGAGGAACGTACCATGGGTGATCTCGTAATTCTCTGAAGATCCCCAAATAAGCCAGAGCCTTGGAGAGAGATGAGCCTATAGCAGCTCTTGCTATTCTCATCTCAGCAAGGGCTACTTACGCTGGACGCAGTTTAAAAGTGGGTAGTCTGGTTGTCTTTAAATACAAATACTCTATATTTCTAACCTTTCTTCAGGTCTCAACTGTCTGTTAGTTGAGAGTCGTAAAGCTTGAAACTTCTGATCCATTCTGTGATTTATGATAAAATGTGTACCTTGTATCATGGAATGTCTCCCTAATCATTCAATTCAGTGAGTTCACTTTTTAATCTCTAGCTATTTATTGAGAATCTATAAGTGTGAGTGTGTGTGTGAGTGTGTGTGTGCATGTGTGTGTGTGTGTACATGTGTATACAGCACATATATGTATTTGGGAATTGTACTCAAAATGTGGTCTTAGAGGATCATCTTGGTTGACAATCATAGAGATTGTCATTATCCAGTGAAACACATAATTCAGTTCAAATTCTTTTATGATAGACATTAAATAATTAAGTTGTATTTTTATGTAAAGATAATGTAGGTCTTCCTCTGTAAACATAGCATCAAACATAGGTTGATTCCATAAACAATAATCTTAGTCATGTAGTGAGCTGTGTTTTTTTTTTTTTTTTTGTTTGTTTTTTTTTTTTTTTTTTTTGCTTATTGGAGCCAAGTTCATAAAGATTGATGATTCTGTTATGCAGGAAATTAAATATTGAATAAAAATCAGGTTTACAATCCAAAGTTTGAATATGAAATTTTAGAGAATATTCAATTATGTTTGCTTAACATATTTTAATTTTTAATTTATTTTTTCAGCAGAGGGATTATTAGCTAACTGGAATAAAATTTTATGTAAGGGGTTAAGTTTTAAATTAAGAAATGGAGGGCTGGGGAAATGGCTTATCCACTAAGGCATTTGCTTGCAAAGGCTAAGGAACTTGGTTCGATTCCCAGGACCCATGAAACCAGATGCACGAGGGAGTGCATGCATCTGGAGTTTGTTTCCAGTGGCTAGAGGCTCTGGAGTGCCCATTCTCTCTTTCTGCCTTTTTCTCTCTCTCTCTCTGTCAAATAATTCAATAAACAAAATGGTAAAAAAAAAAAAAAAAAAAACTATGAAATGGAAATAGTAAGTAAAAATGTTAAATTTTCATTATGTAAATATAATAACACATATGCTATTGCTGGATAGAAACACCTTTATTTATTATTTTATTTATTGTTTTGAGAGTGAGAGAGAAAGAGAGAGAGAGAAAATGGGCACACCAGGGCCTCTAGCTACTGCAAACAAACTTCAGATGTATGTGCCACCTTGTGCTTCTGGTTTATGTGATACTGGAGAATTGAATCTGGATCCTTCGGCTTCACAGGCAAGTGCCTTAATTGCCAAGCCATCTCTTTAGTCCCCAGAAACACCTCATTTATAATAATGATAATATCACTGATTTTTACTGAAATTTTGTATTTGAAAATGTATTTTTAAGATAACACAAAAAGGATGCTGAATATTTTGATTACTCAGTGTTTTGAATGTGCCCTTATATTAAATTAGCAATTCAAGAACATTGCGTAAATTATCTTACCAAACATAATAAAATATTAAACAAATGACATTCATATTTTGAAATATGTTCTAAGCTAAAAATTAGGCATAATTAAAGCACAAGCCTTAGATTTTTCTTGTGCTTTTTAAATCCAAGTCCAAGAAAAGTCCAAGGAAAACTTAAATATCAATTTGTTCAATGTAGTACTCATATGTGTATCTTTTTAAGACAGTTGGATAAATGATTACATAGTTTTCTCATTATTGCAATGAAATATCTGATATAAGCAACTTAAGACAAAGAGGCTTTATTTTGCCTCGGGTTTGAGGAAGAAGCCCATCGTGTTGGGGCAAGCATGGTGACAGGAGCCTCAGACAATTGGTCACAGTTTGCTCAGGGTTCAGCAAACAGAGCGAGAGAGATGAATATTAATGATGAACTCACATGCTCCTTCATTTTTTTTTTTTTAATTTTTGGAGAGAGACACCGAGAGAGACAGAGAGAGAGGGGAGAGGGAGACAGAGATGGGCGTCCAGTAGCCTCTCAGCCACTGCGAACCAAATCCAGATGTGTGCGCCACCTTGTGGGCAAATGCAGCATTGCGTCCTTGAGTCACTGCATCTGGCTAAACATGGGACCTGGAGATTGGAACTTCCGTTCTTAGGCTTCGCAGGCAGGCACCTTAACTGCTAAGCCATCTCTCCAGCTCACAGGCTCCTTCTTATAGAGTACAGGACCCCAAGCCAATGGAATGGTGCTCCCAAGAATTACGGTGGTCTTCTGGCCTTAATGGACATAATCTAGAAACTCCCTTCAGGACAAGCCCAGAGGTTTGTTTCCATTGAAGTCTAAATCCCATTGAGTGAATAAGATTAACCATCACGAAAATATGTAGAAACCTCTTGAAACTTCCCTTCAAATATACCAGATCATCGTTTAAAACATACATAAATATTTATAACTTTTTCCCAAAAACTCTCTCATATCTTTTTATTTGCAATAACAAAATTTGAAGTTTTCTTCCTCCCATTCTACTCTGCTAATATCAATTCAGAAACTTAGCAGTCTTGCCAGTCAGATGTCAGGCATATAGGACATTAAACCTCATGCGCTACAAATATCACCCAATAAAATCTTCTATAGTATCACTAGATAAAAGGTACAAATTACTCAGCTTGTTCCCTGTAGCTAATTTCTCTAACATGTTACAGAATATTAGGCATTTTCAGAATTATATGCTAACCAGGTATCCCGTAATCAGTAACTTTAGACATAACAAATAAAAAAGGGAATTTGTCTGTTCATATGTTTCTTTCTTTCTTACCCTCTAATGTTTTACAAAAACTTAGTAACTATTTCAATTTACTATTTAAAAACTTAGAATTTCTTCTACAAAATAACCAAAATGAGTACAAATTATCAATACATGAAAAGAATAGATATATATATGTAGACATATATACATTAAATATTCACCATATATATTCATGCATAAATATCTATTATATTTCAGAATCTGTATGGAAAAAAATAAAAGAATCTTAGTAATAAAATGTTGCAAAAGAGAACAAATTATAGATAAATCTAGTTTAAGAGAAAACATGGATATCACAGATTCAAACTATATGGTATGACAATACCAAGATGAATTATTACTATTACTGCTTTGAATGTGTTTGTTTAAATTGATATATTGGTAGCATGACTTCTTACAAATCAGTGTTGGAAATGTGAGGCTTTAGGCAGGGATTTTGGTCATGAAGTATCTTCCCTCAAGTCATTCTGCTACTATAAATGCAAGACATATCAGGGTGATATCTCTCCCTCCCACTCTTCTACCATGTGAGAAATCCGTAGGTGTCATGCCAGCAGCCTACAGTGGGCCTTTAACAAACATCAAAACTGTTAGCATCCTAATCTTGGACTTCCCAGCTGACAGAACTGAAAGTAAACATACTCCCCTTCTGTATAAATTACCTAGTCTGTGGCACAAAATACACAACAAGGAATCAACACAAGTAGGCAGACAGGTTAGCAAAGTTTGGAAGCATCATAAATAGAGCAGAAAGATAACGAGAGCTGGAGTATCTCTAAATAACTGTGTGTGCGCAATAAGCTTTATATTAAGCCTTACCCTGTGTCTTAGGCAGCTCAGGCTATAATAACAAGTAGTTCAGGTGGGATAATCTTGGGCTGCATGTGTTTCTCACAGTCCTAGTAGCTGGAGAGTTAAGATTAAAATACTGGTTCATTCACTTATAATCATTCCAATTATTATTAAAGTTAATCACTTTCTGTCATGAATTTATAAATTATCTTTATCACAGGTAGATAATAGGAAGAAATGACACAGCTGGAATTCGATGCTTTTTCAGGTACAATCTTGGAATGTATTCCTGTAGAAAAGAGGAAAACATTGAACTTATGACTTTAAAAAGTCAGTCCTTTATCTTGTTTCATTTCATTATTTGGAAATTCCACAAAAGAAATAAGAAGAAATATAGATTGCAGTATAAGTTCATAAATGCACTTGATTACTATTTTGTTCAGTGGAAAAACAGAAATATCATTGACTCAAATTTAACTACTGAAAAGTAGATGTTAAAAGAATGTCTAATGACATGAGTATTTCTCATTTTGTACCCTTATATGTGTGTCCATACAAAGAGATAATGATTAAAAGAAACAGAAAAACTTTGAACAATGATATAACATCAATACTTTAATGTATTATTATATAACATGTATGTGAGAATAAAACTTCTTGTACCTTTAATTTACTATTATCTAGTTTTTTTTCTAACTAAACTATTTTGATTATGTGACCTACAAAGCATTAGTTATTACACATCTAATTGCAAAATTCAGAACGGAAAGTTGGATAATAAATAAATGTAAAAAAAGAACTTAGAGTTTTATTTCTTGTCATAGAATGGGCATCTCAAGGCAATTGGTAAGTCCATGGAGTCCCTAAATTAGAACACATTTGGATGCTGCTGACAGTGCTCTGATTTTGTTTTCATCCTCTGAGATTCTGAGATTCACTAGGGAAACCTAGCATTCCAAATGTGTTAGGAAATACATAATGTGTCAACACATTGTGACATGGGAGTGATACTAGTAAAAGCTGTTTGGGGCTATTAATACACACAACCAGTTCATTCTAATAGCAGAAAAATAAGAGCGAGTTCTTGGATTTCCTATCTCTCTCCCTTCCTTCCTTCCTTCCTTCCTTCCTTCCTTCCTTCCTTCCTTCCTTCCTTCCTTCCTTCCTTCTTGATTCTGACATTTTATAAGCACACCTGACTAATTAATAAAAGATACAAGGCTGTTTGGAAGTTTTGACTTCCTTTGGAGACAGTTATTTGCACAATATCTAGAGTGATTTTATTCATGCTTTACCTCGAGTTTTCAATCCTACAGCTGCTTTCTGCTTCACAACTCACTCAGCGCTATCATTCAAATGATAAATGGAAGAATTTCTTGTGACATTCATGAATGCATTGGTTTCTCAAATTTGTTGTTCAATGTTGTTTCTCTTTCTGAATCTGTGAGAAGAAGTGAGTGGGTATGACCTGGCACAAATGTGCACAAAGTGGGAAAATGCCCGGATAGGTCAAGAATCCATAGGTGAGTGAAATCGTTAAACAGCCCCTTCGAACTTCCTTTCCATTACCTAGATGGCCAAGATGTACAGATGTTAATTAGTTTAATTACATTAGTTATTAGACACTTTTATGGCTGCCGCTTAGGTCTAAAATTTGTTTAGTAGCCTCAAGGGTAGTCCCCTGTTCTCCTTGCTGATCGAACACTGAAGGTTCTGATCTTGGCTCACACTTTGAATTACTTGCATTTTATCAATAGGAATTTTGGAGAAATGACATTGAAGCCTGTCTGGATGTACCCTGATTATTGCAGTTTCTACAGAAATCTGTGTGACTAATGTGATGTATGACAAGGTGACCCAGTGATAGTGATAATAAGTAGATGAAAATTCCCAGCCTAGCTGTCACCTTAATTTAGTGAGAACAAAATGAATGCTCTGCAGGATATTTTTCCCCTTGGGTTGCTTGTTTTTCATTTAGTTTGCTCTTTCACAATTATTATAAATTGAAATTAATTTATTTCCTCAAATCACATATTTAATATGCTAAGATATGTCAAATGTGTCCAATTGAATTGAACAACTTGAATACATTCTATTTTAATCTTATTGACTATATTGATTTCATTCTACTCACCAAACAACGTAGCCAAAAATATGCGGTCCATTTCAGCAAATGAAACCTCTGGGTGAAGGTTAATTACAAGGTTCCTAAATGAAGCAACTGAAAAGAGACAAAGAACAATTGAAAATAGTCCCTAATAGAGCGTATGCGTTTCCTTTATGCCATAAGGGTGGAATTATAAGCCACAGATGCCCGTTCCCAGTTGCCCATGCCAGCTGGGGCTACATTTGCTCCCACTCTCTCCCATTGGGTTTGGAACTTGCTTAGTTCTCTCCTCATATTTCGAGGACTATGCTTGCAGCAGGGATCTGAGATCTAAATCCTTCCTCAGATACAAGGATGGCTTCAGTTTATCTGCCTTAGATGCAGGAGGTTATTTTTGGTTATGTAGATATATTTGACTTTCATATAGTGAGAAAATACATCATTACATCCTTCAATCTAAGAAGAAAGCAAAAGTTCTCTCTCTCCCTCCCTTTCTCTCTCTATGTCTCTCTCTCTCTCTGTCAACTTGGGAGAGGGAAGCCGACTGGCACTTTTTCAGGGACAGTCTAGCTATTTGCTATTCCACAGTTGCTTCAGGAGTCTGCAGTAGCAGCTGGTAGTGCTTCTCTGATGGCCACGCTTCCAGGAAACAGCACAGCTCAAGCTTAACCTAAAACAATCAACTCAATGCTATTAACACATTACTGCCCCTTCTCCCCACATTCTCCCATTCCTTTCCAGAAAGCATCTGTCTTTCTGGTTCTTGTCTCCACTTTGCATGCACAAACTCAGTTCAAAAGTTATCAGTTTCCTGAGTATTTTTCTGTTCTCTATTTAAAAATAGGTTTTTCACGCAACCACCTGGCAAACTCTGATACAGAAGTATTTCCTACTATGTATTTCAGTGGTCTTTCTTTATTTATGGGGGTTATTGTCCACGACGTCCAGTGGAAGAATATTAAATGATACTAGAATTACCTTCTTTTTCATAAACATGCATACCTATTGAGAGTTTAATTCACACAAATTAGACAAGGTAAGAGATTATCAACTTGAATAATAAAATAAGATATTATAGCCATCTACTGACATAAAAGTTATGTCGAATGTGTTCTTTCTCTCTCCCTGTCCCACACACAATGTTTGGTTGCACCGTTCTCCTCCTTTTTTTTGGTGAAAATATGGGATAAAACAAGGTCTGCATGTTGTGAAGTTAGCTCTATGCCACATCTTCCTGCATTGTCTAAACTCATCTGATCCTGGAAACTAAGCTGAGTCAAGCTAGATTTGTTCTTTCATAGGAAACGAAAGTACACGAATTGTGTGGACAGTATGACATAGTGGTAGGTGAGTACATGAAAGGTTACTTGCGCACAGGCAGCAATAACAAGACCAATCCAGTGACCAAGATGGCCACTTAGCAGATGATTTCTTTCCAGTATGTTTGCGCGGACAAAGGCATGGTTCATTAGTTAGGTGGTGGTGAGTCAGGAGATAGTGGGTGGGTGGTGATGTGTAGTTTATTCACGCTACTCAGCATGACTTGCAGTCCAGTGAAGACTTTCCAACTGAGTTGAGCAGGGTTAACTGAAACCATACAATATGCTGCTCACACACTGGGCAGTGAGGGGAAGGCCTCGGTAAAGGAAGTCAGAGTTACGGTGAGCATAAATGTGGGAAAAGAAAATGGTCTCACAGATATGGAGCACTTCCTTCTGCCATCCAGCAGCTCTTGGTTTGGGCTGGAACTATTTATTTTATATTTGTTTTAGGATATTACTAGGTTTTCATTTCTGTGTGCTCAGTGCTCTGTTTTAAGAATGTTGCCTTTGGGCTGGAGGGATGGCTTAGCAGTTAATGCCCCTGCCTGCCAAGCCTAAGAACGCCCATTTGATCTCCAGGTCCCACGTTTAGCCAGATGCAAAAGTGACACGAGAGGGCAATGCCATGCTTGCCCACAAGGGGCACACATGTCTGGAGTTCATTCACAGCGGCTGAGAGACCCTGGCACACCCATTCTCTCTCTCTCTCTGCCTCTTCCTCTCTTTCTTTCTCTGTGTGTCTCTCTCAAATAAAAAAATATTTTGCCTTCTATTAATCTTGCATACTTAACTAAGTTGATTGCTGGGTACATGGGCCACCACTGTTTTCTTTATAGTCTATTTCATTAATTGTATTGGGTTGTGAAGTGAAGGTTGGCATCAGATAATTACAAAAGTTTATTTTTTTTATTTTATTTTAATTTTGGTGTAGTTCAAAAACTCTTTTCTTTTGACACTTTTAGTGATTGGCCTGGAGATGGGACCCTGGATTAGTCTTTAGTTTCTCCACAGTCTGTGTGTGTTCTTCCACTGTCTTTTTTTGTCCAACATCGTATTTTATTTTACTGTTTTAATTCATGCTCATAAACAGTCAGTTGTAATTCCCTGGGAAACTGTTCAGGACATAATAACTATGGGGGATATGAGGTCACTAAGGTACTGTCTCTCTTGCTATCTGTTCATTTTCCAATGACAACCTGACACATAGCAGGTGCATAAGAAATATTTGGTATATGAAGAAAAATATTTGTTGAGTGCCTGCTAATGTTAAGTACCTAGGAAGCAAAAGAGGCATCCTTGTCTCCTGTTCTTGAAGGTTGTAGTATGATAAAGGAAGTTGGTAGCTAGCCAATGAATTATTACAAAGCTTACTGAGTTGCAACTCTTTAGAAACAGTTTACAATTTTCTTTGTATGCCATAAATGTGTTTCAACAAATTCTATAAAAATCGTCTATGCTTCGTAGAGCAAAACCTATTCTTCTCTTTACTTTCTTGAATTTCTTTAAGTATTGCCTATCTGCAGGCCTTTGTTAAGAAGAAAAGGAGCCCAGGATTCTATTCTCCTGCTATGTATCCTGGTTTTCTTCACAAATTGGGCATCTGGTTGGGTAGATATTGATAAACACATGGATGGCAATTTCAGCTTGATGCTGAGCCAATATCCACATCAGTGTCTCATCCAGACTAGATTGTGTGTTTGGCTAAACTCATAAGAGAAGAAAAGGGTTATGAGATTAGGGATGAATCACATGTTTTGGTGAATGGAGGAAAGAACATGTGAAAGGCCAGGTATTAGCAAGAAAGAGCTTCAGATTCAGACAAGATATCCAGAAACCTTCATCTTAACTGAAACAAATCAGACACACAAAGACAAGTACCTTATGTCTTCCCTAAATGTGAATTTAGAAACAAAAAACAAAACAACAAAAAAATAGGACACATAAAAGTGGAAAGGAGGGCTGGAGGAATGGCTTGGCGGTTAAGGCACTTACCTACAAAGCCAAAGGATCCAGGTTTGATTCCCCAGGATGCATGTTTACCAGATGCCCAAGGGGGCGCCTGCATCTGGAGTTCGTTTGCAGTGGCCAGAGGCCCTGGTGTGCCCATTCTATCTCTTTCTCTCTTCCTTTTTTTCTGCCATAATAAATAAAATAAAATAAAATAAATAAAATAATCAATCAATGATAAATAAATAAAATATTTTAAAAAGTGAAAAGGAACAATAGGACTGTGAAAGATGAAAGGAGATTTAGGATTGTAGATAAGGGAGGAGATGTGTGTGTGTGTGTGTGTGTGTGTGTGTGTCTGTGTGTGTCTATGTGTAGCTTTAACCATATTAATATATGAACCTGAATACAATTAATCAGTTGTGAATAGCAACAGATTCTTTATGTGAACTTACTTGAAAGTCAGTCTCTGGGCCTCATGAGTGATGCTGCACAGAACAGAGTGACATGATAGACAGGCACAGAAAAATTATTTTCACATTTTGCATTTTATTTATACCAAAACAATAACATACAGAGAAGGCATTTAAAAACAATGTAATAGACTTAGGACATCCATTGAATTTTTTGAAATAGAGACATAATAGTCTCTATTTTGTATTTGGTTTCTGCTTTGGCCAGCATAGAACGTATGAGTCTTTGTTTTGGTCTGGTTGCTTTTTCACTTTTGTAAGAATCTCCTTTGAAAGCACTCCTTGGGTGTGGGTGGTTCCTTGAGACTTGCAGGGCATCTGCTGAGATCATAACTGAAAAGATTGCCTTCAAAAAGAAAATAAATCCTGAGAACATTAGTCTGACCAAAATGGGCAAAATGCTCTGGCAAACTAGGACTGTGGCTGTGTTTATGGATAGGTTTCAGTGAAGTTGGCTAGGAAGTTGCATCATCAAATGCATTTCATTTTATGATCTGACAAACTAGGGAAAGTTATTTTCTATTTATTTAGAAATCAGCACAGCTTATTTTTCTTTACAAATATTAGAAATATAAAATGTGATATGATATATTATCTTAAATAATAAAAACCTTTTTGGATCTTATTCTGTGCAGTGAACAGAACATTGCCATTAGATATTATGACACACCTGATTACTCTGTAGATAATATATTTTTAGATTTTTAGAAAGTAGCAGCCACTTGCATATACTTGTTAGAGATATGATTATGTCAAAGCTTATGTACTGCACGTTTCTTCAATGAATAATCCTTCAACCCATTATTATATGCTCATTTACTTTTAATACAGAATGTATAGAATGAAGGACAGATGTTCATTTAATGATTAATTAATAGGACAGATGCTATATGTCCTTGTTCTAATATTATCTAGCATTTTTTCTGTCTTATAAGAAGCATGTTTTTCTCTTTGGTGTAATTGTAAAGTAGTATATGCACTTTCCTATCAAGGAAGAGCAATTAAAATTTCTGTCTCTTGAAAGGCACCAATGTCCCAGTATGCAAACATACTCAATAGTTTGTTTTAAATTCTTATATGTGTTATTTTAATCACTTGACATTTATTTTAGGTATTATTGCTTGACATTTTTACTTTCTTTATTATTATTATTTTTCTTTATTAGTTATATACATACTCAGTGTGTAAATAGCACATGTTGGTACTATCCTTAGCCTCCTTCCTATCCTCCCCCCTTAGAAGGGACACTCCTCGTTGGGGATGTCAGTTATCCCAATGTGGGTTGTGGATGGTTCATATTGGGGGTAGTGATCAATTGTGGGGAAGAGGCAATATCCCTGTGCAAAGTGTCCTAACTTGTGGCTGTAACAATCTTTCTGCCCCATCTTCCATGAATTTCCCTGAGCCATGTTGGCTTTGTTTTAGGTCAACTTCATGTGTATTACTTGTATATTGTAGTGTGTGTAACATAAAGATTTTTATACTGGTCTATAATGGACATTGTGTAATCTTCCATACACTGCACACTCCACTGTATTACTCCTCACTGCTCCAGTTCTTCTTAGCTAAAGAAATAAGAAAAAAAAAAAAAAAAAAAGGGATATAAATAGGCAGTAAGAAGATGGTAAAGTTTTATAAAGATTCTTCACACAACTTGTGGTCTGATAAACACTTTCATCAAAGTAACTGGACACATACATGGCATACAAAAATCAGAAATGTTTATTTCAATAAATAATGCCTAAAAAGATATCTGAAAAATAATCCAGTTTATCTGTATTTTTAAAAGAAAAACAGGGCTGGACAGATGACTTAGCAGTTAAGGCGCCACCTGGAACCCTAAAAATGCCTGTTTGATCTCCAGTTCCCATGTTTATTCAGATGTAAAGTGATGCAAGGGCGCAATGCCACACTTGCCCACAAGGGGGTGCATGTGTCTGGAGTTCACAGTGGCTAAGAGGCTGCTGGCGTGCCCATTTCTCTCTCAAATTAAAAAAAGAAAAAAAAAAAAAAAAAGAAAAACAACCTTTTGTACCTGGGGCTGGCTGCTGTGAGTGCTAAGATGGCCAGTGAGATTCCTGGTGATATAAATGTACTTAATTCCCTCAACACCCCTATTTATATTCCTATCAGTATATGATTATAGCACAACAGTGTTTTCAGATGCTTCAAATGTTATGAACAGATATTTGTTTGGATTATGTGTTTTGCTGATAGATTAACTACTAACAAATGGATACATATCAACACATTGGGCAATTGGAGATTACTTAAGACCATACAAGCCTCAGCGCTCAGAAATGGCATCATGTGCTACAGTCCAGCTGCGCTGATTTGGGCTTGCCTAGGCTCCCACGAGCCTGGGGATGAAGTATTGAAGAGCATTCACCGAAGTGCTTTTTGAAAAGCAGGCTTCCCGTTGAGCTGTAGAGGTGAATGAGATCTATGCTTTTTGTTACCTTTGTAGCAATTATGTTCTGATTGATAACACAACTGGAGACCTGAAGTTAGTATCAAGTACATTAAGTACATTAAAAAATGAAAATTGTGCTTACTTTGGCAGCTCATCTACTAAAACTGGAACGATAGAGAGATTTGCATGGCCCCTGCTGAAGGATGACATGCAAATTTGTGAAGTGTTCCATATGTAGAAGTTGTTTTTCAGATCTTCAGTAATTGTTTTCTTTAAATTTAAATAATTTAACTTAAATTAAAGAACATAATTATTATTGTACTCAGAGTGGAAGAGGTTCTATCAGTACAAGTGATGATTCATATATCTTTTACCCTGGAGACAAAAATGAGACACAAAAGCAAGATAAAGGGCTGGAGGCATGGCTTAACAGTTAAGACACTTGCCTGTGAAGACTAAGGACCCAGGTTTGACTCCTCAGGACCCACGTATGCCAGATGCACAGGGTGGCACCTACTTCTGGAGTGTGTTTTCAGGGCTAGATGCCCTGGTGTGTCCATTCTCTCTCTCTCTCCCTTTCTCTCTCCCCCTCTCTTTCTCTGTCTCTAATAATAAATAAATAAATAAATAAATAAATAAATAAATAAATAAATAAATAAATAAAAGAAATATGAAGTATGGACTACCCTTTGGCACAGGAAACAAATACTTTTTGCAGTTACCTTCTTGTTGCTGGGACAAACATCCGACCATCTGATGGGAAGAAAGGGTTTATTTACTTATTTTTTTGAGAGAGAGAGAGAAAAAAAATAGGCTGGGAGAGAGAGAGAGAGAGAGAGGGAGAGAGAGAATGGGCATGCCAGGGCCTCCAGCCAGTGCAAACAAACTCCAGACTTGTACGCCCCCTTTTGCATCTAGTTTACGTGGGTCCTGGGGAGTCAAACCTGGGTCCTTTGGCTTTCCAGGCAAGTGTCTTAACCACTAAGCCATCTCTCCAGTCCCAAAAGGGTTTCTTTTATACTTACTGATTCCAGGGGAAATTTATAGTGGTGGAAGAAGCTGTGTCACTTCATCACACACACATTCATGGCAGAGAGAAAGGACAGCCAAGTCATAGGCTGGCTCAGAACTCACTTAAGGGCTGGATTCAAGATCCATGGCCCTGTGTTATACCTCCCCCAAGGTTTACATTCAAACCATCCCATTCCACTTTTGTCCCCCATAGACTCACTACCGTCTTACAATGCAAAATGCTCTGAATCCAACTTCAAAACTCCCCATAGTCTTTACCAAATTTAAAGCTGTTTAAAAGCCCAAAGTGTCATCCGAGTTTCAAGACTGTCTCTTCACTGCAAACCCTGTAAAATCAAAACACAAATTATATACTTCCAACACATAAACACGTAATGGCACACACAGTAAACATTCTCATTGCACAAAGAAGGCGTGACAGGGGAAAAATGCACCAACGCGATATCAATAACCAGCAGGCAAACATCTGCCATTCCAAGTCTGACATGTTTAACCACTGATGCAATCTCTGGGGTTCAAATTCCACCCCTGCTGCTGGGCTGCTCACAGTCTGGGGAAAATAATGCATCCTGAGGCTACAGATTTCCTTGATAACCATCCCGCAGTCCTTGCAAATCAAAACACCCTGGATCACCATTGCAACCCATGGTTCATCTTCATAGCTCCATACAATGCCCTTACTGGGCCTCCATACAAGAATTTCCACCCTGTTTCACAATTATGAATATCAGTGGTTCCTGGAAGTATGTGGACTTTTCTGACCGTCTTCTCTACATTGTTCTTGCTTCTAAAACCAGTACCAGGTGGGAGGCAGAGCCAAGTTTGTAAACCCAGGGGGAAATAAAACTTTCCCTTGTTGAACTTTACCAGTTTTCCTTCAAGTTCCTTCTTTTAAAAGAATTTGCATTCTTACTAAGTTTGAGTCTTCCATGGGTTGGTTTTTACCCTCAGGGCCTCTTTATCATTGTCCCAATGTAAAATAGTTGTCCATTGGAAGAAAAGGACAAGAAGATCAATATCCTGATAAAATTTCAATAAAAAAGAGAAGTGAAGTAAAACAGCAAGAATCAGACTAGCAAGTGAAAGCAGAATGGAAAGGCCACCTCTGGGAAGAGTGGATTTTTGCAAGCCCTCTCTGAGTCTACTACAATAGAAATAGTTCAAGTTCAGGCACCCCCATAAACTCAAGCTTCACCAGTGAAAGATGACGTGGTACCTACCTCAGAAGATACAGGATTTAAACAAGTGACTCCTCAGTTATGAAGTCAAGTGGTAACTTGGTGTGATCGATTATGAAATTTAAGGAATAGTTGTTACGTGAATTCTCTTCTTCGAGTGTTCAGAATCTTTTACTTGTATTTTGAGGATGTTTCATAAAGCTTGTCCTGAACCAATGGCTGGTGTGACTGCCAGTGATAACACAAGAGCTCAAAAGCATTCAACAGTTACACATACACATATACATCCAATGAATAAAGGCAAAGAAAAAGAGAAAGGCTTTGTTTACCCCGGGTATCCAGGGCGATCATCAAGCCTAAGCAGTAGAGCATTAAAAGGTAGAAATATGAAGCTTATTCAGCCAAGAGAGCCAAGTCCACAACACAATCATCTTTGTCATGAATGGCAGACATTGTTCCAAGTTCTGTCGTCTGGAGAGGGGGCCTTGATCTCTCGCTTCGCTATGCTGCTACCCTCCATGTGGAAACTGATGCCTGCTTTTCTTGTTTATGTCCACTAAGATGCTGAGGAATATCTTTGTGAACTTTTGGATAAAATACAGCATGAACTAATAATCACAGCTGCTGTCACGTTACCAGCTTTTGCTGTCACGTTTCAGCATTTTGGTGAGTTTTGAGTCAGTAGTCACTTCCACCTGAAAACAAAACAAAACAAACCAACCAACCAACCAACCAAACAAACAAAAAACCAGCTTCTCTAACCAAAAGTGAGAGCAGCATTAATATGTGGCCATAAATGTAAATATTTAGATAGAAATTTGAAGGGAAAATACATTAATTTGGTGAAATAATAGTAAATGTGACAGAATGCCCAGCACTAAGTGAGAATCTTTATCACCCCCTCCATGATTCAGAGACCATTGAGGAAGATGAGGTGGAGGAAAGAATAGAAGAACAATATGAGAGAAAGAAGTATTTTACATTGATTTCTTCTGGGCCTGAAGTGATCACTGTCGTATGTCCTCATAGTGGTTGGAATTAACCTACAAAACACCTGTGCAACATGGGGCCCATCAATGTTTTACCACAGATGACAAAGGAAGGCCAAGGAGGAACAAAGGCATCAAAATATAAGACGATATAGCTGGAAAAAGAAGAGATTTAGGGGAAGAGTAATTTTTGAGGGCACAAAGGAAGGTAAATGGGACGGGATTGCAATCAAAATATAGACATGTATAAAAATGTTCAATTAAAATTTAAGTACAAGCCAGGTGTGGTGGCGCACGCCTTTAATCCCAGCACTCGGGAGGCAGAGGTAGGAGGATCGCCGTGAGTTCAAGGCCACCCTGAGACTACATAGTGAATTCCAGGTCAGCCTGGGCCAGAGTGAGACCCTACCTCAAAAAAAAACAAACAAACAAACAAACAAACAAACAAACAAAAAATTAAGTACAAAAAATACCATAAAATCAAGGAAATGAAAGACCTCCACCAAAAAAAACTTACAATTCTAAAAAAATTAAAATGATTAAGACATTAAAAGTTGGAAAGACCTCTTGTGCTTATTGCTTGTACAATTTAATGATTATTTTTGTCATGCTAAATTATAATTGTGCATGTAATGCAGCTGTATCCAATTATATCTCTATAGGGCACTTGTATTGATTTTTGGTTTTTACATCACAATAATCTTGCACTCTCAAGATCATTTCACAAATATGCCTTCATTATATTATCAAAATATTTGAATAGAATGTATAATACTTCTCTAAACATTTGAAAATATTCACGTGAAAACACATTTATCAAAAACTTGAGGGGGGGTGATGAGATGGCTTAGTGGTTAAGGTGCTTGTTTGCAAAGCCTCAGGACCCAGGTTTGACTCTCTAGAACCCACATAAGCCAGAGGCACAAGGTGACACATCTACATAAGGTGATGAATGTGCACAAGGAGGCACATATGTCAGGAGTTCCATTGCCATGGTTAGACACCCAAGAAGGCCAATTGTCTCTTTCTTTCTCTTTTTCTCTCTCACTCTCTCTCTCTCATGAAAGTTAAACAAAAATAGGCATTTTTTTTTCATTGTAATAACGTGTTAATTAGGAAATGTTTAACACAGTAAGTCCTTTTTTGGAGTTAAATTTGATTGGTATAATCAAAAAAATGCATACAATTTATTGTTTAAAATTATAGAACATTTTTACAATTTTCATTTCATTTTGATATTGATATAAAACATCCTTTACATTTTACAACCATTTTTCTTACTGTTCTTGATGTGCCTACAAATTTTGCTTTTAATAATTTCAAATAATTAACATATCATTTTACTTATTGTTTTGTATTTACTTGTGGTTTCCCTATTGTCTATTATTTTCATTTTCTATTTTTTTCTACTTATTTGAGCTTAATCTGAGTTCATTAATGTATTTCTTGTTGTACATTTCAACTTTTCAAAAGCCATCTTCATTTTCACTCATTTGCAATATGAACAATTTTAAAGGTAGTTTTTGAATGAAACAGAGTTCTTTTTATTTTTTTTTTCTGGCTTGTTATACTTTAAAAATAACACTTCCCTTTATTCTGTCTTTCTGGACTGATTTGATGAAGATTTTTAGATTGATTATTAATATTGCTATTCTCTTCCATTTGATATGGTTTATTGATTTGCTGATTCTTATAATCAGTTGTTTTCCAATATGCTAATTATAACATGCATAAGTAGGTTTAAAAGTTTTCATTTTTATAAGCAGGCAATAGTTAAATACATAGACTAGTTTTTACAAATGTTATGAAAATTTCTGATCCATTTTTCAAATTTTTATTCTGTAGAATTCTATTTATTTTAATTGTATTTAATATTGTTGACAATTGATATTGTCCAAAATTACATGTTACATTTATCTTATTTTCCTAATTATTCTTCGCATTTCATCATTTAAGTATGTCTTTGAATTTAGTTACTTGTTATTTTGTAATTGTCAATTTACTCTTATTTTAACTTTACACAGTCTTCACTTTCTTTTGTTTAAGTTTATTTTTTTTCAAAGATTTTACTATTTGTTTATTTATTTATTATAGACAAAAAGAGAGGAAGAGAGAGAGAGAGAGATAGAGAATGGTTGCACCAGGACCTCCAGCCATTGCAAACGAATTCCAGACGCATGTGCCACCATGTGTATCTGGCTTACGTGGGACCTAGAGAATTGAACTGGGGTCCTTAGGCTTCACAGGCATGTGCCTTAACTGATAAGCCATCTCTCCAGCCCCAGCCTTCCTTTTCTACCTTTTGATTTGTGTTTTATGATACTTATATTTTAGTCTATTCTTACAAATCCCTTTCATCTCTTTGATCATCAGTTAAATCACTTGGTCAATATAATTGAACACATCTATAGTAACTTAAAATTTTTTTTGTGTGTGTGTTACTTCAAACCTCTACAGCTTATCATTATCAATTTTTTAGATTATCAATTTTTTCTACCTGTTTATATGCTTTACATTTTTTCAAATTGTATTGCAGTCATTTCTAAGTGCATTTAAAAACATATTTTACTCATTAAAGGCATAACCTTTAAAGGATCTGTTTTATTTTACTAATTAAATAGCTCCTCAATTATTATACACAAGAAAACTTTAATTAATTTGTTTGAAATATCATTTCTGTTTGTTCTTTTTTCTGGAGTTCTGTCTTTTAGTCAATAGTATATATTGCTATGGAAATAATTTATTTGGTATATATTAATGTCTACCTTTTCAGCATTCCCGATTCCTCTACTTTTATGTGACCTATCAGTTTGTAGCCCCATAACAGTGCCATTCTGCTAATCTTAAAATGTTTGAACCCACAAACGAATAAAAATACAGAAAAATCTCACAGACATCTTGTAACTATAAGCACCTCTTTTGTTTCTAGTTCTGACTTGAGTATTTCTTCTAGTTCAACACTCTGAGGTCTGTCTCATTTTTCTCGTGTACTATTCTGGGAAATACTACCAAGCAGAAATATTGGATTTTAGTGTGAACATCTCTTTCCAATAAGAATCATACTCCTCTGGTCCATTCTGTAGAAGAACTTTATATTTAAAGAAGGCTGACACAAATTAATATATTGTTTCCAGAAGTAAATTTTTGCTTTTGTTATTCATCTTGATTAATGTCACTTGAGCAATTAATGTAATCTCAATAAAAAGCTGAAATAAAAAAATGTAACTGCCGGGCGTGTGACGCACGCCTTTAATCCCAGCACTCAGGAGGCAGGGGTAGGAGCATCATCATGAGTTCGAGGCCACCCTGAGACTACAAAGTGAGTTCCAGGTCAGCTTGTGCTAGAGTGAGACCCTACCTGCAAAAACCAAAAAAAAAAAAAAAAAAAAAAGGAAGTGATTCTTGTAATTTTTTTAGTATTTGTCTTTCAAATCTGATAATTTTATAAAATATCCATGAATATTTCCTGACCCACTTTTGTTAGAATCCTAAGCATAGATATAATAGATATGTCCTGATTCACATAAAGTAGTATTTAACTAAAAATTGCAAAATAGCTTGTTTAATACCTCGTCTATCAATGGCCTCCAATCATAGCTCCACAGTACTACTGTTACAGTGGCTGTTTAAAACTGTGCATGTTATTATGCTATGCCATATTAAAGAAACATTTAGTAATTACTTACTATTATAATATTATGTGATATGACAGTAGATATCCCTATTATGGAAAAATGCCTCCTTGTTCAACATCATACCTTTACTCCTCTCTAACTTTTCCTCTTCTTATACATCTGGTATACTTGAGCAATGCTAGTGATCCTTGAAGCCTCACAGTTTCCTGTGCTAAGCTAGTATTTATCCTTTATTACTTAATCTTAGTAGAACTTTCTGGTTTTAATGCTTATTTGCGTAGAGTTCTTCATTCATTGAATTTTAAGCTACTTGAAGCTATTCATATTAATGAATAGCATCCTATTCTCCAGTAACCATCAGCAATTCTAGTATATCTATGATAAAAGGGAGGTGGAGACAGGAGAATCTACCAGAAGCTTGTGGGCCTCATGAATGAAGAGGTGAACAATAAAAAACAATTTCTCAAATAAGGTGGAAGGCGAAGACTGACACCTGTATGTTGCTCACATGTATGAACACACACATACACACCCCCCAAATAAAAATAAAATATCTTAATTTTGCAGTTATTTGATAGGATACAAGTAAATATGTTTAGATTATATATGTTAAAAAATCAAATAAAACCATTCCCCTCCAGTAATGCAGTGATATAGTTTAATAAAATAATTAAATGTGAAACTTGGTCAGACATTGTGGTGCATTTCTTTAATCCCAGAACTCCAGAGGCAGAGGTAGAAGGAGAATTGTTATGAGTTGTACATAGTGAGTTCTAGGTCAGCATGGACTACAGCAAAACCCTACCTCTAAAACCCAAAAATAATAAAAAATAAGTAAATTAAAAAAGTGACACTAAAGTTAACAATGTGGTGAATTACATTGACAGAAAGTTTACTTGCACTGTGAAAGCCTATGTCTTAGCTGTAGAGAGCACATTCCTGAACATTTATGCTTAATTCGTGGAACTAAGATGATGATTAGTGACTTACTGAACTTTGTGTGCAGATTAACACATTGCTATCCAAAAAATGATAATTACTTTCATTTAGCTAGATATAGATAATTATCCTTCAGTATTTTGTTGAATCCATCAGATAATATATTAATGCATACACATGCCAATTAGAATTCTTGTCTAATGTAAATTTCTTGGCAGGCATACATGAAATGCAGGTAATTTAAAAATTAATTAGATTACATAGATTGGAGGTTACCACATAGTGCTATAAGATAGTTAATAAAACTATTAATGTAGTGGAGCAGACTGATATATCCTTTCACAGTTACGTCTTTGTGACAAGTGCAGTTAGAATTTTAACAAAAAGAAATATTAATAAAATACATTTTTATTAAGTTTGGTCATCATATCTTACATTGGGCTAACTTGTTCATCCCATGTATCTTCTATGTTGTAGCCTTTGATCTATATCTGAAATACAGATGATTTGAAGTAGCAATTTACAAGTTCTCTTTTCAGAAGTAACTTGGAGAAAAATATTGTTCAATTTAAGATCCAGGAAACACAGATTCTGATGCAACCAATAAAATGACCTTCAATCAACCCTATCTTTGTTTTCCTGACTGATACTGTCAAAAATATTGTGAGCAATAAAAAGAGAATGATCACACAGACAGATAAGAAATAGTAAGGTCTTAAAATAAATAACCATATGCTCTAGTTTCTGAGAAAGAAATTTGGCTTTTCAGATAGAGTAGAGAAAATCTTTAAGGAAGTAGGGCATGACGGAGAAAAAAAAAAGAAATAGGTAAGAATATATAAAAAACAAATTTAAACATATAAATTTCATGAAATGTGTCATAATAAAGAAAATACATATTATTCAAAGTCACAAATTTCCCTTATCCCTTCTCACAGTGTCCAGCACCATCTTATGCTTCATTTTAAAATATATTGACTCTTTATGCTGCAATGGCTCTCATCTTTCTAATGATCAAATAAGATCTATCCACCTGTCATTATAGATAAACTTAAAAAGCTTGCTGCATTACTGATTTGTTTAGCTATAACTGCATGTTTTGAAGAATTACACTTAAGACTGTTATAGAGTTCATTGATCTCATATATTTTACTAGCTTCAGGCGCTATCTGTTAATTCTTGTGTAAATGATTGATATATTTTCAAAGTATTTAGGATATGTCCTATTTTTTTTTAATTTATGGAGAATGTAGAACCTGAGTTGGTATTTTAATTAGAGCCCCTTTGCAAAAACATCAGAGCTGTGCATGGCAAATCTGTAAATTCAGTCTTTGTCAGTAGATATGTGAAACTGAATTCTATGGTAATTTCATTTTATAACCATGGAATTATACATTTATAAAGTGAAATAATAATAACTAATAGCAATAATAATAAATACAAAAGTAAGGCATTTTCCCATGTTTGGAGTTGTTGCTCCAGAAAGCAATAAAAACAGGATGTTGGCTGACCAACACACAGTAGGGAATGATGTTCATGATAAACAAGGAAACTAATTTGGCACTGAGTGAATTAAGGACACAATAAAGGTAAGGGGAAAAACATGGCAGGTTCAGGGGAGGTTTCATTCCTGTCAAGTCAAATATTCCAGAGTCATCATCACTGTATTCAGTGGGGAAGCTAGCTCTGAAAACATTCTTTTTCTTTTAAATTTATTTGATTTTATTCATGTGAGATCGAGAAAAAGGCAGATAGAGACAATGGGCATGGTAGGGTTTCTAGCCACTGCAAATGAACCCCAGACACATGCCCTACCTTGTGCATCTGGCTTTATGTCCGTAGTGGGGAATCAAAGGTCTTTTGGGTTTGCAGACAAGAGACATAACTACTAAGCCATCTCTCCAGCCCCAGTGTGTTCTTGAGGTCAAGGCCATGGGTGAGGAGATGTGCTCATGAATAATGATCATGACAGTTAAATGTAGGTTATAAATTATTGAATTGGAGAATATTAATCCATAGCATTAGAAAGATTGTTTTGGGTCTATTGAATGCACTAGTGTGTAGGGTTAGAGTAATGTTGAAGAACTGGGTCAGTGAACTCCTTAGTTCTTTCCAAGTCTTCCAGACAAAGGACAAACAGATGACTGCAACATGATCCAGCAGTGAAAGGAATAACTTGATAGCATCTGCCTCACATGTGACTTTGATTTTAGGCATCACAAATGTAATCAGAGTGTAGCTGATTCTTCCAGGCTGGACATGTCCACTGCCATCCTGAAGCAGAGCAGCTGTGATCACCTTCCTCAAATCCACTCGCGATGGGACCTAGAAGGTCCCAACACTCAACACTGGTGGATGAGAGCAGCTGGATGTGTCAATCCATGACCAGAGACGTCACACGATGGTCTAAGTCCACAGTTCTCTTTTGCATTGTCTCTGGGGATGGGCTTTCTCACTGGAACTGTAGGTTCCCTTTAATCTCACTGTTTCACCAAGCTAGACTTGGGTCTGTTGGTGGCTTCTTTCTGGGGAACATCACATTTTTTCCTAGGTAAAGTCACACAATACCCATAATTTCATCAACTTTATTTTTTATGCTAAGCAAAATGATTGTGGAATAAATCTCCAGGAAAGAAGCCACATCTATATTGGACATTCTAGAAGGCTTATTAACTAGTTATTGTGGGGACTTGTCATGATACAGGTCCATAGCCAAATTTTCTGGGGCTATCTTAGCCTCTTAAATAGCCATTCATTACCTACATCGGTGTATAATCTAGTGTCCTTATACCTATTATGTAAATTCTTAGGAGTGTATCAACAGACCCCTACTTTCTATCAACTTCAAAGCTACGATGGCATCAGAAAGCATCTGAGGCCTATGGCTGAGATTTCCACGCTGTGTTGTAACCTACGTACCTGCAGTGTCTTTGAAAATTGTCATGATTTATGACTTCCTTTGTTCTCTTACAGTAGAATCAGCAAACACTTAACATGTTGGAACATGGTATTTGGGGTAACTTGAATCTGTGTTTCTGGGCCATAGTCACTAATAATTTTCTACAGAATCAACAAGTTTTTTACTGTCTTTGAGGTGAGAGCTATATCATTTGTGTCATACATACCCACAGATTTAAAAAAAAAATCAAATTCACTTATCCTCAGGGAGAAAAACTAAGTACAATGGATCTACGTTACAAAGCAACACCAGCTCAGAATATTCAAAAATTTAAATATTGATCTCCTTTATATAAAAAAAAAAAAAAAAAGAAAAGAGCTACATGTAACTGAATGGTCAAGTGAAGTCTGCATGATCATCTGTCAAGGACAGTCTAGGAGAGATTTCTGGTGTCTTGGGAATAACTTTTTTCCCTTTCCACTCAATCAATCATGTAACAGAAATAGAAAAAAAAATCATGATTTAGTTAAATGAATGCCTTTTTTCTCTTTTTCACTCCTTTTCCTGTCTTCTTTCCTTTCCCTTCCCTCTCTCCACTTCTCTGCAGCTTCTCCTTCATTATTCCTTTCCTGCTTTCATTATTTTCATTGAGTGTCAGGCTTCACATTTCTTGCAGTGACTAAGAAATTGGGGAGGCATTCAGTGATTTTTAGGTGCTATAATTTTAGTGTACAGACAGGAACTAAAAAGCTGGATCTGCATAACTTTCAATGAATATGGTCACAGGTGCATGGAAGCAGAGAGAAAGACACAAAGACAGCTTTACAAAGGAGAAAATGGTAGAATTGCACCACTAGGAAGAGGATTTTGATGGTTTTGCAAAAAAAGGGAAAACAGACTTTAGTAACCAGGCAAAGCATTTACATAGATTTGGAGGCACAATAAGAGCAGACATAGGAAATGTCCAATGAGCTTTGGTAGAGCGCTTTCCATGTAGGAGGAGGGAGTGGGGCCAGTGGGTTGAGAGGAAGGTGAGAAGCCACTGGAAGAATTTGTTTATTGGGCTGGAGAGATGGCTTAGCGGTTAAACGCTTGCCTGTGAAGCCTAAGGACCCCAGTTCAAGGCTCAATTCTCCAGGACCCACATAAGCCAGATGGACAAGGGGGTGCACACACCTGGAGTCATTTGCAGTGGCGTGCCTATTCTCTCTCTCTCTCTTTTACCTGCCTATTTCTGTATCTCTCTCTCTCTTGAATAAATAAATAAAATATTTAAAAAAAGAATTTGTTTATTGAGATTCCTTGATATACACTCTGTAGTCATAGACTTTAGGTTTTATTTCTTAGTTTTTTTTTTTTCCATTGTTTGTTAGTACATGAGTTAAGTGTGATATTAACCTCCACCAAGCTCCTTATAAATTCCATTTTCATCTACTTTCTCTTGTTTTGTCAATGAAGAATATCCTTTTATCTCCCTGATATCTCTCTCTCTTTCTTCTTTTTCTTTTTTTTTTTTTTTTTTTTTGGTTTTTCAAGGTACGGTCTCACTCTAGCCCAGGCTGACCTGGAATTAACTATGTAGTCTCAGGGTGGCCTTGAACTCATGGCAATCCTCCTACTTCTGCCCCCCGAGTGCTGGGATTAAAGGCGTGCGCCACCACACCCGGCTCTCTCTCTATTTCTATTTATGCTTTCTGCTCTCTTTTGATAAAGCTGTAACTTCTATTTAGCTCAGTCATCTCACCCAGCACTCTTCATGACTCATTGTCCTTCACTTGTCCTTCATTTTGGGGAACTTACATGCAGCATTAATTCATAGTTTGGCTGACTGAGATGTGTTGTTGGGTCTTGTGTTTAGGAGTTTCTTCCCAGTGTGACGGATCAATAGCATGAACTGTCCATCTTTGACTGCAAGCTCCCTGACCAGCCATTACCCGTGTCTTCACTGCCGAGACCTAGTTGAAGAGCAATGGATGAGTGTGCATGACACGTGTGTGAAAGACAGACAGCATGAACTCCTTCCTTCAATTGACGGAAATTGAATGGATAACATCAGGACATGATTCAATTTTGGGCTGGGGATGTAGCACAGTAGCAGTCCACACATTTATCATCCCTAAAGCCCTAGGTTCAAACCATAGTACTGCAAACAAGCAAATATATATATCTCCAGCCAAAGGCTGAGGCCATAGCTCAGTGGGTAAAGTTTTTACCTGATAATCATGAGGACTAGATTCAGATTCACACTTCTCATGTAAAACTCCTCACTCTTGTGGTGAATGCCTGTGTTCCCAGACTGGGGAAGAAAAGCCAGAAGGATCCTGGAGGCTCACTAGCTCACCAGTCTAGATTAATTGCTGAGCTCCAGGTCAGTGAGCCCCTGTTCAAAAAGAGTGTGATAGCATTCCTCAAGCAACACCTGATGTTGTCTTCTGGCCTCCCCGTGCATGTATTCCTCCACTCCAGACACAAAGATGCACATACATATATACTCACACACACAAAAATCCAATCATCTTTCTCTCTGCTGGCTATGTTAGACAATTTATAGTATTGCTAATTATCAGTTCTAATTAAAACAAACTAGGTCGCATGCTATGGTTCTGTATTTTCAGCATCTCTGTCTATAAGACAGGTATAAGGGACATGCTGCAAAGCTGTTCTGAGAGTCCACAGCACACTACAAGTACAACAAATATTCCCCAGCCTCGGGAGGAATGAAGAGAGATATCTTCTGCAAGAGTGGCAGGACAAGATCTTTGAAGGTGGAACTGTCTGAGCTAAGGCTGTGGAAGTTCAAAAACATTTTGACAGGTGGAGATGGAAGGATGTAAAAGCAGAGAGGCAGTAAGTTAAAAAGCAGAAGTACCACAGGCTCCTGGAAAATCTCTCAGTTGTACAGTTTAGGATGTAATATAACTGGCTCAACGGCTTCTTAGAGAGAGGAGAGCCTACGTTCTTATCTCTTGGGGGCGGGTGGGATATGAAAATGAAAATCCTCATTTTGAACCTAGGAATGAAACATTGAAAAATATGATTAGGATATAATGATCAGTATTTAAACTTAGGAAGATATTTTAACAAATTAGGAAAGAGGTAATAATGGAGGAATATTAGAGCTTATGAAGTTACAGCGATATTTGCTCAGTATACAATAACTAGGAGGATGCCTAATGGGAGAGAGGTGATAGTGATTGAAGCTGGTAAGGAGGACATGATCGATCCTGGCTGATTGCCTTTTATTTGAACAGTTATTAATCTATAGTTATCTGGTCTTTGAATAAATATATTAGGTCCAAATTGAAAAGAAACATAAAAAGGAAATAACTTTCTCTATGTGTCTTGTTAAGAGATTTAATTAACTGGGTTAGTACATAGGAGATGATTTTTATTTTAATTATTTTTTAGAAAAAATATGTTTATTTATTTATTTGTAAGCACAGAGAGAACAGAGACCGAGAGAACGGGCAGGCCAGGGCCTCCAGCTGCTGCATATGAATTCCAGATGCACGCACCACTTTGTACATCTGGCTTTACATGGTTACTGGAGAACCGAACTTGGGTCATTAGCTTTCCAGGCAAATGCCTTAACTGCTAAGTCATCTCTCCAGCCCAATGATGATTTTTGAATAATAAAAATAAATCAGGTTTCAACAGGATAAAAGCCAAATTAATGAAAAATACTCAGTTGGAGGTATAACAATACTAAACATTAAAGTACAGTATATATAATATTAATAAAGACAGCATGGTACTGGCACCCCAAAATTAATATATGTTTCAATGAGAAAGAATATAGGATCCAGAAATTCACCCACAAAACTCTGACTACCTAATCTTTGACAAACAGGCCAAGAATATTTAGTGCAACAAAGATAACATATTCAACAAACAGTGCTGGGGAAACTGAATTATCCACCTGCAGACAAAATAAAATTCGATCCTGACCCCTCTCCCTGAACAAACATCAAATCAAAATGAGGCCGGGTGTGGTGGCGCATGCCTTTAATCCCAGCACTTGGGAAGAGGTAGAAGGATCGCCGTGAGTTCAAGGCCACCCTGAGACTACATGGTTAATTCCAGGTCAGCCTGGGCCAGAGTGAGACCCTACCTCAAAAAATCAAAAAAAAAAAAAAAAAATCAAAGTGAGTCAGGGACCTTACTCTAAAACAGGAAACAGAGAATGGACTGCAGGAAGAATAGGAAGCATGCTCTAAGACAAAGGCCTAGGCAAGAACTTCCTGAACAAGACATCAATAGCCCAGGAAATAGCTCCAAGAATCAAGAAATAGAACTACATGGAATTAAAAAGTTTCTGCACAGCTAACGAAGAAAGCAAAGCAAATTGCTAACCTGCAGAATGGACGAGAATATTTGCTGCCTGTACTTCATAGGGTGAAGTAGCCTAATAACCATAATTTGCAAAGAACTGCAAAAATTAACATAAAAATCATTTGCCAAACACCAAATGGGCTAATGAAGCAAACCAATGGGCAACATGTACTGAAGAAAATGTTCAACATCCCTGGCTATCAGAAAAATGAAAATGTCAACAACTTTAAGGTAACACCTCACCCCAGCCAGAATGGCTACCATCAAGAAAACAGAAATTCTGGTGAAGATGGGGTGACAGAGAAACTCTCATTCATTGTTGGTGGAGTGCAAACTCATGCAACCATTATAGAAATCAGTATGGAGGGTTCTCAAAAGATTGGATACAGACTCCTCTTAGACCCGTCTATACCGCTCACATTTCACATTCTGTGACAGAGATAATCATATATCCTTTTGACTGTAGCTCTATTTACAGCAGCTAAGAATTGGAAATAGCCTAGATTCCCAGTGACAGATGAATGGATAATGCAAATTGTTTACATAGAAACAATGTAATTGTATACAGCCATATAGAAAAAGAAAACTATGAAATTTGCAGGAAAATGAGTGGAAAGATTCATGTTAATGAAGTGACCCAAACTTAGAAAGAACAAAACCACATATTCTTTCTGATATGTGGGCCTTGGCTTGGAATACATACATACATACATGTGTGTGTGTGTGTGTGTGTGTGTGTGTGTGTGTGTGTAACAAATGTGAATAAAAACAAAGTAGGAATTACCTAGAAGGGAGGAGAGGAGGTATGGGCAAAAGAATACATGTGACATGGATACAGAAAGAGGAAAAACAAAGGGTTCGATGGAACTTAGGGGAAGAGGGGAGGAGATAGAGGTAAGGATGGTGTTGCAGTCAGGATCACATTGCTGGTAGAAATCACCAATCCAAGAGCAGTTTTTGGGGAAAAAAAAGGTTTATTTTGGCTTACAGACTAAAGGGAATGCTCCATGATGTCAGGGAAAATGATGGACATCCACCCCTTGGCCAACATCAGGTGGACAACAGGAACAGGAGAGTGTGCCAAACACTGGCAAAGGGTCACTGGCTAAAAATACCCATAAGCCCACCCCCAACAATACACCGCCTCCAGGAGGCTTTAATTTCTAATTGCCATCAGCTGGGGAGGCTAACATTCAGAAGACTTAAGTTTATGGGGAACACCTGAATTAAACGACTACATATGGGAATCAACCAAAACAAATTGTATCTGAAAATGCTGAAAATTTTGAAAAATAAAAATTTATATAATGAGAATGAGATAGCTCATTTCCTTTGACAATCTTAACCTAAGAAGATGGTCAAATCTATGTGACTGTCTATATGGCTTTATCATCTGTCATCACCCATCATCTGTTTATCTATCATCTACTCATATGTCCATTCTTTATCATCTATTAATCTATCACCTGTTGATATATTAGTTGTCATCTGTTGATTTTATTTATATGTCTACTTTCTAGCTATCTATTTAAATATCTGTTTACCTACCTATATCTAAAGCACAGTAAAGTTATAGGACCATGTAAAGGGACATTTCATATTAAAGCTTAGGGAAAATAAAATCTGTAGCAAGTGACCACAGATATCAAACATAGTAGGAGGCTGAGTAAAGTAGACACTGGAAATTGTTAGAAATCGTCTGTTAGATTTTCCTACAAAGAAGTCATTCCTCTCCGCCCCATTGCTGGGGAGCCTTCAGTCAAGTGATCAGGTCAGCAAGCAGATCAAAAAGGCTGAGGAGTGACAGGGGCTTAAAAATTCCAGAGAAATGTAGATGTGTTAAAAAAATAGAAGGAAAGGGCCACAAGCACTCCTATAAGTGAAAGGGTATTTGCTAAAGTGGGATTAAAATGCAGTGATAGAGCGGGCGTGGTGGCGCACGCCTTTAATCCCAGCACTCGGGAGGCAGAGGTAGGATGATCACTGAGAGTTTGAGGCCACCCTGAGACTACATAGTGAGTTCCAGGTCAGCCTGGACCAGAGTGAAACCCTTCCTTGCAAAACCAAAAAAAAAAAAAAAGCAAGCAGTGATATTTCAGAGCTAGAATACTTATTTTGCATAATGAAACAATAACCCCTAAATAATTCTATTACCTACACAAAGCAAAGTGTTCATTCTAAAAATATCCATACTTATCCTGCCAAAATTTGCAGCATTCAGATTTTTGTTTCATCGTGAGTACACCAGAGTTTGTGCCCTAATGTTTTAAATGGAATGTTAAGGTGATAAAAGTGCCTTAATAAGCACTTAAAAGTACTCTGCGACTCTAAATGGATATTCAAATATAAAGCACATCTATTTTCTTACAGCAACTACTGGGTTGAGGTGCTGAACAGATATACAACTCTGTAAAAGCACTTTTCAGAGTCTTCATAACATCAGGAGACAGGATTTTAGTCCTGCTGCCTCAGTAGACAATTAATCATTGGCAGTCACTTTGGTTAAGAAGGGAGTCTAATTTTCAAACACTCCTTTCCTCACCTTCAACTAGTTACAATGTCACTCTATGTATTAAGTCATAAATATTTCATGCTGGAAATTTGTCAAGAGAGGAAAAAAAGCAATATGTACATGGCTATTCCCTGAGGTGTATTTTCTAATAGCTAAAGTATCTTACAATAAGGAAATTAAATAAATTGTACTGCATTAATGTGGTAGCATATTATACTACCTTTAACCTAATGGTGAAAAAAAATGTGACAGTTAAATATGATGATTTAAAGTTCCATTAAAGAACAGGTTACAGACTGTCTTGGACATTACAATTTATACCATGAAAAGTACAATGCCATAGAAAATCTTTGCAAGACAATATGCAAATGTGAGTATTAATGTTTCCATGCTGCACAAGTAGGCCAAGGCTTGTTTTCTAGATTTATAGGATATTTGTTTTGTTCAGTATTTACTTTTCTTTGCATTAAGGGAAGACATTGGTGTCAAAGGCACTGCTGCTGTGTTCTCAAATGATCCAACTACATCCAGGGAAGCTACAAAATTAACAGTCAGACTGTATGGCATTTCTAGGAAATACATCTTGCATATTTTAACATGATATTAAGATAGCATTTTGATGTTATTTTCATTATAGTATATTCAACAATGAGTTAATCGAATATATTTGTGTAAAATGAATTTAGAAGTCATTTTCTCTAGTGCTTCAGGAATGGTCCCCGTGATTTCCGATTTATCACCGAAAAATCCCAGGCCTTATGATTTTCTGGAAGTTCAAATTATGCTCCAGCGTGACTACAATTGTCCAGCACAAAAATTCTCATTTCACAGTTGGTTGTTAGGCTTGAGTTCCCTCGAGACAGAACCCTTGGATAGCTTTGTGTGATTCTGTCTTTCTTGAAACTAAATTCATTTTCACCCCAACAAAAAGTTCAAATAAATCTAATTAGAAGCAAAACACAAATACTTCCTTTGATCTAAACAAAACTGTATGTCCTGGATCTCCTGTGCCTCCTAGCTTTTAAAATGTATTGTTTAGCTAATGGGCCTTTGGTTGGTCTGGAGCTACCTATGGCAATATAGAGAATTTGAGAGCTCTGGAAACCCGTCTCTAGTGAGAAAGGCTATCTAGCACTCCCATAATGATATGGCCTTTCTCTACCTGTCCTTTTTTCAAACAAACATTTGTTATTTTCAATGCCATACTGTTGGGAACTCCATTTCAGTAATGATAGATATTTGATTCATTCAAATGACATTCACAAAACCAGTGAAGCCATGTGACCAGAACTAAGTGAAACCTGTTGATTTTATACCACTTTCCTTCTTCAGCGTTTAACTGTATCTCGTTACTTTTTCAACTTCTATGATTATCTTCTAGAATATAATGAAGTCATGGACACTTGCTATTTTTAAACTTGGAAGGACTTAAGATGTCACTGTCCTCAATTCTTTTTACCATGAAGAGGTCATGAGGGGCAGACAAAATATCTTCCTTGGACACTGTAGTTATATAGACGTGAAGTAAGATTTTAAGATTTTTTATTGTTGTTGTTGTTGTTTCTTAGTTCAGTTGTCTCTCTGATCCATGCTAGTCTTCTCCAACATTGATCCCAATGTTCTTCTCCAGCCTAATGTATTCATATGCCAAGCTCTTATGTTGCCTTAAAGGAGACTTCGATTCAGTGTTTTCAGTGTTTTGTGTGTGTGTGTGTGTGTGTGTGTGTGTGTGTGCTTTATGCCTGAACTTCTACAGCTTTCTGCAATATATTTTAAAAATTCCTCCTTAGTGTATGATTAGCTTATATGGTCATATGAGATTTATGGTTTGATTTTCTAAGTAGGTATAAAATTTTAAACATACACAGAGATTCTAAGGAAATGTAGCATCATTTTTCCTTTCAAAATTGTTCTTTTTAGTTATATATGAACAGGAGGGCAAAAATCTCAATTTTCTAAACAGTGTTCGTGTACAAGAGGTCACAGTTAAGGTTACCTTGAGAGTTCTAATTCTGAATCTCCTGAATTTTGTGGGTTTAAATCATAACTTTAATGCTCCATTAATGCAGGATTTTTTTTTACACCAAATTGTTTTATGTCTTTTATTTTGCACTAATGGACATTGTGTTGATTTCTGTGACTATCAAGAAAAGTTCAGTCTTCTGGTAAACTTCTGAGTTTATGTTTAACTTTTAAAATCCTTTCCTTTGAGACTGAAGTAATTTTTAATCTTTTATATCAATAGGCATTTAAAAAAATTTACAGAAAATGCCATATAATGTTATTTTTGAATTTAACATAATGTTATGCTTTCTGAAAACTGAAAATATTATTTGTTTCAGTGTTTTAGTAGTCATTAAAGTTTCATTAAGTACTAGGTTTATAATTTTGTAATCTTTATCTCAATCATACTTTGTTATGTAACTTCTTTAACTCAAAAATTTAAAAATTTATTGGTGAAAATGCCCATTAAAAATTATAAGCTGGGGAAATGGCTTAGCGGTTAAGGTGTTTGCCTGAGAACCTAAGGATCCCAGTTTAATTCCCCACGAACCACATAAGCCAGATGTTTGCAGTGGCTGGAGGCCCTGGCACTCTCTCTCTCTCTCTCTCTCTCTGTCTCTCAAGTAAATAAATAAAATATTTAAAAACCTTTTTGTTTTTTGGTTTGGTTTTTTGAGGTAGGGTCTCACTCTAGCCCAGGCTGACCTCGAATTCACTATATAGTCCCAGGGTGCCCTTGAGCTAATCCTTCAACCTCTGTCTCCCAAGTGCTGGGATGACACCACACCTGACTCTAAAAATATTTTTGTATAATCAGTCAAAAATCTCAGTTGTTCAGGCTGGAGAGATAGCTTAGTGATTAAGGTGCTTGCCTTCAAAGCCTAATAACCCATGTCTTTCCAGATCCACATAAGCCAGATGTACAAAGGTGAGGCAAGTGCAAGGTCACACATGCACACTAGGAGGCATAAGTGTCTGCAGTTCAATTGCAGTGGCTGAGGTTCTGGTGAGCCAATTCTCTCTCTCTCTTGCATTTCCTCTCTTGCTAAAAAAAAAAAAAAATCACAACTTAGTTGCTCAATACATTTTATTGAATTAAATAGTCCCCTAAATTTTAAAAAATTACTGTGTTTAGGATGACAGTGATGACTCACTGGGTAAAGTGCTTTGGGAACTCAAATTTGTACCCCCAATACCTACATAAAGTTGGGTGTAGTGGCCAGTGTCTGTAATTCCAGCACTAGGAAGGCAGAGACAAGAAAGTATCCTAGGCTTGTTATTTAGTTCTTCAATGAATCAGTGTTCAGTGAGAGAGCATGTCTCAAAATGTAGGATAGAGTAGGCAAGCAAAGAAATGTGGCATCAGCCGCTAGCCACCATGCAATTGTACAAACATATTCACAAGCATACTCATGTGTACTTGTATACATGTGAGCACACATGCACAGATACCACATATACATATAAATTCAAACTTAAAAGAATTCATTGAGCTTAATCTCTATACAAAAATATATCTTCTTAAAATTGTGAGATAGCAGACACTTATTAATTCTGTGGATTCTTCTTGCACTGATTATTATCCTGGAGTGAATTATTAGGAAAAAAAGAAGTGACTTGGTAATCTGAAGGCCGGATTGTAAACTTAGCATAAGAAAAATGGCATTTGGAATACTACTCAAAACCTGTAGCTATAATGAAAATGGCTCCCTAGAGCTTATGTAATGTGCTTATTATTTTAGTATCACATATATATCTCCAAAATAGGACTGATTGAAGCTAATTCTCATACATATTTTATATTTATAATTTTATTCAAGAATGCAGTCCTCTTTGGACATATTAAGTTATGTGTTAACTTTTCCTGAGGAAATGTAAGCCAACATCTATTAACTCCAGTTAGGGCATTAAAGTCACACCAAAATAAGCATTCTACCCAAGTCCATCTTGGTGAACCTATGAGATTAGTGGGCTTATGTCAGCATGTGAAGGGTGACTTACAGGACACTCATGACCTCAAAACAGCTGCATCACCACAAAGTCCCATACCATGTACGATAACATCATGGAAGCTGCATCAGGTGTTAATTTTCCACTTCTTTTTTAAAAAAATTATTTATATTTTATTAGTTATGCACATAATGTGAATACATTCATTTTGGTGTTGGTGCCATCCTTAGCCTCCTGCCATCCTCTGGCTTCCAAAGGGACTCTTCTCATTGGGGAATGTGGGTCATGCATTGTGGGTGTAGCCATCAGTTATGGGGAAGAGGCAATGTCTTTGCATAATGACCCAACTTGTGGCTCTAACACTCTTTCCGCTCCCTCTTCCGCAAATTTTCCTGAGCCACGTTGAGTTCATTTTAGTTCAACCTCAGTGATGAGGTCTTGGGAGCCTCTGTGCCTCTGGATCTCTGGTTTGGTAGGAGTTGAGTGTTCTCTGTGTCTGTCTCCTTCACCCTTGTGTTGGTGCCGGGTTCACCAAGAAAGCAGCACTCTTGATCATTTCCCGGTCACTCTATGGTTTCAGCTGGGGCAGTGGTGAGGTGCGATGGGCTGATTCTCTCCTCAGGGTTTGGGGTCCATCTTCCTTTCCCCACCAGGTGAGGTGTGTTTTGACCAACACCATCTTTGTTTAGCAGATGCCATCTTCAGTTTTCCACTTTTTATATGCTTCATCATTTCCCAAGATCACTTGCAGCTAGGAGAGGGACAGAAAGCAGTAATGGTGCAAGCCCAGAAAAGAGTCTTGTAACCTACCTCTCACTGTTTTATTAGGGAATGCTAATAGCTCCAGTATTATGATTTCATTGTCAAGGGAAGGTTATTTTAACTCCAAAATGGGATGATGATGGGAAGATCCTGGTGTACTTGGAGGAAAAACCTACTACATCATAAGTATGTAACATCTTGAGACATTAGCATTAATAGTAACAGATGGCTCATTTGAAATAACTGATGATGTCCAATGAACAAGAAGAATTTCTAAACAGTAAGTTATTAACGTTGCTCGAATGCTTCTTTTGGGCCATAATCCTTCATTCTGTTTCAGTTCTCAAAGGGTTATGCTTATTTTTAATTGTGAAACTTAATATTTGGATTAGTAAACTGTCTTGACAGAAGGAATACAGAATACAGGAGCATAAAAAGCTAAAACTAAAATGGTTATAAAAGACATATTGAAAACTTATTAGCAGGACATTATCTACTCTATTTGAATATGTGCATGCTTTCTAAACTTCAAGTCTATTCTCAGGTATAGAGTCAACGGAGCTGTGTGGTAATATCCACCAAAATTGGTGCACAAAGTTGTTTTGAGCAGAGTATATCAGAACACAAAAGGCTCACTTTGGCTACCCCTAATGCCTGAATTTATTCATTGACAATAAATTCAAAATCTACATTGGTTTCATGCTCGGCAGTTTTTCAAGCTCTCCAATTTCTCTTCTATAGTTGGCTAATGACACATAGGTTCTTTTATTCCAATGTAAAGGAGTGTTATTGACTCTCAGATCATATCTTACACATTGCACAGTAACTGTATCTCTGAGTACAGATAAATGTAGGCTACAGAGTGGCTAGAATAGAGGTGAAGATGCTTCAGTAGCATATAAGGAGTTTAAAGGCCTTACTGGAGGCAGCGGCAAGGAGCTGACACAGATCATCGAGTCTCTGCAGTGCTTTGAAATCCCAACCCAGTGGAGAGGTACTCAAGGTGAGCAGAGCCTGCATACTAGGAGGTTTGAGCCTCAGGGATGAGTAAACCCTAGAATCAAGGTATAAGACTAAGTCCAGACCACGTAATGGATGGAAAGACAGCAATTTAAATAGAACAAGCTAAGGTGTTGGTCTCCTTCCATCTTTTTTTGACACAGGCCCTCTCTAGTTCTGGTTTTGCTACTGTGTGTGTCACATTAGTGGGTCTAAAAATCTTCTGGTTCTTTCCTTTGCCTTGCATTGCTATAGGCATTCTGGGATTGAACTGGCTTTGCATGTGCAATAGGGAGGATTGGACATGGGTAGGCATGCTTGCATGGAAGTGCATTTATCCACTAGTCAATCCCTCCAGCCCTAACCAGAATATTCTAAAAAATACAATAAAAATATTTTTGAATCATATAGACTTAGGTTAAGTACAGGTCTAATATTTAATCAAAGTTGCTTTAGGGTTTCAGGTATGAAGCTTGAGACCCCACTATAAAATTGTTTTAAAGCTTAAGACCTGTGAATGAAATCCCCATGGCATACAATATATAATTAGGTAATTGCTGCAATTTTTTATTTGTTCACATTTATTTAAAAGTTCAAATTTCTAATAATCTCAGAGCTAGTTGTCGAATTTATTTCTAGTTCTAAAGCCCACAATTTCCCCAAGATTTTTCTGCATTTTCCTACTGTGATTTTTCTCAAGGAAATGTTCTGTGCTACAACAATGTGAGGAAATTATTATAGAATGGTATATTAAGAAGCCTGATGAGAAAATATGAACTATTGTTAATTACTTTCAGCTTGACTCTTTTTTGCAGCCTGGATCAGGGAGAAAATATTTCAAATTTTAATTCATTTGAACTCTCAATGGCCTCAAAACAACTTATCTTGCCAGTGCCAGATGTTCTCCACAGCAATTTTGATTTAACAGTTGATATTTATTTCATGAAAGATCAGGATCTGATGACTTGCAATTTAGTTAAAAGAAGGAGAAAAAAAGTTTTTTTATTTATTTTTTATTTTTTTTAAGAGCTAGCAAGGAAGAGTAATAGAGATGAGGCAGAGAGATGGGGAGAAAAGAGAGCAAGAGGGAGAGGAAAAAGAAAGGTAGTGGTTTACATAAATACCTTGGTGACCATCATCCTGACTCTGATGGAGTCCCAGGTAACACTTCATTCATTTGCATAAATGTGTGTTGTCCTCTGCATCCTGACAAATGAGAAGAGTTTGACCATTTTCTTTTTTTAGCATACTCTTTCTCATTCTTGAAAACTGTTATGATTTTTTTTTTTTTTTTTTTTTGGTTGAGGCCCCAGGTCTCCAGCAGGTAGATTTTAAATCACTGTAATGTCTCTTTCAACTTGTTTATTGAAGCAGAACAAACACACGGTTTGTTTAAAAGATGGTGCAGATTATTTGTGTTGCCTCATTCTAAGTACTAATAAAATTCTTTGCTATAACTTGGATGAGTTAAAACCCATGCATCCGAGTTGATGGCACCGAGGGAAGAGACGACTAAGGTACAGAGCTGAAGACTGGACAGAGACCACTCCCTCCCCGCAGGCTCTCGAGGAGTGGGTTCCCCTGTGGACATGCTTTGCAAATCAACACAGAGGATGTTTTCAGATTGATGAACTATTCTCCACCTATATTCCTAGGACGATTAAGCAAGTGGAAATCTATTAAAGTTCTCTCAATTCTGTAAATACACTTTTAGTTGGCATGACACCTTAATACATGTGAATTCAATAGTGTAGTTTCAGATTTTGCTCATCTCGTAGCTTCTGTTTTCACTGCTTTTTCATTAGTGAATTTTTTAAATGAATTTTTACTGTGTGTGGTTCTCTACAGTTTCTAGGGACCATCAGAAGGGAAAAGAAAATTCTGAAATGATGCTAATAATTGTTTAATAGCACAAAAACTTATCATTTTTATTTTTATCATGGACAGCAGAGTAAAAAAAAACAAATTATATCAGATTGTATTCATCTTAAGTTAAATATAAATGGCCTTTGAGTTCTTATCAAAATATAAGCCTCTGTTCTCTAAGGAGAATAAAACTATGAATCTCCTTTTATAATTTTTTTTTGTTAAAATATATTAATCCTTTTGCTTTCTTTAGAGTTTTTTTTTTTTTTTTTATTTGAGAGAGACAGACAGAGAGAGAGAGTCAGATAGAGAATGGGTGCACCAGCAGTCTCTCAGCCACTGTGAACAAACCCCAGATGCCTGTGCCCCCTTGTGGGCAAGTGTGGCATTGTGCATCTGCATCACTTTTTGCATGTGGCTAAACGTGGGACCTGGAGAATAGAATGGGCATTCTTAGACTTCACAGGCAGGCGCCTTAACCACTAAGCCATCACTCCAGCCCTCTTTATTGCTTTAAAAATAATTATGAAAGAGAGAGAGATGCAGAATTGGTGCACCAGGGCCTTCAGTCACTGCAACAGCACTCCAGAGGCTTGTGACATCTTGTGTGCATGTGCAACCTTGTGCTTGCCTCACCTTTGTGCATCTGACTTACATGGGATCTGGAGAGTCGAACATGAGTCCTTAGGCTTCGCAGGCAAGCACCTTACCTGCTAAGCCATCTCTCCAGCCCTCCATTTGCTTTCTTATTTATATACAAAGAACAGAAGGAGGACTGGAGAGATGATTCAGTATTTAAGGTGCTTGCCTGCAAAGCCTAAGTACCTGAGTTCGTTTCCTTAGTACACACATGAAGGCAGATGCACAAAATGGTGCATGCATCTGGAGTCTGTTTGCAGCAGCTGGAGGCCCTGGTGCACCCATACTCTCTGTCTCCTCTCTTCTATCTCTCTTGGCTTGCAAATACGTAAAAAAAAATTAAAGTAGAGGAAAGATATCCTCATTTTTACTTAATAATTGTGAGATTATGGGAATAATGTTGCCATACTGTAATCTTAAATGAAGATATAAATGTGTGAGCACACTCATATTCCCTCTCCTTTCTATCCTACTGTGGTAGGCACATGGAAATGGAATATTAATACGCACACGAGGCCTCAGTGGTAGCTGCTAGACAAACTACTTTGTATGCTGGATTTTTTTTTTTTTTTCTGAGTAAGCAAGACCAATTCTTTGGATAAAGACTATTAAGTGAATGAATAATCCCACCTGTGGGCAGAGGGCCTCCAACAAGAAAGGCAAGATCTGTACATTCCTGACCTTGAAGTTGATAATGTGAGAACCCAAAGAGAATGCATGAAAAGTCTCTTAGATGTCAACCGAGCTTTACCTGAGCAAGAGCAATACAATTTAACTTATGGTCTGGATCATGTGTGGGGAAACATCCATAGTTTAGTTCTATAATTCAAAGGTTTTTCCACACTTCATAAATATTTTTTTATAAGAACAGTCCTGTGAATGAAGGAATCAATTATATATTTCTAACACTTTCTGTGCAGTCTTTATATAGGACTCTGTCTGAATAGGTATAATTTTGAAATGTTGCTCTTTTCTTTCTGTTACGCATTCCAAGTAATATATGAAAGCATATGACATTCCTAAATTTCTACTTTTTAAAAGTTGACTACAGGGTTTATGATTTTTCTGCTATTGTCACAAGAAATTATAATTATTTCTAAGCTGTGATCCTTTCCCACATCGTTTTCTTTACTCTTTGGAATATTTTCCTTGTTTGCAGAGGTTTGTGTGGCATGGTACATACCTGGTCCTACTGATGCTGCAGATGAATGTCAGATAGTTGCGTCACTTCTAGCTTCGGGCTGACTGCCCCACTTGTTCTGCTAAAGTGTTTTTTTTTTTTTTTTCTTCAGTTTGCACATATTGCGTTTACTGCAATGAAGTATGATTTCATCAAATCTTTCTTCTTTGATTCCCATTACTTATCACTTTTTATTAATATGAGCTAGTAGGTATATGGTTTCCTGATATGTCTTCCATTCTGCAGGTTGCTTTTTTTTAAATATTTTATTTTTTATTTATTTATTTGAGAGAGAGAGATACAGAAATAGGCAGAGAGAGAGAGAGAGAGAGAGAGAGAGAATGGGTGCACCAGGGCCTCCAGCCACTGCAAACGAACTCCAGATGCATGTACCCCCTTGTGCATCTGGCTTACGTGGGTCCTGGCGAAGCGAGCCTTGAACCGGGGTCCTTAGGCTTCATAGGCAAGCGTTTAACCACTAAGCCATCTCTCCAGCCCTGCAGGTTGCTTTTTCACATAGCGCAAAACACTTTAAGTTTGATATTGTTCCATGTGTCTATTTCTCTTTTTTCCTGGGCTCTTCATGTAACAACCAAGAAGTTATCACTAAATCAAGCTTTATCGCGCTGGTTTTCTCTGTATTCTTCCAGGAATTTTATAGTTTACTGCCTTATATTTGAATCTTTGATTTCTGTTGGATTAAGTAAAATTGAGATATCAAATCAATAACCTATTACTCTGTGTGTGAGCCTCTATGTCTCCCAGCAGTATGCATTGAAGAGAATATCCTCTCCACGTGCAGTGGTTTAATGCTACTTGAATATTATTTTACTATATATGTTGTGGTTTATCTTTATTCCTAGTCTGTTTGTTTTCATGATAGGAACACACAGCTTTGACTACTATAGCTTTGTAATACTCTTTGAATTTAGACACGTGAGTCGTCCAAATTTTTCCTTTTCTAAAATTGTTTTGACTTGTTGTGGTTCCATGAAATTATGAAATTTAGGATAGATTTTTATTTTGTTTTAAAAGCTCGTATTGATATTTTTCAAGGAGTTGTGCGGCTATATTTTCTTGTATTTATAGTTGGTTAATAAATACTTTGCAGCTGCATTTTAAATGTTGTTTTAAGAAAGAAGATAATGTTTATTTAATAGCGATCATTTAGTATGGTCTTAGCATCTCACCCAAGACTCCACTTTCTACAATTTTGTTTTTAAAAATTTTCCTAAGTAGTCATTATAGTGTTTACTATTTTATATTTTTCCTAAATTTTATTACTTTTTAAGTTTATTTCTTTTATTTTTAATCTTTGACAGAATGAAATCTAAACATTCTCTATGTTTTTTACTAAAAAAAGCATGGGAAAGATACTGAGTTCATTGTATATTAATTTACATAAGTAAACTCATTTTTTAGATGTGTTGTTGGGAAGTCAGATAGGTACAGTGTACAAAATTCATTCCCCCAAACCAGGTTCTCTTTCAAGTGAATCTCACTACTCCTACTAAAACATTTACTAATATTATAAAGTTCCCATGAAACTAAAACGCCAAACATCCATTGCCATCTGCAACCTTAACTCATAGTATGAATTCATGCTGAGATGTTCCTTGGAAAGAAGGCAAGAAACAATGCTGACCGGGGTAGAAAAATTCCCAAGCTTGGGCTGATTCATTAGAACAGCAAGGTTATAAAGAGTTGAATGCTTCCTTTGAGCACATTTCTGTGCTTGAGCTAAATGTGTGGCTTTTCCTTAATTCTTTTTCATCAGCATAAACATTAACTTACGGTCTTCCAATTGATTATATTGTATATTTTCTGTAATTTCTAGTCTAGTTTCATAATTTTGTAGGCATTTTTACCAAGAAAGGTAGAATTTAATCCAGAGATACTTGGGCACTTCCTTCTAAAATGGACTTTATCCATATTTAATTAGACTACTTTAAAAAATAATAATATCTTCATGTATTATTATATAATATCATATAAAATGATTCACTGGCATATGAGTTATTAAATATGTTGTGTGCATTATACATACACATATAATGCCATATATAATGTGTGTGTAGCTGCATGCATGGTGTATTTATGTGTGCCTTATGCACGTGTGCAGAGACCTGAGGTGTACATTAAGTGTTCTTCTCTATTGTGTTTTCTGTCCTCTGTCCCTAAGACAGGGGATCTTTCTGAAACTGGACCCCATTTTTGGTGGAAATGGCTCCAGCAAGTCCCAATAATTCTCCTGCCCCCACCTCACCACTGGGACTACAGGCACAGACAGCTGTGCACACGTCTTTGTTTGGATGCTGGAGAATGAACTCAGGTTTTCTTTCTGGCATAGCAAGTGCTCTTTCTTACTCATTGATCCATCACTCAATACTACTTATAGGTATGTATTCATTTCTTAATTTCTGGCTCACTTCAATTTAAGACTTCTTTGAACTTTAGTTTACATCAAAATTAATAATTTTAATCCAATAATAGGAAAGGGTGAGAAGAAATATAGTAAAGTTATTTGGTTAGTGAATTTTAATTCATAATTTGATTTAACAGTATAAGAAAGGACTTTGAAGATTACACTTTAATAAAAATCTCAAGGAATTTTTATATGCATAAGTTCAAAATTCTTGCTTTTCAAATTCTGACCTGCAACTTAGAGGAAAACAATTTAAACAAATGTATAGACCTCATAATATTTCCCTGATTATCATTCAGTATTTTCAAATAATTGCTATGCTGCTAATTGGTGTTTTAGGTACATGTCCTTATATCATTTCCAGAATGTATTCCTAAGTATTTTCTCTCTCTCTCTTTCTCTTTCTTTCTCCCTCTTTCACAGAGTATAGTTCAGGCTGACCTGGAAGTTACTTTGTAGCTCAGGATGTCCTCAAACTCATGGTGATTCTCCAACCTCAGCCTCCCTCTAAGATGCTGAAATTAGACACCTGCTGGTATGCCTGGCTTCTTTGTCTCTTTTTCTTGTGTTTTTAGTAATACATTATTCTCACTGCCCTCTTTTCTTTCTCTTCAACCCTATAGGTATCACTCCATTATAACTGTCAGACTCATTGCCTCTTCCCTAGGCTATTGCATTATATTTCAATAGACTTCTTACCTTCTGTTCCAACTCAGATGGCACAATGTTGCCAGATTAATTTTCTTAAAGCTACCAAAATCATGTTACATCTTGCATAAAATCTCCTGAAGAGTCTTCATTACACAGCAAATAAAATTACCTTACTTTTTAAATGTGCAGCTCAAAATCATGTGTCCCCGAGCCGACTTTTCTAATCTTATCTAATCTTATTTTGTGCAGCAAAATCTCTGTTTTATTTAGCTCCCAACTACAAACCAATTAAATTGCTCATTTTACACTGCTTGAGTTTTACTCCATTGGTCTATTTTATGCTTATTGAGGCCCAAGGTCAAAGCACTTCCCATCTTAAATGCTAAAATGAGGTTCCTCAAATCACATGATGACCTTTGTCCTTTCCCCATTGACCTATTTGAAATTATGCATCCAATTCTTATTTTCTTTTGTAGATATTCTAAGCCCCTGACGTCTACATTGACTATACTCCCCCACACAGCCTATTCAAATCCAGTAAACAATAGTTAGCGAGGTCTCTCAACCAAAACCAGAACCTGGGTTGGCTATGGCAGAGTGCTTCTCCTAAACCCGTGCTACCGTGAGTAGATGGGGTTTTCAGCATTAGCATGTATGCAAGTGTATTCCTTGCATTTCATCTTTAAGGAACACATATATAACTTACCTTTTCTGTCACTCTTTTAGGCTTATTTATTATATTACACATGTCAGATGTGATGATAATCTTGCTGTCACTGTCACCTGGATTACACTGATCTGTTTATTTATTTATTTATTTTTTTATTTGAGACAGACAGGGAGAGAAAGAGGAAGATAGAGAATGGCAAGCCAGGGCCTCCAGCCACTGCAAGCAAACTCCAGATGCATGCACCACCTTGTACATTTGGCTTATGTGAGTCCTGGGGGATCAAGCCTTGAACTGGGGTCCTTAGGCTTTATAGGCAAGTGCTTAACTGCTTAGCCATCTCTCCAGGCCTGATTGCACTGATCTGGCTGGCAATGTGTCTGTCCCCTTCCTCTCTCACTGCTCCATGTGCATCCCTCCTTAGCCGCGTGCTCTGTTGAGGAGGACAACCTTCTTGGAAACGATATTGCATGTATTCCATGGGAATTTTATTTACTATTTTCACAAATACACATATGTGAAACAGGTCAGTCCAAAATAAAATCATATTCACAATTTATATCGCCTATTTGAAAAAAAATTAAAAGATCCTTCTAAGTAACTTAGCACAAACTTTAAATATAACTTACTCATTTCCCCAATTTTATAAAAATAGCCTAAACAAGTTTGTAATTTATAGGAAAAATATCAAATGGACACACTCCATAAGCAATTTACCATTGCTTCATCCTTTATCAAATAAGAACTATGCCAATATTGTTTATGTGTCTATAAACAGAGGTAAATAGATTCACAATATCTTTTTTAATTAACTGATCACCAGCTGGATATAGCCAAAAATCACATACCTACCCTGTTTTTTTTTTTTTTTTTTTTTTTTTTTTTTTTTTGAGAGAGAGAGAGAGAGAGAGAGAGACAGAGAAAGACAGAGAGGGAGAGCGAGACAGATAGAGATGGGAGCAGACTCTCAGCTGCTGTGAACGGAATTCAGATGCGTGAGCCCCCTTGTGGTCAAGTGCGGCATTGTGCCCTTACGTCACTTTGCATCTGGCTAAACGTGGGACCTGGAGATTGGAACCGCTGGAGATCGGAACCAGCATTGTTAGGCTTAGGAGGCGGGTGCCTTAACTGCTAAGCCATCTCTCCAGCCCCCATGTCCTGTATTTAACAAATAATTTTAACATAAAAAATGTTTACCTAAGTCACAATGTATCCCATCCAAAGTCATGTTGGATATATAATACAGAAATTGTAATATAAAAATCAGCTTTATATAATCTGAAATATCCTAGCAAATAATTATAAGATCAAACAGGTCAGTTTAAACCATGTAAGCTAATACTTCATAATAAAAAATGGTGAGATTATATTTCAAGATATTTTCAAGTTCTGAATTATGGGGATTTATATATTTATTAATGTTGAACCATTGTTTCCAGTATTTCATAGTGAAAAAATTCATACTATTCTATTAATGCTAACCAATTTAAAATTGTTATCTAATGGCTGGGGCCCAAGCTCTGTTTTAGCACACTGGCCCTGAAAAGGAGGCTCTGTAATGAATCCATAACTCTGAAGGTGAAAGATCCTCAATCCGGGGACTCCCTGGGCTCTGTCTTGGGAAAGGCGGCACCCCAAATCACTCACGAGAAACGGTCTAGATGCAAACAGCAAGGGGATTATTATTCCAAGCGTGCTGGGGCCCACAGTCGTACACCACGCAAGGGTAGAGGACTGAAGGCCCCGAGTGCGGAATCAGGACAGCTTTTATAGGATTATAACAAAGCCCATGCATTGTGAACCAATCACTTCACATCATCAGAAGCCTGCGCAATGCTAACCAATTCTTCCGTGACACTCTATAGTTCTTGGGCCAATCATTTTAAATTGTTCTAGCCCGCACACTGTGGACCAATTAATTTGTAACACACCATGATCTTCTTCCTATAGTCTCAGAGGTCTGCATTTGTGCGGGCTCCTGGGTGGGGGTGACAAACTGCAGTTTAAATGTGATGGGAATGTTTATAATTTCCTGAACATTTAGGAAACTGAATTTACTGATGAATTTTTATTAAATTAAAATTATTCTACTTTATGGATGATCTTGAGAACTACTATTTGTTCTAAGTATGCACTTTACTGTTTTATTTCTGTTTAGGTTAGCAAACAAAGTAATGAGTTTTGGTAGGACACAAGATATCTCTTTTTATGATTATTTTTGTGGAATGAAATGTAATATGTAAGAGTTATTTAAGTTTAATTTCCTTCCAAGGAAAACTGAATGAAAGCATGACAAATAGGGCATATGATCTGTAACTCCTTACTTTCCCCACAAAACATCTAACCTATCTTGTAGCAGTAATAATTCTATAACACAAATTTTCCTCAAAATCTGAGTTGTTAATTTCATATTGAGCAGAGGATCACAGGCATATAAATTTTCCTAATTCAAAAGAGCCCCCTATATCATCATTAAGCCAGAAGCTGGTACATTTTTTCAGGGAAATTGAGGCCCTCAGTGAAAACTCCTTGAGAGCAGAATCCCCATGTACAGCAACCAAGGGAGGTTCTTACACATTCCCTTTTCAGTGATCTTTATGAAGAACCCAAGTTGATAAAATCTCCAATTGTCAAAAAAAAGTGTCTTCCCTAGATTGAGCCTGCATATATTCATTTAAAACTGCCAGTGATTAATTATAAGTTAGCTCCCTAAGCATCATTACAATGTCTACCCAATCTATCATCATTCCTCAAATGTTTAAAAACTGATTCCTGTGTCTGGGGGAGACTTTCTTTGTTCCATGCACATAATAATTTTCATACCGATTATAATAAAGGCATTCTTGTCAACCTCATTTGCATTACACTTGAAAATTTAATTTATTTTAAATTCACATTGTTCCCATTGAATCATTTCACACTTTTTAAAGAAATATCATATTAATTATCTCTCACAGGTTGGTATATTCTACAAATAATCTTGGTAAATTTTTTTTTTTTAATTTTTATTGATTTTTAATCTTACATACCAAAAAAAACCCCACCTGATATTTCCCTCCCCTCCCCCATTCCACTTTAGAACTCCAGTCTCCATCATATCCCCTCCCTTTCTCCATTAGTCTCTCTCCTAATTTGATGACATCATCTTTCTCTTCTATTTTGAGGGTCTTGCAAAGGTATTGCTAGGCACTGCAAGATCATGGATATCGAGGCCAATTTCTGTCTGGGCAGCTGCATAGTAAGAGGTCATATCCTTCCTTTGGCTCTTCCATTCTATCCGCCCCTCTTCCATAATGGTCCCTGAGCCACTGGAGGATGTGACAGAGGTGTTTCAGTGCTGGGCAGTCCTCCATCCCTTCTTCTCAGCACTATGTTGCCTTTTGTGTCATCCCAGTGGTCATCACCATCTGAAAAGAGAAGCTTCTCTAGCCAGAAGTGAGAATAGCATTAATATGTGGACATGAACATTTAGTGTAGTGTCCCCAGGGCAGCTTGGTGGGAATAATATATACATTTAGTCAGCCATGAGCAGGCTTATACCCCCAAGGCTCATGACCTCACCTACCATAGACTTTTACTTAGGTTTTCAGTACCGGGTATGTATTCCCTCCCGTAGAGAGGGCCTTCAGTCCAATTATGGAGCAGTTGGTTACCCCAAGAGTAAACACGCCACTATTGCACCCGTTCAGTCATTGGGCCTGTCTGGCCAAGCTTGAATATTCAGCATCCACTATTTTCACTGTTGATGGCTTCTGTCTCCCATACGCTGCGTGCAGTGCAGCTTTTCCAGCTTTCAGTTGGCTGGTCTACAGGGAGAAGGTTTTCTGCTCAGCACCAGCTTGCTTTCTCAGTGTCCTTGCCTCTCAGGCATGAGATGTCTTCAGCAATAGGGTCTTACTATCTATTTCTCTAGGGAAACCAAGGGCTTTGGCAAAAGCCTTAATGTTTTGGAGGCTACCGGGACCTCCTTGGCCAACATCTCACTGGAAGGAGTTCCATCCCAGGTACTGAAAATTTTCTAGTAACAGTCTACATCTTCTAGACGTGACCTTAATCAAAAAAGTAGTTTTACATATGTCTTATTGATAATATCTTGAGTTTAGATTGTCCCTCCCCCTGCCCTATTTGTATGCATTCTCTTCCCATGGCCTCGCTTAGGCCATTCCCTCCCTGTACTCAGTTCTTCTACTTACATATGTGTATTACCATACACTTAAGTCCTTCCCTTTCTTCCCTCCCTTATAGCCTTTTACCCGCTTACTGGTTTCTGGTACCTCTTTTTGGTTCCAGTTCATACACAAGTCTATACATTGGTAGCTAGGATCCACATATGAGAGAGAACATGTGACGTTTGGCTTTCTGAGCCTGGGTTACCTCACTAAGTATAATCCTTTCCAGATCCATCCATTTCCTGCAAATTTCATAATTTCATTTTTCTTTACTGCTGAATAGAACTCCATTGTGTAAATGTACCACAACTTTATTATCCACTCATCTGTGGACGGACATCTAGGCTGCTTCCATTTCTTAGCTATTGTGAATAGAGCAGCAATAAACATGGTTTTGCAAGTATCTCTAAGGAAGTGAGAAGAGTCCTCTGGATATATGCCTAGGAGTGCTATAGCTGGATCATATGGTAAATCTATTTCTAGCTGTCTCAAGAACCTCCACACTGCTTTCCACAGTGGCTGGACCAGCTTACATTCCCACCAACAGTGTAGAAGTGTTCCTGTTTTTCCGCATCCACGCCAACACTTATTGTCATTTGTTTTCTTGATGGCAGCCATTCTGACAGGAGTGATATGGAATCTCAAAGTGGTTTTAATTTGCATTTCCCTGATGGCTAAGGATGTAGAACATTTTTTTAGATGTTTATATGCCATCTGTATTTCATCTTCCGTGAATTCTCTATTTAGTTCCGTAGCCCATTTTTAACTGGGTTGTTTGAATTCTTGTTATTCTGTTTTTGAGTTCTTTGTATATTCTGGATATTAATCCTCTGTCAGTTGAATAACTGGCAAAGATTTTCTCCCATTCTGTAGGTTGTCTTTTTGCTCTATTCACAGTGTCCTTTGCTGTACAAAAGCTTTGTAATTTTATAAGGTCCCAGTGGTTGATTAGTGCTTTTATTCTCTGAGCAATTGGAGTTATATTCAGAAAGTCCTTGCCTATTCCAATATGTTGAAGAGTTTCCCCTACTTTTTCCTCTAGCATTTTCAGAGTTTCAGGTCTGATATTAAGGTCCCTGATCCATTTGGACTTGATTCTTGTGCAAGGAGAGAGACAAGGATCTATGTTTATCCTTTTACAAGCAGATGTCCAATTTTCCCAGCACCACTTGTTAAAGAGACTATCTTTTCTCCAATGAGTATTTTTGGCGTTTTTGTCAAAAATCAGGTAGCTGTAGCTATCTGGATTAATATTTGGGTCTTCTATTCTGTTCCATTGATCTACCTGTCTGTCCTTGTGCCAGTACCATGCTGTTTTTGTTACTATGGCTTTGTAGTATAATTTAAAATCGGGTATGGTTATACCACCTGCCTGATTTTTGTTATGCAAAATTGTTTTGGCTATTCGAGGTTTTTGTGTTTCCAGATGAATTTTAGTATTGTTTTTTCTATTTCTGTGAAGAATGCTATTGGGATTTTAATGGGGATCGCATTAAATGTGTAGATTGCTTTTGGTAAGATTGACATTTTCACTATATTGATTCTTCCAATCCAGGAGCAAGGAATGTCTTTCCATTTCCTTGTGTCTTCTGCAATTTGTCGCTCGAGTTTTATAGTTCTCATTGTAGAGATCCTTCACTTCCTTGGTTAAGTTTATTCCAAGGTATTTTATTTTTTTGAGGCAATTGTGAATGGGAGAGATTCCCTGATTTCATCCTCTGCATGTTTGTTGTTAGTGTATAGAAAAGCTACTGATTTCTGTGTGTTTATTTTGTATCCTGCTACATTGCTAAAAGTGTTTATCAGCTCTAATAATTTGCTGGTAGAGTCCTTAGGATCTGTTATGTATAGAATCATATCATCTGCAAATAATGATAATTTGACCTCTTCCTTTCCGATTTGTATCCCCTTTATGAGTGCCTCTTGCCTTATTGCTCTGGCTAAGACTTCCAATACTATATTAAATAATAGTGGAGAAAGTGGACACCCTTGTCTTGTTCCTGAATTTAGAGGAAAAGCTTCAAGTTTTTCCCCATTAAGTATTATGTTGGCTGTAGGTTTGTCATAAATAGCTTTTATTATGTTGAGATATGTACCTTCTATTCCAAGTTTCTGTAGTACTTTCACCATGAAGGGGTGTTGGATTTTGTCGAATGCCTTTTCTGCATCTATTGAGATGACCATGTGATTTTTGTCCTTCAGACCATTTATATGGTGTATTACATTTATGGATTTGCGTATGTTGAACCATCCCTGCATCTCTGGGATAAAGCCTACTTGGTCAGGGTGAATAATCTTTCTGATATATTCTTGTATTCTGTTTGCCAGTATTTTGTTGAGAATTTTTGCATCTATGTTCATGAGGGAGATTGGTCTATAGTTTTCTTTTTTGATCTGTCTTTGTCGGTTTGGGTATCAGGGTGATGCTGGCTTCATAGAAGGATTTTGGTAGAATTCCTTCCTCTTCTATTTTATGGAAAAGTTTGAGAAGCATTGGTGTTAGATCTTCCAGAAATGTCTGGTAAAATTCAGTAGTGAATCCATCTGGGCCTGGGCTTTTTTAATTGGGAGACTTTTTATGACTGCTTGGATCTCTGTGGTTGTTATAGGTCTATTTAAATGGTTTATCTCATCTTGATTTAATTTTGGTAGGTCATATAAATCAAGGAAATCGTCCATTTCTTTCAGGTTTTCAAACTTAGAGGCATATATATTCTTAAAGTATGTCTGTATGATTTTCTGAATTTCTTTGGTATCTGTTGTGATGTTGCCTTTTTCATCTCTAATTTTATCAATTTTTGTCTCTTCTCTCTTTCTTTTGGTCAGATTTGCTAAGGGTTTGTCAATCTTGTTAATCCTTTCAAAGAACCAACTCTTTGTTTCATTGATTTTTTTGATTGTTTTTGGTTTCCATTTCATTAATTTCTGCCCTAACCTTTATTATTTCTTCCCGTCTACTGATTTTTGGTTTGCCTTGTTCTTCTCTTTCCAAGGCCTTAAGGTGAAGCATTAAATTGTTTAGTTGTGAACTCTCCAATTTCTTAATATAGGCACTTAGAGCTATAAATTTCCCTCGTAGGACTGCCTTCATTGTGTCCCACAGGTTTTGGTATGTTGTATTCTCATCATCATTTGATTCTATGAATTTCTTGATTTCCTTCTTAATTTCTTCAATGACCCATGCGTCATTCAATAATGTACTGTTTAGTCTCCATGAATTTCTGTATGCTCTGTAGTTTTTCTTGTTGTTGATTTGCAGTTTAATCCCATTGTGGTCAGATAGCATACAAGGGATTATTTCAATTTTCCTGTATTTGTTGAGATTTGATTTGTGTCCTATCATATGGTCTATTTTAGAGAATGACCCATGTGCTGCTGAGAAGAATGTATATTCTGCAGTATTTGGATGGAATATTCTGTATATATCTGTTAGGTCCATTTGTTCCATGATATCATTTAATGCAGTTGTTTCTCTGTTTATTTTTGTTGGGTAGACCTGTCAAGTGATGAGAGCGGGGTATTGAAGTCACCCACTACTATTGTGTTAGGTGTTATTTCTGACCTTAAGTCCGATAGTGTTTGTTTGATGTAATTGGGGCCCCCGTATTGGGAGCATAAATGTTTAGGATTGTGATATCCTCCTGTTGGAGTGTTCCTTTAATCAGTATAAAGTGACCTGCTTTATCTCTCCTCACTAATGTTGGTTTGAAGTCTATCCTGTCAGAAATTAGAATGGCAACCCCTGCTTGTTTTCTGGGTCCATTTGCTTGATATATCTTTTCCAGCCTTTCACCCTAAGAATGTTTCTATCTTTTATTCGGATGTGAGTTTCCTGAAGGCAACAGATGGTAGGATCCTGCTTTTTAATCCAGTCTGCAAGTCTATGTCTTTTGATTGGGGCATTGAGGCCATTGATATTAAGAGTTATTATTGAAAGATATGTATTTGATCTGTCCATTTTTCTTATTTTGTAGTTCTTCCTGGTTTTCTTTTTACTCACTTGTTCTAACTGTTGAATATGATTTCTTTTTCCTATTTCCTGCTGTGTGTGTTTTGCTTTTTCTTCAGCATGAATGATTCCTGCAAGTATTTTCTGTAGAGCTGGCTTAGTTGTCATAAATTCCTTTAGCCTGTCTTTGTTGTGGAATGTCCTTATTTCTCCATCAATTTGGATAGAAAGCTTTGCAGGATAAAGTAATCTTGGTTGACAGTTTTTATCTTTCAGAACTTGGAATACATCACTCCAGGCCCTCCTGGCTTTTAGGGTTTGTGTTGAGTAATCTGCTGTGACCCTGATGGGTTTCCCCTTAAATGTCATTTGCTTTTTCTCTCTAACTGCTTTCAGTATACTTTCTTTGGTTTGTGTATTTAGTAGTTTAATTATAACATGGCGAGAGAAGAGGTTCTTTCTAGGTTTTGTCTGTTTGGTGTTCTAAATGCTTCTTGTATCTGCATTGGCATTTCTTTCCCAATTTGGGGAAAATTTTCTTCTATGATTTTATGGAAAACACCTACTAAGCCTCTGGATTGAAATTCTTCCCCTTCTGCTATACCTTGAATTCTTATGTTTGATCTTTTCATAGTGTCCCTCATGTCTTGGAGTTCCCATTCATACCTTTCTATTAGCTTGTCTTTCTCTTTGTTGGACTGTGATAGATCTGCCACCTCGTCTTCTAGCTTGGATATTCTGTCCTCTCCTTCATCCATTCTACTAGTGAGACTTTCCACAGAGTTTTTATTTCACTGACTGTGTTCTTCAATGTTAAGATTTCAGCCTGGTTTTTCTTCAGTAGTTCTATTTCCTTGTTCATGTCCTCTAATGACCTTTTTATTTCATTAAACTGTTTCTCTGTAATCTCCTTCAACAGTTTGTTTTCTTCTCTAATTCCTTTGTTTTCTTCTCGGATTGCTTTCATTTCTTCTTTCATTTCTTTGAGCATAGATATCATCATTCCCTTGAAATCTTTGTCAGGAATTTCATCTAAAACAGTCTCATTGTTGGACCTATCTGATGGATTTGCAATTTTTGGTGGAATTGCATTGTCTTGATTCTTTGTGTTTCTTGTATTATAATGTAGTGACTTTTGCATCCTGGATTGCTTTGATGCTTAGGTTTCCTATTTATCTTCAGTGTTCTTAGGTGTTGTGATCCACCTTTATATTATTTTAGGATATGGGTTTAAGGTGTCAAGTGTAGCACTTGTACTTAAGTAGAAGTACTCCTAGCTGTTGAGTTTGCTTGTTAAGCAATTATTGTAGTGGACTGGTGGAACAATTTCGATGCAAGATCTAAACTTCAACAGAGCAAAATACACATTCAATCTACATGAACACAGAGTATACAAGTGTGAGAATTGAGACAACCAGTCCTATAGGGTTAAAATCCCTAAGGGCATGTGATGGTCCACTCCCTTAGTCCTGTCAGCTTGGGAATCAGACCCTGTCCTCAATAATAACTGAAGCAAAAGATAAAGGCCCTTTAAATGTATAAGTAGTACAGATAGCAATATTCAACCCCTCACATTCAGCTTATTTGAAAATGGTAAAGCCACCCACAAATATGTAATACATACCCTGCCTTGACCTGGAAAGAGTGGTTAGCACTTCCAATGCAGGCCTTTGTTATCTTTTGGTGTGGCTTTTAAACTCACCAATGCTGGGTGCCCACCTCGTTACCTGGGCTGTGGAGCTTGGGTCAGGTCAGCTGGGGCCGGTGTTGACGATGTGGTTCAAATTTGCCACTGGTTGTTGTTCGATTCTACCAATTCCCTGGGGAGCTGATGAATGGGGATGGGCAAATTCAGGAAGCCTGCAGCAACTCACGGTGTGTGTCTCTTTCAGTAGCTCCGCAGATTTTTCTTTGATTTCTGGGCTCTGTGAGGAGACTGATGAGGTTGAAAAGTCCCTTTTTTTTTGTTTGTTTGTTCGGGCGGCGTTTGCCGTGGAAGCTCAGCGGGGCTTAGCTGACCTGGTTGGAAGTTTTGGATTGAGAGTTGGAGTCTTGGTGCCGATCCGTTGGGGAACCGGCTGAGTGAAGTGAAGTTGCTGGGATGCTCTTGGGGTGGAGCGAAGCTGCTGGGAGCCACGGCTGGGAGCCCGCGGCTGGGAGCCAGCCTGGGAGCCCGCGGCTGGGAGCCAGCGGCTGGGAGCCAGCGGCTGGGGAGCCCGCGGCTGGGAGCCCGCGGCTGTGGCGGGCACATTGGGGAGGGGAGCGAGCTGCCGGGGCCGCACTCTCCATAGTGGGTTTCTGGCTATCTTTTGCTTTTCCGCTATTTCCCGGAGAAAATATTCTGCTCTCTTCCTCAGATGAGTGTAGTTTTTCTTGATTCTCTGCCTGATCCGATTTGGCGTGGCTCCTATGCCGCCATCTTACCCGGAACTCTCAATCTTGGTAAATTTTTAACATTTGTCAAAAGGCTTTAACTTCACCATCTTAACTTTAACAATTAACACAAAGAAAAGAAGTTACAAAAGGGTCTCCACCCATTAAATTCTCTGAAGTGGGACCTGAGGATATAAATGACCCATTGCACGTCACCAGGGCCCCAGCTGAACCCGCCGAGGAACCCGGGAAATGAGCGATAATGCTGTTTTCTGGGTGAACCTGACATCAGCACAAGGGTGAAAGAGATAGACACTGAGGGCACTCAGCCCCTACCAAACCAGAGATCCAGAGACACAGAGGCTCCCAAGAGCCCATCACTGAAGTAGACCTAAAACAAACCCAACATGGTTCGGGAAATTTTGCGTAAGAGGGCGTGGAAAGATTGTTAGAGCCACAACTTGGGACTTTAGGCAAAGAAACATTGCCGCTTTCCCATAACTGACTGCTGCTGCTGTCCACACAATGCATGACCCACAATCCCCATTACCGCACCCTCAAGGAGGAGCATCCCTTTGAAGGGGGCCAGGGATGCGGGAAAGGATGGTACCGACATGTGTTGTTTACAACTGAGTATGTCCATAACTAATAAAAAAAGGGGTTTGTGAAACCCTGAGAGATACACTTCCACTTTCAGAAGCTTTTGTCATAATATACTATCTGAATATTGTCTTCTAAAACTTTGAAAATGCTGGATGACATTTGTCAAATACAATTTTCATATGTACAGTTGAGCATTTGAGAAAATGTAGAAATACCTGAAGACCCGAAAGGACTCACTAAAAAACGAATAGAGACAAGCTAACAACTTGTTTGTCAGTTTGGGGTGTTGGCTTCTGTTTTGTCACTTTCATAAGCAATATGTCCTTTTTCTAATGCAGACAGGTCAGTGCAAGTAAGTCTTAAACTTTGAAGGCTTTGGGAGTTATTCCTTATAGAAATAAAATAGGAAAAGTTACAAGAAAAATAAGTTTCATTGACTAGTGTCAAATAAAAATACAGAAAATAAGCCCGGGCATGGTGGTGCATGCCTTTAATCCCAGCACTTGGGAGGCAAGGGTAGGATCTCTGTGAGTTTGAGGGCACCCTGGGACTACATAGTGAATTCCAGGTCAGCCTGGGCCAGAGTGAGACCATACCTTGAAAGCCCCCCACCCCCCCAAAAAAGAGAAAGAGAAAATATATGTAGAGGCAAACGATGAAGACAAGTGTGACTGTATCTTACTCTCCACAACCAGAAAGCAGAGTGTGTGTCTAAAAACGCATAACCTCCAGATTCCTTCTGTGCTTGTTTAGGTTTGAATGAACATTATTTGAGGAGCTTGTAAGTCCAGGAAGAAAAAAAAAAATCATTAGTAGAAATTTCTAGAGTATTAGCAAAAGTTATATGCCTGAATGAAAAACAAACCAATTGAAAATGTCTCTCACTAGAGGAAAATGAGGTGTAAAAGAAAATGCTATTCCCAACAACTTTGCACTAAAGAGCAGTTTATGTTCCAAAATAACAAAAAATATCCAATGAGAAAACATATGAGATGCACAAAGCAGAAACATACTAGACCTGTAATAAAAAATGTATTCTTTTAGAAATGACAAAAACGGGGTTGGAGAGATGGATTAGTGGTTAAGGTGCTTGCCTGCAAAGGCAAAGGACCCAGGTTCAATTCCCCAGTAACCATGTAAGCCAGATGCACAGGGGACACATGTATTTGGAGTTCATTTGCAGCAGCTAGAGGCCCTGGTGCAACCATTCTTTCATTCTCTTTCCTGGTCCCAGTCTCTCTCTCTCTCTCTCTCTCTCTCTCTCTCTTTCTCTCAAATAAATAAATAAATAATAATAAATAAAATTTAAAAGCTACAGATAAGGAGCAGGAGGAAGAGGAGGAAGAGGAGGAGGAGGAGGAGAAGAAGAAGAAGAAGTAGTGACAGAAACAGGGCTGGAGAGATGGCTATCCTGTTAAAGCCCTTGTCTGAAATGCCTAATGACCCAGGTTTGATTCCCCAGTACCCATGTAAGCCAGATGCACAAGGTGGCATTCTCTTTCTTTCCCTCTTTCCTCACTCAAATAAAATAAAATAATAAAATTATATAAAATAAATGACAGAAACAGAATTTGACTCCCAGAAAAGTTAGGTGGAGAAAAGCAAATATGAAGCAAAGACATTTCTAAAACATGAGAAAGGTGAGCTCTGGTGCTATGATATGAATGTTGAAAAGTACAGATCTAAATACAACAGTGTATCCATTATAATAAAAACTCAAGGTCAGCAAACATGCAACTTTACATGCCTAAAAGGAGCATTGGTAGCCTGGTTGATGCCTTTAACTATCACAAAGAACAAATAATAAGGATATAAAAATTGTAGTTATGAAAATTAGTAGATATGAAGGATATTTTTTTGAAGATTCCACATTTGTCATTATTATTCTTCTGGTGGAATGGAATGCTCAACAAAGGCACAGAGAAGCTTAATAAAAACAAAGAAAATATTAAAAAGAAAATGCTATGAAGAAATGAAACAATTTACTGGTAGATACTCAACAACAATAATAAGAGCAAATTAAAAATCATAATATATTCAAGGTTCTACAAGAAATATTATCAAGTTGGAATTAAAGAATCAGCTGCACTCTGGTTTATAATGAAAAGAAATAAAGATCTTTTAAAGAGATTTTCATAAAGAATGATATTTATACTACTAAATTCTACAACCAGTAAATTTAAAACCTTATATATTACAATGAATACAATTAAACCCACAGGAAAATATTTCTTTCAAGAAAGGATGATGATGCAATGAAAATTAGTAAATACATTGGGGAAAACATTGTCATGTAAAGATAATAATCATGAGTCCCTCAAAATGGAAATAAAAATAAAATTGTTTTAAAGTAACAGGTAACAATTACATTGCACAATGGAAAGGAGTAGGGTGACGAAAATTATTCATCTTCCTTTTATGTGGATAATGATAGAAGATTATGGACTGATTTGTGAAGTCAGCTATAAGTATTTTAAACATAGGACTTTACAATACAATAGAAAAAGGATATTTGACCTCCAAACACCATACTTTTATATAGCAATAAGAAATTTAAAAGCAAAAATAGAATAAACAAAACCAATTTATAATACAGTAACATGGCAATGTCTGAAGTCTTCCAGGCAAATGAAAGACAATCATGAGTTTAGAATTACTGACTTTTCTATGTGAGATATCTTACATAGCAATCTCATCTATAATTTTCAATTTACTTCTTAAGAAAATTTAAATAAATAACAGTTCATATTCTTGTGTTTATACATGTGTGATTGACTCAATCTTCATTTTCTTCCATTGCTAAATTATTTCTACAATTAAGAATTTTCAGAAATAAATGCTGAGATCTATGTCTTCCTCTAAGTTAAGCACTTGCCCATTTCAACTGAGTCCATTAGTTACTCAAACAAATGTGAAAAGGTGGGCCATGAATAAACCTTTATACATGAGTATGAGACAGGCTGTCCTAGTTCAGCCTGACATGTCTCTGCACTGTGCTCGTGCTTCCTTCCTTAGAAAAGGGTGCAAATTTATACACCCTCTGCGGCTGCTTCTGACACCTGTTTCTTACAGTTGTTACAGTGTGCCTGTTAAGTACTCACGAAATTAGCTTCATATTCTATTGCAGAGTTTAACACAATAATCAGCTACAGCTTTATTATCTCACAGTTTTTCTGAATCTTTGCATCCTCTATGTTCCTCTCTTTTGATTAAGAAAATAATTGTTCTTTCTCTCATTTTCTAACAAAACATAATTAATAGAAGTTTCATATTTTAATGGTTACTTTCTGACATTTGAGGAAAGGTAAAAGTCCCTTATAGTCAATTGGTGTTTTTTTGTGCTTTTATATTCACCTTTGAGCTTGCAACTGATTTTTCTTTGAAGTTCAATAGAAAGCAAAACAGTCACTTTTCTTAGTTAGATTGCAACCATTGAGATTGGGCCAGTTAATCTGCAATGGGACAACAGGAAGAATGCAGACTCTTTTGAAGGGACTAAATGATGAAGGAGTGTCCTGTTCTTCAAAGTCAGCTGTATCCCCCCTGGATTAACAGGTTGGTAGCCTACCTAGTACCTATGAAGTATAAAAAATGTTGAAAAGAGAGGGTCACTGGATTTGCAACATGGTTTTATTTTTTGGAAATGGCCCTGGGCTGTGTGAAGCAGGCTTGTTGGATTACCTGCATCCATGAGGATGAGCCATGGGTTTTAGTGGAGACCCAGTGGAGATGCCAGAACTATGGGATGGCTGCCAAGAAGGGCTGCCGGCACTGGATGAAGTGAGTAGCCTAAGAGGAGGGGCAGAACCAGAACTCCAGACTCATCACTGGTTGGAATTATCAGGCTTGGAGACTTGGTACTGGTTAGAGTTGTTGGACTTGGAACTAAAGAGTTTGTTGTTTGCCCTGCTTGTTTTAAATCTTGTACTGATTGTATATTTGTGTGTGTGTATATTTACATACATATTATGCCCAGTGTTATCTTTTGCAGTGTGGATGTTTATTCTATGCCATTATGATGATTTTTTTTTTTTTTTTTTTGGGTATATGGATGGCTCAGTTAAAATCATTGAACTACGGTGATGTTTGAACATCACTGGATTGGTGAAAACTATGGAGACTTTTAAATTTGGACTGACTGCATTCCATTTTACTACATGGATGGCTCAGTTTATGGGGTGCTTTGATTCAGGTGTTCCCTGAATAGTTTGTTTTCTGAATGTTATGTCCCCAGCTGGTGGCAATTTGGGAGTTGAAACCTCCTCGAGGCAGTGCATTGTTGGGGGCTGCTCTTGTTTGGCTGCTTTCTTCCAGCAATATGAAGCTAAGTGCAACAATAACACATGGGTTAAAACAACTCCACAATTATTGGTTGGTTTTGGAAATTTCTAATAAAGTGCTTTAATTTTGTGTCTTCATCACATTTACTATTTATATAACTTTGTTTCATACTTTAGGTTTATCTTTGCTTCTGGACACAAGTTGATTTTCTATGTTTTATTTTATCTATTTATTTTATTTTTATTTCTTTATGAAAGAAAGGGGGGGTGGTCATGCCAGGGCCTCCAGCCGCTGCAAATGGACTCCAGACGCATGCACCCCTTTGTGCATCTGACTGATGTGGGTCCCGGGGAGCAAAACCTGAGCCCTTTGGCATTGCAGGCAAGTGCCTTAACCATTAAGCCATCTCCCCAATGCTATGTTTTATTTTTAAAAATGAATTTATTATAAAGATCTTTTGATTGTACTAATGTAAAATATTTAAATTATTTCTGTATGACATTTTTATAAAACAAAAACAACCACTTTTTTATGTTGTATATGAAGCACTGATATTTAACTTTCAAAATATTCAGACATTTGAACATATATCCAAAGTGATGGTACATCTGTCTAGTTTGGCAATGTTCATAGTAAAATTATGATTTTTATCTATTCACTATCACTGTTTGTTTTCTTGAAACCTCCTGAAGTACTTATGCATCTGTGATTTTTGTTGCTTGTAAAATGGAAAAAGTAGTTTTGTCAAAAAGTTATGATACAAATTGGCTCAGTGCTCCTTGACGTTCTGTCCACTTACATATATGCTACTTAAATAAAGCTGGTAGCGCTTCTATTTTCCTAACTTGCAAAAGAATACTAATGAGTAATAATCATGTTGCAAGAATATATTACTCTCTCTTCTTCCCATGCTTTAAATAAATTTATTCTCATAAGGATATGATATCAAATTTATAATTAAAATTTATATGAAAGAAAACATATATATACCATTCATTGATAAGCTAGCTCTTGCAGTGGTAACAGCAACTCATTACTTATACGTTACCGAATAATCAAAAATGTCACTGTTCCCTTTATAATGGTTCTCTTTTATTGTGCATTTGTTAGATCAAGAAACATGCTGGACACTCATGAAGCACCCTTTAGTATGCGTCTGTGAGAGTATTTGTAGAATTCTTTAACTGAGTAGAGAAGAGCCATCCTGCTCGTGCTTGGCACCATCACACGTGCTGGAGTTTTGAACTGAATGAAAGGAGGAAGGAAGCACAGAACCAGTGAGCGTTGACATTCTATTTTCTCTGCTCTCTGGTCAATACCATGGACAGAGCTTCTCCTGTGGCCAGGACTGAAGATATTCTTTTCAATCAATTTAGGGTTTATTCCAGGTAAGCGCTAAGCTGCTTTTTCTCTGTATCAGTTGCACCAATGAGAAAAGTAACGAACACACCCTCACACCACCTTCCGGCTTCTCATGGCTCAGTGTGCAGCGTGGCTGTGCTCTAAGCTGTCAAGTTCTGCCTTCTTGTGGTTGAGTTCTCAGGAAGGATTCCTTCAGGATGGGAAGCATTAGGGAAACATGCTGACAACTCAGAGTAACTCGCCTTCTGCCTACAGCCATTGGCTGCCAGGTGCTATATAACTTCATAGAGCCTGTGAAACTAGCCCAAGTTCATAAAAGATGGACCTGTGTCTTCTGTCTCAGGTAAGAAGAGGGAGAATTTAACCATTGGATATCTGGTTCCTGAGTTCCATGAGCTGAGCTGAGGCCCTCATTTCCAGCATAATTTGTCCATAATAGTCTGTGTGTGTGTGTGTGTGTGTGTGTGTGTGTGTCCAGCTCTTCTCACTGTAGCCAAACTGTGCTTAATCTCCATGAGCATACATAAGTATCTAAGCCCTCAGTAAGGGCAGTGTGTGGGGATGTGATTCAGGTCAGTCGCTGGGCAGACAGGAGGGCCTGTTCTGGATGCAGCGTGTGATGTCTTGTTCCTGTGGCCTTCAGCAACCCTCAGGAGCCCAAGGCCATCCACTTTAGACTATCTTCTGAATGCTCCTAGGGAGGAAAACATTCTTATTTCATTTCAGCTACTTTAAATTTGATTCTATTCATTTTAGATAATTTTGCATCGCCTTGTTGAGCCATTTAACATTGTTGACATTTAGGGATTTTTGACAAATAAGAACAAAAACATAATATGACTTGAATTAACAATACAAGTATCCAACACTTTAAAAATTCCTTTAAATAAAATGGTTCTTTGTTTTGGAAGCATATTTTTCTAAGGTCATAGTTATATTAATGATATAGAACGTTTCATCCTCTATGAAAATGAACTCCAGCAACCCATTTCCTCATTCTCTCAAGATTCTGTGTAATTCTAAATCAATAGCTATTTCTTCTTTTCTCATTACATTTTGATTCAGAACAATAGTTTCCCTTTTCACATTTTTATAATAATTACTGTTCAGAAGAAACTGGTACAAGTACTATCCAGAAGAAAGTACATATAATTCAATTCCTCATGTGATTTTTGTTTCCTTCTTTATTAAGCTTCCATTAAATTAAATTAAGTAAAATGAAAATTCTCGGAAACTTATCCCACAAAACCATCTGGCCAAAGAAGGATCTTACCAAAGGGAAACATTGAGACTGTGTACACAGATTACATTCCTAGCCGTGATTATCCCTTCATCGTCCACATCACCAGGAGGACATGCTCAAAATGGCTGAACAGACATAGCTGATGAAGAATATTTTCTGAAATTAACTTGCCAAACCAAACCATTTTTTTCCCTCTAGAAGCCAATTTTATATTCAACCACACCATCTGTTCCTTCTGAAAATGGAAAATTAGCTCCGTGTTGACCTGGCATCAGTTAGTCTCATTGTCTCCAACTGGTTCATTAAAAATGCCTAGGTTTCCTCTGCTAAAACATACCATTAGTGTGTTGTTTCTAAAAGCAAGATAAATGTCATCACTCTGCATTCCTGTGCTTTATTGTGTCATCTCTGTCTTCAACATTTGATGACATCAACTTATTCAACTTCATATTGTCACTTAACAACTGTTGAATTTGGCAACATTCCATGCACCATCCTTGCTGTCTGTGAACTATGGGACCAAATAACATTCAACACTAACTCAATACAATAACTCAATAACTCAATAAATAAAGGTCTAAATAGAAGGAGTATTTAAAATTATCTTATTTATTTATTTGCAAGGAGGAAAAGAGCATGGGTGTATCAGGGCACCAGGGCCTCTTGCTGCTTCACACTGACTTTAGTATGCATGTGCCACTTTGGTCATCTGGCTTCATGTGGTACTGAGGAATGGAATCTGGGACAGCAGGCTTTGAAAGAAAGTTTCTTTAACTGCTGAGCCATCCCTTCAGCCCCTATTGCAGTATTTTTTGATAAGGCAATTGCATTTTTTTTAAAAAAAAGAATAACATATATTTGTTCTTAAAATAAGGCCAGAGAGTAAGGAAGGAAGAATAGGTCAGTAGACAAAGCAATTACCACATTTGCATACCTGAGTTTGGACCTCCTGCAACGCATGTGAAGTCGGACACTATAGTGGGTGGGGGGTATTTTTGTAATCTCATTGTGCCTATGGCAAGATGGTAGGAGGAGACAGGAACCTCCACAAGCTTGTGGCCAGCTAGCCTGGGGAACACAGCTGTGAACAAAGAGAGGCTGCTTCCACAAGCCGGAAGGGGAAGATGCACCTGAAACTGTCCTTGGACTTCTACATGTATCATGTGGCATGCTTGCATTCATGCCTCCCCCCAGAAAAATATTGAACAGAAATACTATTAGACAAAATGGTAGCAAGGTCATTATGTATTGAAAAAGAAACCAATTTTTCAAAATATAGTGCTTAGTATATTTCCATGTCTGAAGTTGACAGATATAAGAGAATAAACTTCTTTATAAACATTAATGACAGGTGAGTCTTCTTTGTTATAAAAAATAATTTTTATTTCAATCTGATTTTTTACTTTCTCGTAGTTGTTACCAAAAGGAACCAAAGGAAGATAGTGGATTGTAACAAAACATCTAACATTCCATGAGTGAATTACATTAATTTCATCTCAGAGCAAAGTTTTTAAATAGGGAAATTTGTAACTCATATGTAATGTAAACCTACATATTACTATGAAAAATATACATAAGATTGCTATACAATGAGATTATTAGCAATTTAATTGAATTACCACTAAAATACTTTAATGATATTTCAATAAATACATAAAATGATCTAGAAGTACACTTTACATTATTCCTGAATCTTAATGAATAGTTAATTATGTGGAAAGTTTGAAATAAAATTACAACCCCCACTAAGGCAATGCTGAAATATTGTATTATTTTGGGACGTGAAGGAATTATGGTTTGCTTGTTTTAAAAAGGAAGTGGAAATTCTGAGTAGCTTCACATGTTGGGATGAGATTCATATTGACAGGAGATGTTTATTCAGCAAGCAGAAAAGAACAAACCTAGGTAGGCAATCATCACGCACGTCTCACAAAATTGTCATCACAGATTTGAAAGCAAACATCATCTCCAAAAATGGATAGCATGTGATGGTAAAAGGCCTGGCCTGGCTCCCAGTATATCCAGGCATGCAGGGGCACAGTGAGATGGAGCTTGGCAGTGGGAAGTGTACCAGGGCTCTGTGTGATGGGTAGACTCTATTGCTCAAGAGGTTATATGTCCAGAAAAATAACATTCAGGTTTTTATGAGGAATGGGTGTGGAAGTTACAGTGTTTTGCTGGCCACTGAGAAAACATCGGAAGGCATGAGACTGTCCTTGCTCTGCATCATTCCATTTGTAGGGACTCATTCCTGGTTCATCCCACGTCTTTAAGGTGATGGTTTTCTTTCGTACTTACAGTGTCTGTGGCTTCATGCTTTCAGTAATTTTTTTCTCCAATTAAAAGTGTTAAAACAGGGCTGGAGACATGGCTTAGCGGTTAAGGCGCCTGCCTCCTAACCCTAAGAACACTGGTTCCAATGTCCAGCGGTTCCAATCTCCAGGTCCCACATTTAGCCAGATGCAAAGTGACACAAGGGCGCAATGCCACACTTGACCACAAGGGGACGCACACATCTGGATTTCGTTGGCAGCAGCTGAGATACTGCTCACGCACCCATCTCTGTCTTCCTCTCTCTCTCTGTCTCTGTCTCTCTCTCTCTCCAAAAAATAATAAAAAATAAAAAGTTTAAAAAAGTGTTGAAACAATTCAGAAAAGTATGAGAACCATTATTTTCAAGCAGTGACTTTCCAGAAAAAAACAATAGAAAAATGTCTCCCCTGTAAGACACTTTTACTTAGACTCTTGTCTCTGTTTCTGCCTCACTAACATTGCACTGAGTTCTTTGTATTTTTCTGGTTTGTCTGAAAGTAACTTTCTTTTCAGAAAGCCACAAATGTCTGCCTGCCCACTCTTCACTGGCTTGTCCTGTATCGGATAACCTATTACATAAATATTGAAGAAGTGGTGATTTCTAAATATCAAACTATCAAAAATGTATTTTATCGATCACATTTTACCCTCTACAAAGCAGTTCTTATGACATGAGGATTCAATGGAAGAAAATGCTGCCAGAGGAGTTGGGAGTGAAAGAGAATGTATAATATCATGAGTTAAGGAAGATCTCAAAAATTCAAAATGTTTCATTGCCATTGCTTTTATATGATTGCCGAGTTATCATTGTCCTCTGATCATGTCACCCATTTCTAGCTTCACTTGTCAATGGCAGAGTCAATCATTTCAGATGTGCACGCTTTATAATTGCACAGTTGCTCCCCTTTTGTTCATTGCCTACTATCATTCTTGTCAAACTCCGGGCCATAATATTTTAGATTTTAAATGTATTGACTCCTAATTTAGACAGCTGCGTAAATTATGTGGAACTATGGATAGCGTAGCCTGTCCAGTTATTTACAAGAACGTATTACCCAATAGCATAAGTCCAATGAGGAGCGCTTGTTACTTTATGGGTCTGTCCCGTTCCCTATTTGTAACACAGACATATGCTTTATTCCTTTGTCTTAACCTCTGAAAATAATGTAGTTCATTTTCTCAAGGTAATCCTTACATTATGCAACTTGTTGTCTTACATTTTTTTCCCCTAGATTTATTCATGAATTCATTCAAAATTTTGTAAAGACCATAGGTCAGGCGATGTTAGAGATTACGATACAATACTGAGCTACCAGCAGAATTCCTAGCACCAAGCTACTTTTGAATCTGCAGAGTATGTGAATAATGAAAGTAGCCAATGAAGGAGTTTCACCATGCTATTTTTGTTTGAGAGAGACTGTCAGGGAAAACCTCTTTGATATGAAGCACTTATGCAGAGACCTGAAGACAACTCTCTTTCTTCTGCTTGTGTTTTATGTTAACTCATATTTAGGGATACACATCTTTTTGCCAGGTTCACATATAAGCCTTTTTACTTGACTTCTGTTCTGCTTGATATATATCAGTCTTTCAAATATATAGTGTAATTATTAAATTTCCTTTTTCAACATCTAATTTTTATTTTTATTTTATTTTATTTTTTTGGTTTTCAAGGTAGGGTCTCGCTCTAGCCCAGGCTGACCTGGAATTCACTATGCAGTCTCAGGGTGGCCTTGAATTCATGGTGATCCTACTACCTCTGCCTCCCAAGTGCTGGGATTAAAGGCATGCACCACCACACCTGGTTCAACATCTAAATTTTGTGCAAGGGTTGAAATATAATTTTCTTATCTATAATAAAAATAATATTTCATTTACTATTTAGTTACCTTTTATGCTTGCCATATGTTTCCACATGGAATTTATTTTATCTTATAGTATGAAATACTAGAATACAACTGGAGAGATGGCTCTGCAGTTAAGGCACCTGCCTGCAAAGTCTGTCAACCTGGGTTTGATTCCCCAGTACACATGTGTGGTAGTTTGAATATATGGCCCCCAATATATTCATGTTTTATTAGTTTATAGTTTGCATCTGCAGCCACCTTGCTGGAGGCAATGTCACTGGGCGTGGATATTAAGTTGTGGTGGTGGGTTTGAGATTCCATTGTAAAGATATGCAAAGTGTGCCTAATAGGAGTTCCTGAAGTGTGCTGTGGCTTTTGGCTGTAGTTTTGGTCTTTGTGCTGTGTGGCTGGGGGCTTTGCTCTCTTGCCTGGACCTGTGAAGGCAGGCCAGCTTCTTTTGCCATTAGGGAACTTCCCCTGGGTCTGTAAGCTTCAATAAATATCCTTTCCTCCATAACTGTGCCTGGTCTGGAAGTTCATCTCAGCGAACCTGAAGCTGTCTGTTACACCATGTAAAGCCAGATGCATTACAGTGCATTTTCAGTGGCTGGAGGCCCTTGTGTACCCATTCATTCTCTCTCTCCTTCTATCTCTCTGCTTGAAAATCAGTAAATAAATAAATAAAAAATAATTCAGTAAAGGTACATCAAAGATAATCCATTTGTTTCAATGGTATACTTTGAATAATCAAACCTCCCCATACTAACTTAAATTGTCATCTTAATTTTAAATTAAATTTCTATAGGCATTTGAATCCATTCTGGGTTTCACAATTTGTTCTATTGAACTCAAAGTTTATTATTACATTTCACAAGATATTTGAATGCTATATGCTATATGTCTTAAAAGTCAATATAGTGAAATGAAAAATAACCCAATATATGTCTAATTTTGATGTACAAACTTTATTCAAGTTATAAAGATGATTTTATTAAAATGTGCACTAATCAATAAGTTTAAAAAGACTTTCTTTAGGCAGGTTATTGTTTTTGTAAGTTCTATTGCTTTATCCTGTCAGAATTCCCATGACCTTTAAAAGTGTAAGGCCGCCAACATAGTGTGAACAATGTGTTACATTTTTTTTTCTTAAGTAACATTTATGCACAAAACTTTTGTTCTGTTTCCGTAAGGCACTTTAGCATATGCTGGTTAAATTCTGTCTTCTTGTTACATCCTAAATCTGTTTTCATTCAGGTCGGCTGCTTTATGCCTTCGAGCTAAAAAAAGAATATTTAAAATCTTGAGAGAAATGATTCACACTCTCTTTGGCAGCTACAGTTACAATCTTGGTCTCTTGCTCACTCCTTGGAATCTGATGAACTAAAAGATGAAGGCAGACTTGCGACATGCATAAACCCAATGCTTTTAGTTCTCACAGTGACAACACAATTGCTCGTGGCTTCTCAGAGAAGAGGCACTCATTACGTGGAAAACTGTTTCCAAAGACTAAATGTGATGGGAATCTGTCTTAAGAGTACATTCCTTTCTTTCTTCTTCTTCCTTTTTTTTTTCCCCAAGCTTGATGCCACACTGGTTTTTCCTATTGATGACAATGAAAAGGTCAGTTCTCAGTGACAGGTATGAAGTGTAAAGCTCACGTGATTTGCACCTGGCTTCTCTGAGTGTCTCCATGCTGAGATGCAGAAAGCATGATAACGTTCGGTAATGTCAAGGCAAGTCAATCGTAAGTCAAGCAAAAACTGTGACACACCTCTCGATTTAAAACAAATATTTCCTTTGAGGAAGTATGAAATATAGAGCAGTTTAGTTTATGTTGTTAGCATTTTTATAAAATTTATTCAATACACACTTTGCAAAAATATTATGGTAAATTCTATAGAGAACACAGAAATGAAAATTTGGCATAGATCTAAAATTTGGTAGATAGAATTATTTTTCTATGAACATTGAATATTTTGTCATATTGAATAATCAATTGTCTTTATCATATATGCATTAGTATGAGAGTCCCATTCCAGACAATTCATATCATTTTCTAAACAGTTTTACCTGGACAGAGAAAAGGGTGTGAAATAAACCAGAATTTATTGTAAAAACAGCATTACAAAGCACAGCTGTTTTGGTGTCTGGCATTAGTTGTTAAATTTTTAATAATGCAACTTGCAGATTAAATTTCAGCAAGATGGTGATCCATTTTAGCCCACTGGAAACTGCTTTACAGTAACACATACACACTCAAAGAATGACTAAAAAAATTGGGTTTAATATAAAATTAAATTCAGCCGTTTTTGTTATTATGACATTCTCATCTATAAAGTCTTTGTTTCGTCAAGGAAGGAATCATCCTTGTTCTTAAGGATAGTAGAGTTCTAAGAACCATGTGGAAGGCTGGCTATGATACACTGTTCAAACAAAGATGAATCCTTAAGGTGGAGAAGAAGGAATTCTATAGACAACAAGAAAAAAGAATGGTCATGCCTCATTTGACAACAGGTCATGAAACTCTTCATGAAGTCAAGAATCTTGCAACAAGTATTCTAAGATTTAACAAGGAAAATTCAGGACATCACAAAAAGTATGGATGTGCTGGAGGAAAAATTCTAGGTCTAGGAGATAACTATAGTGTAAAAATAGCATTGATAAAAATATTTGGAAAATCAGATTCAGTTGGAATGCATAAACATTTCTCTGGCATTTGAACAATAATTTATGAAGGGCAAATTTGGGACTGTTCCTTGGGATGACATGAGAGGAGGAAGTGTGTCACCTGGACTTGGGCTGACTTGTGGTGTTATTGGGAGACATGCTAGAGACAGTACAGTCTGGCATGAAGAATCCTTTGTGAAATTGTTCTTAAGATTGGTGTTTTAATATTTTATCTTGCTTCTTGCCTAATCTATGGGCAATAATTAGTAGTAGTATGTTGTGTTGGTCAATGATCTCTAGCGTAATAAAATAGAATGACTATATATTGCAAAGGTGACCTATTGTATTTGCTGTCAGGACAGGGGCTGGGCAGTCCAGGAATGGAACCCCATAGCTGCTCCATCCATCTCGATGCCTCAATGTTCCCCATTTAGTGCTGAAGGCCTGGAACAATTCATAAGAGCCACTTTTCTTCACTTCAACCATGGTAATGCTGACGAAGCTGGGTCTTAATGTCCCTGAAGGACCAGAGCAACACGATAGATACACTGAGCAGTAAGTAGCAAGGGAGCCAGGCAAAAAGATACTGCCTTTTCCTGCAATCACTTTGTACACAGGATGCCAACAAAAAGGCTGCCTACTTTTGGGGAAGGGCTTTCTTCCTCAGTTAATCCCTCCTGAAAGCACCCTCACCCAAGAAGTGTCTCTGACTTGATTCCTAATCTGATCAAGTGGACACTAGAACTTAACCTCTACACATATATAAATGGTATTCCTCAATCTAACATGATGGCCCTAGACTCCCTAATATGTGTATGAACTTAAATTATCTCCTTTATATGATTATGGATCTATTTGATAAGCATTTATAAGAGACAATTTTTTTTGTCAGTTTATTTCCTTTGTGGTAAAATTATGCAACAAGGATAATCTGAGCTGTGGAGATTATTTCTAATAATCAGAATATAATTACCTTTGAGAATTCTTTTTCTTTTCTTTTTTATGCAACCCTTCCTGTAACCAGCTACATGGACTTGTTACAGTTCCATATGTTCCAGAGACTTCTTTTTTCAGTATTTTAAATGAAATTATGGGGTAGTTGACAGTCCATTTTCATTTTTGGCTAAGTCACTATATGATTGTGGTTAATTGAATAAATTGACATATTTTATATGAATCAGGAAGTTGTAGGATAGTCAACATAAGTAAAATTTTATTTGAAAATGATGAAGAATGTGCATTGTAACTCTATGGACTATGGGTATCAATCACATCGGGCTCTTAATTTTCCTATATAAAAGAAATAACAGCAATTCTTATCCCCTCCCTCCAGAGCAAGAACAAACTGCAGCCCACATTGCACCACTAGGTTCAGTAGTTTATGAAGAACATGCTTGTTGCAGTCAGGTTCGCATTGCTGGCAGAAATCACCCGACTAAGAGCAGCTTGTGGGAAAAAAAGAGGTTTATTTTGGCTTACAGGCTCGAGGAGGAAGCTCCATGATGGCAGGAAAAACGATGGCATGAGCAGAGGGTGGACATCACACTCTGGTCAACATAAGGTGGACAACAGCAACAGGAGAGTGTGCCAAACACTGGCAAGGGGAAGCTGGCTATAACACCCATAAGCCCGCCCCCAACAATACTCTGCCTCCAGGAGGCTTTAATTTCAAGTTGCCATCAGCTGGGAACCTAGCATTCAGAACACTTGAAGTTTATGGGGGACACCTGAATCAAACCACCACATTCCGCCCCTGGCCCTCATAAACTGATAACCGTACATGATGTAAAATGTAATGCATTCATGCAAATTTAAAAGTCCCCATAGTTTTTATCAATTCCAATGATGTTCAAACATCCCCATAATCCAAGGTCTTTTAACTGAGCCATAATACCAAAAATAGTTCCCAAAAAACCCATAATGGCACAGAATAAACAGTCACACTGCAAAGGATGGCATTGGGCAAAGCAAAGCAATATTCAACCAATACAAGATTTTAAAACAACCAGGGCAAACGTCAAACTCTGTAATTCCAATCCAACAACTACTTAGTGACAAATCTCCAAGTCCGATACTTCTGAGCAGCAACAAGTCTCTGGAGTTCCAATTCCGCCCCTCCAGCTAGGCTACTCACAGTCCTGGAAAACTTCATCCAGGGCCGGCAGCTCTCCTTGGCAGCCATCTCATAGTCCCGGCATCTCCACTGGGTCTCCACTGCAACCCACGGTCCATCCTCATGGCCCCATGGGATCTCCATGCAGGCATCCAGCAAACCTGCTTCACACTGCCCATGGCCATTTCCAAAACACAAGACCGCGTTAAAAACTCAATGACCCTCTCTTTCCTGCATTTGTTATACTCCATAATACCAGGTAGGGTGCCAATTTGTTAATCCAGGGGGGAATACATCAGACTTTGAAGAACAGGACACTCCTTCAGCATTCAGCCCCCTTCAAAAGAGTCTGCATTCTTCCTGTTGCCCCATTGCAGGTCAGCTGGCCCAATCTCAAAGGTTGTAATCTCTCAACTGCAGCTGAACGGGTGGAGTTTACCCAAAGATTTCATTTTTTCTGTGCTATATCCCTCTGCTCACACCAGTTCATTTCTACGCAAAGCAGCCCTGCACAACTTCTCAGGACACGGGCATAACAGCAAACTTCTCACACAAACTGCTAGCCCAGTCCAAGTAAAGCTCTTTCTCACCCTCATAAGCTGAACCTCACAGTTCATAGTTCTTACTGCATTCAGGTCTTTCAGCTCTGACCAGAATAGTCCATTAAGCTGTACTTACAACACTACAAGGTGTCTCTTAGGCCAAGGTTTCAAATCCTTCCACATTCCTCTTGAAAATCAGCTCCAAAAGGCCAAAGCCACACAGTCAGGTGTCTAGCAGCAATCCCACTCCTCGGTACCACTTTACTGTTGCAGTCAGGTTCGCATTGCTGGCAGAAATCACCCGACTAAGAGCAGCTTGTGGGAAAAAAAGAGGTTTATTTTGGCTTACAGGCTCGAGGAGGAAGCTCCATGATGGCAGGAAAAACGATGGCATGAGCAGAGGGTGGACATCACTCTCTGGTCAACATAAAGTGGACAACAGCAACAGGAGAGTGTGCCAAACACTGGCAAGGGGAAGCTGGCTATAATACCCATAAGCCCGCCCCCAACAATACTCTGCCTCCAGGAGGTGTTAATTCCCAAGTTGCCATCAGCTGGGAACCTAGCATTCAGAACACTTGAAGTTTATGGGGGACACCTGAATCAAACCACCACAATGCTCCACAGTTGGTTTTATGCTCCCTCCTTGTTCTCTGACATGCCATTACAATAGTGATCTTGGAATGTGAGCATACATATACATAATCTGAAGATCTTTCAAACATGGAGATTCTGAGTTCAGAGGCTGGGCTGAGATTTTTGCATTTCTTTCAAGAATTGAATCGCTGGGGACTACAGTCCACATGTTTACATGTTGAGAAAGTGATTATGATTTCTGTTTGTTGAGGTCAGGTACACATAACGAGTACCCAACCAGCCAGAACTACAGAGCAAAAACCCTTTCTCTAAAAACTGAAAGTAAAAACATTTTAGAAATTAAAAATCTACATGTTTGGGTTGAAGGACATACAGAAACTGAGCTGGATAGTTCCTCCATGCTGGCTAACTTTATCCATACCAGAAGGTGCTATGCAAGCTGCTAGGGCACAAAAGCCATCAGCAGTCCTACCCAGCTGTGGATCTGTGTTTTCCAGAATTGATCAGCCAGGCAGGATATGCCTGCCCACTGTTAGAATACTGGCATGAATATCATGGGAGTGACTAACAACTTTCTGATCGGATTTGAAGCTCATTCCACAAAACAGATTTTATGTCTGATACTATAAACCTTGCCAAAAGACTACAGCTAATGACACTGGCCCCGAGGGGCAGGGCTAGCAGGTACCTACTACTGTTTATGCTAAGAGGACAACATGTCAAATTGCTTTGTAAATATCTCTGTTGGCTCCCTTAGACTGGTTCTGCTTGAAGCCTTCATCATAGAAGTTTCTTAGGACAAGGGACAGTAGTTAACGGAGGCATTTATAGCTTTGCAAAACAGCACCCCCTCCAAAGCTGAGGCTTGGGGACACATCTGAATTCTAGCCCAAAGATATGGAGAGCAGTTTGAGCACTGAGTACCCTGTTTGCTCTTCGTTAGTGCTCACTGCTCTTTGGTCTTTGTTGGCTACTGGTGGTTACTCTCTCTCTACTCGGATTTATGAATAGGAGCCAGCTTTTTCTGCCATGTATGGAACTTCCCCTGGATCTTCAAGCTTGAAATAAATCCCTTCCTCTCATCAATTGTCCAGTTGTTGCTCATCCCAGAAGCATGGAGCTGAATATGAGTGTTCCCTAAACATGGCTGGACATGCTTGCCATTCACATGACTGTTCATTGTCACTTCCTTGAAGTCTTTCTTCTGACATCACCCATTTACTTTAAAATTGTGTCTCATCTTGGAATCCAGGTTTTGTTATAGTTCCTGATCATCCTTTTACATGTTAAAAAGACTCAACTCATGATACAATACAGAATTCACGTACCGAGGACGCTTGTTCTGTGTTTGGTTTTTGCTCTGCCTCATCTAGTTAAGATTTTGTATACGTTTGTGGCTTTATGATCACTGATTTAATTGGGGGAAAGGTAATGGCGTTTAGCATATTTGTGTCTTTATAAGATATAGATCGAATAAGATGATCAGAATTTGAATTGGGAAGGCAGGTGGAGTTTTACTAGATACCACTGAGGAAGATTAATGATAGAAGTAAGCTATGAAGGAGATGGAAATTAAGAAATCAAGACAGTTCATGACTGGAAGCAACAATCTAGAATTAAAAACAATATGTGATAAACAGAGCAAAAAAAGCTTTTATAAAGTCATATATTTGAACATAATTGTAGCTTACAGAGAAAAAAAATAATTAGGTATAATGGTATTCACATGTTCATCAAGAATCTCCTGCAGTATTCAGATGATATCTGAGAAGATACAAGTAGCAGTGCAGTGCTTGACCTCCAAGAAGAACAAAAATTGGATGCTTTAGGAGTACAAAGGTCCGTACAGAAGGAATATTTGTAGATTAAAGTTCAAATGGAAAAAAAAAAAAAAAAAAAACTACTTTAGTTTATCTCAATACCATTAATTAGAAGAGGTTATATGACGGGAATTATGAAAAGACCATGGAAAAGAAAAATAAATGAGCATGTTACATGATTAATAATCAGCACAGAGAAGAGGAATTAGGAACTTAAGATTTTAAAGCCTGCACAGCTACATGATGAAAATCAGTGTGATGGGCATTGCTAGAATGGCTTTCATTTTGCCCATTGCCGATCTGGTAGAGCTAAAAAAAAAAAAAAAAAAAAAAAAATTGTGCAGGAGGCCAAAAGTCATGACTCTATTGGTGCAGGCATTTGAAAAAGAAAGGTAAAAGTCAAGAAAGTACCTATCATGTATTGAAATAAATGTCTGTCAGACTTTTGTCTGATATTACATTTTAAAAGAACTGTAATGGGTGAGTTAAGCGGGATGACATTGTTTGTGGTATGGAAATCCATGAGGAAGTCAGGGAATCGGGGTCAGAACAATAATGGAAACAGTATGGTGCTGCTGGTGGCTTATCAAATGCAGAGGTAGGAGGATATTACCTCAACTGCCAAAGCAGTTCTTCTCTGTAACAGATTCCCCAACAAATGCAGGAATAAGGGGTCTTTTACATTCAGCTGTGCTCCAGTTTGAGGTGTATTTTTTTTTTATTTGAGAGAGAGAGAGAGAGAGAGAGAGAGAGAATGGGCGCGCCAGTGGCTTATCAGCCGCTGTGAAAGAAGTCCAGAGACGTGCGCTGCCTTGTAGGCAAGTGCGGCATTGCGTCCTGCCTCACTTTGCATCTGGCTAAACGTGGGATCTGGAGATTGGAACCTCTGGAGATGGGAACGGCATTCTTAGGCTTGGCAGGCAGGCGCCTTAAAAGCCAAGCCATCTCTCCAGCCCTGAGGTGTAAATTTTTGATGAACCTGTACACCAATACATTTTGCTAAATTCCTGAAGAATGTCTCTTAAGTGTGACCAGAATCTGAAGCCATCATCTGGCACTGCACTCTGGGTAGATGTAGGACCTGTCTCCATCCTCTCCAAACTCCCTCGGGGTGGATCTCCCTCTTGAAGGGATGTAGCTGTGGACGTCAAATTTTCCACTGGAGATTCAGACTTTTGTAAGGCATACCAGATGGGTCATTCGGGTCCACCAAACTTCAGACTACGTCTCTGTTCATGGTTTGGGCTGGGAAGGGCCTTCGCCTATGCACTTCACCCATGACCTGAGTCTCTAGACGCTGCAATTTTTGGCTTATCAACAACTACCTATTCCACTCTTAACACTGTTTTTCCAATGGCTATGTCTCACTCTTGAACTGTGGCAGGTTAAATTCAGGCTCCTCGATTGGCCAATGCCAATTCTCAGAATCTCAGGGTAGCTCAGTAATAAACAATGGATTTCCTCTCAAAAGAATATATACATTGAATCTAAATTTTTTGGTATTTCTATTTATTTGTTATGTATTTAGGTATAGCCTATGTTTTTATAGCTATTGGATATAATTTGTCACCCAGGGAAGTAAAATCTAGAGAAAATTAGATGGGCATATACCTACATTTTTATTTCAATATTCATTCTTAAAATTAAGCTTTGCCAAACTATCCAATTGGATATTTTCTGTATTTTTACTTTGTTTATTTAGTGTACAGAATAAGGTTCATCATATTTGTTCATGGCACAAGTCATATATGTGATTGCCTGTTGATAGCTCAACTAAGATAGTCACAAGATATACTTGTTGAATCTAAGCATAATTTAGATTCTGCATCGAAAATCAACACAAAACACATTTTCTTCTCTGCTTCTTTATTGTTTTAATAATTTTCCAAGGTAATATCACTTCCCGCATCCACCACGCTGAATTTCACCAACTGCTTCTGTACTTGGAGCTTTCACATTTGTCTTTGTTTTAATCTATACCGCGTGAGACAATGTAATGAGCAAATAATGTATGTAATTCCCTGTCTGGTTTCTACTCTTTGCAGAAAATGATTGCCTTCTACATTCCTTTGAATTTTACCATACTGCATCCTTTCACTCCTTCACATGCCAGCTCTGCGAGCGCTCAGTCAGTTCCACGTGGTACAGAGGAAGTCCATGCAAACTTCAGAGCCCCTGCAGTGTTTCTATGGTGATTAAAGTCTCTAGTCCACACACGGTTGCTCGTAGTGAGAATGTCAAGTTACCGCGATACCAGTTCCACACCAGCACTTCCGGGTCACCTTACATCATACTTCTTCTCGCACCCATTCCTTCACTCAGAAGACATGTTGCCATTGTTTGGACGCTTTTTGTTGAGGCTCTTTACCAGGGTAAAAGCAGTCCCACCTAATAGACTGTTCTCTAATTTATTGAACCCCATGTTCTCTGGATCTAGAAAAGTGTCTGGGATAAAGTAAGTGCCTGGTAAACACAAGAAATGCCAAATTTTACATACACAATGCCTGAAATCATTCAAAATGTAAAGTGCTTGTTTCATCCTGTATTTTTATAGGAGAAAAATGCAAACCAAGTTGGATTTTTTTTCCTGGTATTTATTAGAAGTGGAATTAAGGAAACCTAGCATAAATGGCAAAAATCTGTTTCATAATATCCAGGATGGATTTATAACTCATTTGAATCTCTGTGGGCTTATGAGAAAAGCACAAAGATTAGGATTATAATGATTTTTTTTTCTGTTAAAATCAACAAGGATTAATATAGCAATATTCTAAAGAGCTTAAGGAAGTCGTGGTTCTGGGATTTTTTCACTTGGAAGACCTTAGAGTACTATTTAATGTGTGGATTTCTTTCTTCTTCTTCTTTTTTTTTTTTTTGGAACAAGGATTAAGTAAATCTGCTACATATACTTTAATCAAATGCTTCTTTTCATGGACCAAATTGATGAACACAGCAACTATGTTGATAGAACTAAAGCCTCCCAACAAAGAAATGGCATTCAACATATTAATTTATATTTTCTTATTTAAATATATTTATAATTTCTTTCCTTTTTGCCTTTGTTTATAATGTCCATGGAAATATGTTTATCAGCTTTATTTCACAGCACTAATAAGCAGCCGCTTTTTGAAGCATGCTTTCTTGCTATTGCCATTGTCTGAAAATGTTTAAATATTTTATGACTTTTATTCTTACCACTGTGTATCTTGAAACTCATTTATAAAGTTCCATTTTCTCTGTCACAATGTGCATATTTGAGCTAGAAGTAAAGTAGAAAATACTTTCATATTGATGACCCTTGATTTACTTGCAATTAATCTAGAAATTTTCTCCCTCACATAGACTTGCCTAAATTAATGAAAATATTTTATGAAACTATGCGTGCGCACACACGTGCACGCATACACACACACACACTGAAAGTCTTGGAAACCTGAGAATGGTGAAAGGGGAAAATACATCTAAGTGTCTTATAGTCTTTGAATCTGGGAAATCCAGTTGTTTTTCTTCCCCACCTTTATCTTGCATCTGTCAATCATTGGTCATAATCATCAAGTAGAAATACCACTAAGATTTATTCCATAAGTAAAATATGAAGGAGAAAGCCTGTTTTTGAGAATGATTATAGTTATATCTTGGAAATTTTTATTATGACACCCCCCCCCACTGAATCCTTTTTTCCTACCAACTAGTGTTTTTCCTATTTTGGTGTCATCATTTCTTTTCCTCATATTAGTCTGTTTCATGTGTGTAACACAAGCCACTGTGAGGTCATAAATATCAAGGCCATTTTTGGAAGACAGCATTGTAAGCAATCTTCTCCTTCCATTGGCTCTTACGTCATTCTGCCACCTCTTCTTCAATCATCCCAGAATCTTGGAGGATGTAGTAGATATGTATCACAGAACGCTGAACACTCCATTGACACTTCTCCTCATTTTGGTAAGTTTTGAGTCACCCCAGTGGTCACCACCATCTGAAAAGAGAAGCTTCTCCAAACCAAAAATGAGAATAGCATGAATATTAACAGTTCATGACTTTTGTTCTTACCACTGTGTCCCTTGAAACTTATTGACAAAGTTTTTCTCTAGCATATCTGAGCTGGAATTAAGGTGGGAAATACCCCCACACGGATGACCCTTGATTTACTTACAATTCAGGACTTTTCTTCTTACCACTGTGTATCTTGAAACTCATTTATAAAGTTCCCTTTTCTCTGTTGTAAGCATAAACATCCTACTCCTGTCAGAATGGCCACGATCAAGAAATTAAATAGTAATTATGATGGTGAAGGTGGGGAGAGAGGAACCCTCTACTGTTGATGGAAATGTAAATGGTACAACTATATGGAAATCGATGTGGAGGAGGAGATAGCTAAAACGAGAGCTACCATATGATCCAGCTGTACCACTCCTTGGCATTTACCCTAAACACTACACGTTAGTATGAAGATACTTGTTCATCTGTGTTTGTTGCTGGTCTATTCACAATGGCTATGAAATGTATCCAGAAAAATAACCAGGTGGTAGATTTACACAATGGTATTTTCTTCAGTTATCAAAAAGGAAGTAATTTTAGTTAGATGTCCTTTTGATGAAACATGAAACATTTAGGCAGTGCTGATCATTCTCAAACTTTTATAGAAATGTGTAAACACCTAAGTAATAAAAATATAAGTCAGGCTCAGCTTGACTTTGAAGTATATTTTCTATTGTTCACAATTCTGGTATTAACTGGACTGTTCAGTTGTCAATGAAGAGCCATTAGTACTAATATTTAATTGTTCACAAACCAGGAAAGCATACAGCATCATGGTTTAGAATATAAACTTTGATCTATAAGACTCTGGTACATACAAATTATGGGTGCATTATTAATTTAATGACTCTAATCTCCTATTCTAAACAAATATAGCAATGATCTATTACCTATGAGAAGTTATTTATGTATTCTCACCATGTAGTCACAGATAGATAGCTGCTGGACCAGTAATGTTTTATAGTTGAGTAATATTATATCATATAAGTAAATATATATCATATATTGTTGGCATTCATGAAATTAAATTACATTTTGTTGTATTTTAGACAAATTTTGTATTTTGTTTTCCTTCCCTTTTTCTGCTTTCTCACTTGGCCCCTTCCCCCACTGTAGCCTCTTTCATGTTACATTTTTCCTTTTGCCTCCTCCCCACTCTTCATCACCTCCTGTTCCTCTCCCCTGGCCTCCTATCTTGAATCATAGTGGACACGCACTTTCATTACATCCCCTGATTTACATACATGCAAATTTAAAAATCAAAATGCATATTTGTCTTTATGGGCCTTGTTACCCCTCTATCTGTAACATTTTCTAAGTCCATCCACTTTCCTACAAATTTCATTTTTTTTTTTCTTTATAGCTGTGTAAAACTCCCTTGGGTGTGTATACCATATTTTCATAATACAGTCACCACTTCATGGACATCTACATTGATTCTATTTTCTCACTATTCTGAGTAGAGCAGCAATGAATAGGGAGGCTCACAGCCAGGGTCTTCTAAATTCTAGGCAGATTCTCCACCATTGAGTTACATCCATATTCCCAACTTTTCTTGAGAATCAAATAATACAATCCTTCCAATGCCTTTCTCAGTTGCCTGCTATACTCAATTGGTATTTTTGTAAATTCTAATCATTCTTAAATACCTACTGAATCTTTGTAATAATTCTTGAAGTATAGGAAGTGGAAATCTTTAACTTTCTTTTTATCAAGGTAGAGTCTCACTCTAGCTCAGGCTGACATAGAATTCACTACGTAGTCTCAGGGTGGCCTTAAACTCATGGTGATCCTCCTACTTCTGTCTCCTGAGTGCTGGGATTAAGGACATGTGCCACCATGCCCAGCTCCTTCAACTTTAAAAAAATTTTTATAACGCTTTTATTAGTCTGTGCTCTTCACTATACAGAAGTACTTAAAAGTCTCCTTGGCATTAAAAAAAAATCTGTCTTACTTTCTTTTGTAATTTTGGGGAAATCTAGGAATTATTCAGATTTGTTGAATTTTCAATTATTTGATATTTTACAATCTTGTGACTTAAATTTATTTCACATAAAGAGATAGCAGACAGGGTATAAGTTCAATTTTTTGAAGATTCACTTAAGTCTCATTTCCTACCACATAATCTATCTTAGTAAATGTACTAGGAATACGTGAGAATAGTAAGTATTCTGCTGTTGTTGCAGAGTTCAACAAATATCAATTCAATGTATTTATATTCTGTTGTACAAAATATTTTGAAGAACTTTTCCAGTTTTCCTATATCACTGATGTGGGATGGATATTAAATTTTCTAGTCAAGAATGAATAATTACCTACTTATCATTTTCTTCCTATACGATTTTCCTTCATGACTTGAAGCTATTGTAGTGAGCTGATACATTTATTATCTCTGTCTTCCTGATGGATGTTCATTTATGTCATTGTACAACATCCCTTTTCATCACTGGCCATTCTTGAGAATCTCTGTAGCCAGTATGTAGTAAGACAGTCATCATAGAGGTTTTTAAGCTTGCAAAGTACTTGATAAATTCTTTTTCATTAATTGTCATTCACTCTGTTTTCTTACATGTAAAGTGCATAATGCTTGAAAACATGATGCTGAGACTTACATATGTGTGTATCTATATCTATCTATCTATCTATCTATCTATCTATCTATCTATCTAAAACATTATATTCTCTAATTTTTGTTGATTTGTTCAGGCTATTGAAATTTTGCATAAATTTTGTTTCATTTGACATTTTGTTTAATATTTTCTATTTATTTACATTTTATATTCATTTCTAGTTACTTTTAGTTATTTGAAATTTTATACAGTTACATTATGAATGCATCTACTTTACATCTCTGTTTCATATTTTCTTAAGTAGTTGTATATAATTTAAAATTTAGCCTGTTGAAAAAGTTAAAATATTAACAGCTCACATAAAATGTGGAAATTTTGAAGTGTGAACAGTCTTAAATTGTTTTCAGTGTTTTAATCACATATGGTCATTATTCTAAGGATGGTTTTATCTTTGGCATGTTAATTTACATGTTTCTTTTTTTTGAGGGGATTTCACTTACTTTATTTTTGCATTTAAGAAACAGAAAATGATTAACTTGGAGATTACACAGAATAAAAACAGATAAGATTGCATGTAATTTACATGTTTCTTATACCACATCAATCAAAAGAATTTCTTTAAGATATATTTTAGTGAAAGCACATTGTCTGCTTGCAACATATATATGTGAATGTATATTCTTATTCAAATATTTTCATTCCATTTTATTATTGAAAAATATTTTCAGTTAGCATAATATTCTGCATTACCAGCATTTTGTTATGAAGATTACTCGTACTTTAATCTTTCATTTTAATCTAATGTGTCAGCCCAGTATATTAGCTTTATGAGGTCTGTGTAAACAAATTAATACTCATGTGTTGGTTACAGCAAAACAGATTACTTATTGACAGCAAGTGGTTTGAGCATGTAGAAGGGAGCCAGTGATCTGACATGAAAGTGTCTGGAAGTCACCATCCCTCCTGCAGCTTGAGGAAGTCTTTTCATCTCTGTCTTTCAGCTCTTAAGCCACTTTTGTTCTGCAATTTATATCATCTTTCTTCCATCTTCAGAACAAAGCAGCGGTTTCAGGGGCAGTCACTGCATCTTACCAGCCTGCACAATAGCATTTTTTTTTTCTTTCTAATGTTTTTTTTCATCTCTTTACCGATTCTGAATATTCTTGTGATTACAATGGCACCACTAAGACAAGACAAGACAAGACAATGTAATTGGCCCAACTCACTGTTTGTTCCTAAACTCCATTTCTGACATTCCTTTGACCCTCGGACATTATATTCTTAGAGTCTGTGGTTGAAGAGTTTGTAATTCTGTTTGCTGCCTCCAATCAACCAAAAATTTTCATATACTTGATATTTTGGTTCTGGAATCTCCATTTGGATTTTTTTTTCTTTTGACCTACTGGATTTCCTATATTTTCTTTCTGCTTTTAACTTTTTTTGTTTATTTATTTATTTGAGAGTGACAGACAGAAAGAGAGAATGGGCACACCAGGGCCTCCAGCCGCTGCAAACGAACTCCATATACATGTGCCATTTTGTGCAAGTGGCTTACATGGGTCCTGAGGAATCGGGCCTTGAACCCAGGTCCTTAGGCTTCACAGGCAAGTGCTTAACTGCTAAGCCATCTCTCCAGCCTCAGGATTTCCTATATTTTCATTCATTATGAGCTTTTTTTTTTTTTTTGGGGGGGGGGTCAATGGTTGTAGCTACATAAACAGTTTCCAAGTTCTTACAATTCCACAACCCATGGCTCAGCTCTGCACATGTTCTTTGTTCTTGTGATTGAGTCAGATTTTCCTGTTCTGGAAATTCTATGGGTGTGATTTTAAGTGTCAACTTGTTTAACTAAGGAGATGCCTGCATAGCAGCTAGAGCATTGCTTCTGGGTTGGTATGTGAGGATATTTCTGGAAGAGGATGGGCCTTGAACCCGGTGTGGACAGGCAGATTTGAACTTGCTGGAATGATGGTGAGGACAAAAGATGGAATAACGGCAAACGCTCACCTTCTGGGGGAGATGAGCCTCCACTTCCTGTCCTTTCCTGGAGGACTGGGATGCAAGACGCTCTATGCTTTGTATTTTCTGTGTACTTCATGTTGTCCTAGGTAAGCTGTGATCCTCTGAAAGAAAAGAAAGCCCTGGTTGGCAAAGAGTTCTCCATAGCGTGTGACGTCACCACAAAGGGCGCAGTTTGTTCCTTTCTTACCTTTCTCAGGCTTCATAGAAGGATAGTGTTGGAGGAAAATCTTTTTAGAATGCGTAAGTTTGGGGAATTCACCGTGTGTGTGTGTGTGTGTGTGTGTGACAGAGAGAGAGAGAGAAAAAGAGAGAGAGAGAGAGAGAGAGAAAGAGAGAGAGAAAGAGAGAGAGAAAGAGAGAGAGAGAGAGAGATATCTTCATGCACATGTTTTGCATGTTTGGAAAAATGTCCAAATCTGTCATTTGAGTCTTAGAAAAATAACTCCAACACAACTAGTGACAAAGAAAGTTTGGGGAGGAAGATATGTAAGTGAGAATATATGGGTGAGGGAGTGTCTTTCTTTTCATTGAGGGACATGAACTGTTTGAACTCTGGAACTTGTACCCCTGCACACAAGCGCTATGACATGAGGCCTGAGACCAAGAGTGTCACTGCTTGATTCCCTGCTTCTGACACCATTGGATGTGGACTGAACCCCACCACTGGCTACCCTGGTCCTCCAACTTGAAAATGGGCCTGCCCTGGGATATATAATCCATAATTATTGGAAAAATTCCTCATAAATAGGCTTTCATCATCTATATTATATCTATAATCGATCTGTGTATCTATTATCTGCCTGTCCTTATCTGAATATCTCTCCTTCCCTTGTACCGTAATATTTTTTTCTGGAAAATCCCGAGTCACACATCATATATGACAGACATATGAATACAATGCTTCTGAGATTTTTAATGCTATAATAGTCCTCCAATAACTATTCATTTCATGTGCTTTTTCTTGCAGAAGACAATTGAATTTCTGTACTCCAATGAACATTTTGTATTTTGGATGGAAACCTCAGTGTTGTGGTGATGCCTCTGTCACTTGGTGTCTGTAAACCATGAATCAGCAGAGAGCGAGAATTAAACAAGTCATCTACAATGGCTTCTGTCTTACACTTTCCTTCTTTGAGTTTCTTCCAGTAGTTTAGAGGAGAATTGGTTCTACATTTTGTTCTGTTATTTAAAAGAAATTATTTATTTATCTATTTGCAAGCAAGTAGAGAGAGAGAGAGAGAGAGAGAGAGAGAAGAGAGGCAGACAGAGAGAATGGGCATGCCAGGGCCTCCAGCCACTGTAAACGAACTCCAGATTCATGTGCCCCTTGTGCATCTGGCTACGTGGGTCCTGGAGAATCGAACCGGGATCCTTTGGCTTCACAGGCAAACACCTTAACTGCTAAGCCATTTCTCCAGCCCCAGTTCTGTTATTTTATAAGGCAGAAAATGTTGTCAGTGTCCCTTGGAATTTATTTGCCTAACACTCTTAAAGACCTGAGGTGTGAGTAAAACATCTGTGGTCATTCAAATCTTCCAAATGTTTAGTCAAAATCAACAATTTTATTTTATTTTTCTCAAATCCTTTTTATTTTTTACTATTATTGCACAGTGTGAATTGTTCTTATCTTAACATGAGCATACTTTTCAAAGTAACACTTTGAGAAAAGTGCTTATTCTCTTGGAATTTTATGAACTTTTTCTTGTTTTTTTTTTCAAGGTGGGGCCTCACTCTAGCTCCAGCTGACCTGGAATTCACCATGTAGTCTCAGGGTGACCTCGAACTCTTGGAGATCCTCATATCTCTGCCTCCTGAGTGCTGGGATTAAAGGCATGTGCCTTCAAGCTTGACTCTTATGAACATTTTTAAATTCAAATTCACTTTGTTAATTATAAATATTTGGTTATAAAGTATGATTTCATGACGATAGACAGTGAATTATTATTTTAGTAATAAATTGAAGAATTTTTAAAGACATCAAGCAGAAACATTAATGTGACTTAATTTATGTCTGACATTTTAAAGATTTTGAGGCCAGGCATAAATGGTATGTACTTCATTCATTTATTCACTCATACAACAATCCCTTATGGATTTCTTGTATCCCCAAATAATCAGGAATGTTTGTGCCATAAAACTAAACTTATTATAGTCATATATGGATTCTTAATGTTTGATGGAAGAGGTTATTTTGTATAATATTTAAACCACAGTAAGTAGATATATACATGAGTGCATTATGACTCATATATAAATCCCAAATGGGGGCAAAGTTTCTCAAAATCATAGCTCATGAACTCACTGAACCACGGTCATCTCTTTGTTTTAAAACAAATATGAATTATGCATGCCATGAAGCAAAAGTATTAGCATTGTTATTTCTGTGATGTCTGGATAGATGTGCAAAATTTCTAATATCTATCTTTAACAGGAAGTAGTGCAACTTATACTTGATAATCTAATTCATAGATCTCTTTTCGTCTTAGGGTAATGTGTACAGTTGAGAAATACCAGATGAGACGCAGCTGTATTCTAATACAACTTCACTCCATCATCATGGAAAATATTGACTATTTTTTTTCCTGAGATGAGCAGCTGTCAGCTCTCTTTGGGTCTCGATTTACATTATGGTTTTATTTCCTACCTATTCATTTTCATCTAAAACACTTGTTCCAGGAAACAGCTTTGGCTGTCTGTTAAGGGGAAGCAGGATGTGAAGTTTCCTCAAACCTGTCAGTGAACGTGCATGGGCACAGAGAATAATACTTGCCAAAGTCGAAGGAATATATGTCCAGTTTTAAGGAACAGAAAACCTCTACACATCTGCACATCTGCACACATTGTTAAGGTGATTTTTCCTCCAGGAAGATGCTTGCCTTTGTGTGTCAGTAGTTCTAGGACTCCAACACTCATTCCTACTGTGAGACCCTGTCATGCCTTCAATAACTCCCAAGTATATGAGTCTGTCTCGGAAAGTATCAAACAGTAACATGTGCACAGTGATGTAGTTTGCACTCTCTCTAGAACACTTGAAAAAGATTTGAGTGGAGTGGATGAAAAAGTCTGTGGATGATGACAGGGAGTACTAACGTTACAACCAAATCAAAATGTGGGGGCACAACAAAATAAAACCAAATCTTTCTCATGAAACTGTCTTTGACCAGTGGTGAGAACACCCATAAGAACTCATACTCCTTTGATGCCGTAGCTTGGCTCTCACTTAGCACATACTTTTAATTGTTCGTATACATCTCAGTGTTCGGATGACTGCCTAACATGTAGTTGCAGGGACTTTGGGTTCAGTCTTCAGTATATATGAGTTTTATATATATTTACATATATGTATATATATATATGCATATACTAGAATGTTATATGTAATATATTTAAATGTACTATTAATCACATATTTAAATTTCAATTAGCACCCTTAATTAAGAGGGGAAAAGGGGATCATTGGAAATGCTTCTTAAAAACTTCTTTCATCCAGAAATAGTGTGTAACTGCCATTTATCTCCTATTTCCTTTTGAGACCTGATCATATGCAAGGGAATTAGTTAATACAGTTCATTTCAAGCTACACTCTTCTATTGTCAGGTTCCATGATCTCACATGTATAACATGTACTTACTTCTTTCATGCTATAATATTAAATATTGCCAGGTTTGTGATTTACACAAATTTGCAGAATGAAATAGTCATTTAAACATGATTTTTTTTTCTCAAGTTCATTTGACATTGGAATGAACTTTTTTCCTGTGCCATTGACAGATGTGACCAGAACGCTGAGGACAGGGCTCAGCAAACAAGCCAGGGAACAGAACAAATCAAATAGAAGCAAGGAACTCAAATGAAATAGACAAAGCATGACAAAAAAAAAAAATCCAAATCACAAGTTGGTTTAAAAGACCAAGGTTTTAAAAAGAAAATCAAACATAAGAGACTATGAAATGGAAAATTTATAAAATCAGAAAAGAACACTTAGACACTGAAAAATAAATTAAAAAATAAATTAAATTTAACAAAAGCAAAAGTTCACTTATTAGATAGCAAGGTAGATTACCATATAATATTATATAAGAATATTTTCTACCTCATGAAAAACAAAGAAGAGTAGAAGAGAAAATACAAGATAAGGGTAAAGTCAAAGTTGGTAAGAATTAAAACATTCCATTTACTGGACCTCTATTTTTAAACTAATGAACATGTTTTCACATAAATAATTCATTTTAACTTCAGAACTAATTAAATAACAGTATCGATGTATAAGAGTTCAACATAACGAATGACCAAAGTCCTTATTACAACATATACAAAGAGAGACAGACAGACAGGTAATAGGCTGTATATTTATATAGACATGTTTATACAGTGATAGGTTTGTACACAGAATTATGTATTCACATGATATAAGAATAAGAGAGAGAGGCGTCTGAACATCTTTAAGAATGAGAGAACGAAAAAGGAAAAAGAAGCGAGGGAATCGATGACATAAAATAATTTATTTTTGCAAATAAGAATCCGATGAGGAACATTGTCAATTAGAAGAAGATGGATAAATAGATCAAACTTTTGAATGAAAAATTTAATTGTGTATGCCTAGATGGGTCTACCCTTAAGAGTCTAATAAATTTTTACCTCAACATGTCTCCAAACATTTCATTCCTGTGATTCTTTCAGATGAGTGTATTATTCAAGGTTTTCTAGAGGAACAGAACCAGTACAGAATAGACGTCTTATCACGGGGCGAGGGGGCTGTTATTTGAATGGCTTGGTTACAACAATGGGGATTAGGCATCAACAATGGTGCTGCAGGCTAGAGAGACTGAAAACCCAATAGTTTCTCAGTCCGTGAAGTTGGATGCCTTAGCAGTCCCGTCTGGTGCAAAACTCGTTAAAGAGTCGTAAAGGGTCACTGATCTGTAGCCTACATGGGGGAGGGAACAAGCCAGATTCTGTTATCAGCCAAGAATAACAACAGCAGCAGAATCAGAGCCCTCAGCCTCAGGAGGCCAGGACAAACTGCGAGGGAGCAGCGCTGCGTGCGCCGCTGGCCTCTTTCTACCTGGGCCGCCTCTGACAACGTGAGATTGAGCACCGTGTCATCACACTGATAAGGCCTATCCTCAGGATACAGGTGAAGAAAACAGCAGCACTGGAGCATCAAGAGATAAAGAGTTACCCCAGATCGGAGCAAGAAATGGCTTACCAGAGTGGAAATAAATAAATGTCACCGAGAGACTAAGGTATTTTCCTCCCCTCAAGTATTCTATTTAGTCTTTGTTTGAGGCTGTTGCAGGGTGTAAAAGAAGTAGCTAGAAACATAGAATAGCAAACTATAAATAAAAGACAACTGACTCCACAGAAAAGTAAAAATGTAACACAACATATAAAGGAAAATTTATTGTGTTCAAAGAAAATTACAAAATTATATGGTGGTCATACTGCAAAGACTCAATGTAGATTTCACCAGAAGTTGTGACAATTTTTGTTGGACAGAATTGTCAAGACAGAAAGAAGAGGATCATGTAGTGGGGTGTGTGTGGAAAGGCAGGCATCACAGTAGGTCAAGATATTATGATATTATGTTCAATTAGCCTTCTCCCTGTCCTCCCCTCATGGCTTATGTGGGTCTTGCCTTACTGGTGGTAGCCATCAGTTATGTGGGAGAGGCAATGACTCTGTGCATAATGACTCAACTCATGGCTCTACCAATCTTTCCGCCCGCTCTTCCATGAATTTACCTGAGAAGAGCAGGTTAAGAGTTATGTTGAGGCTGCAGAGATGGTTCAGTGGTTAGAGACACTTACCAAGCCTCATGCCTATTTTGACTCCCCGGTAGCCACCTAAAGGCAGATGCACAGTGGTGCATGCATCTGGAGTTTGCCGTGGCAGGAAGCCAAGGCTTGCCCATAGTCTCTCTTTTTCTCAAGATTTTCTCTCTCCCTCCCTCTGTGTGTCTATGTGTGTTTATGCCTCTCTTTCTCAAATAAATAAAAAATGTTAAAAATTAAAAAAAAACATAGAAGTAAAACCCAATAAAATAAATTATACAAATAGAAAACAATATATTAATCAGAGCTTAAATATCACAGGTTATTTCACTGATATCATATAAGTATGTTTTTTTTTTTTTTTTAACTTTTAAAAACTTGATCATGGCCAAGGGTGGTGGCACACACCTTTAATCACAGCACTCAGGAGGCTGAGGTAGGCAGATCACTGTGAGTTCCTGGCCAGCCTGTGACCACATAGTGAATTCCAGGTCAGTCTGGGTTAGAGTAAGACCCCACCTAAAACAAAAAACAAAACAAAACAAAACAAAACCCGTTGATCTTAGCTTATTTTAAAATGATTCTAAATTGTACTTTCTCTTTCCTAAATGGCTTAAAGGAGAGGTTATTCCCACTACTCCATGGCTCCAAGGAGAGCACTGTCGAATTTGCTTTCTATTCTGGATCTTGGTTAATTATCCTTTTATGGGGCATGGAATAAGAAAACACTAACTGTCTCCAAATGTGGCTAAGATACCCTGCAGAAAGTCATTTCTTTGACAGGAAGGATAGAGAATGAAGGCAAACCACTTCCAAACTGTCAAGGACCTGAAATAGAACGAGAGCAGATTTTCAACGTCTGAGCCAAGGATCTTCACAGTTTTCTAGCCTGCAGTTTATGGATCATAGCGGCTAGTTCCCACTTCCAGCAGCAGAGTTTGATTCTTATCAGAGAAATTCTTTCACATTGTATCACATATGTGGTAGTTTAAATGTAAACTGCCATTCTTTCCCAGGCTCATATGTTTGAATACTTGATCTCCAGCTTGGTAGCACTGTTCTGGAAGGTTCTAGAGCCTTTTAGGGGAGGTGTGTTAGTTGGGGTAGACCTTGAGGAGTTAATAGCCCAGCCGCATGTCTCTTTTCCTCTTCTTCCCTACTAATGTGTCAATGTAATGAGATGGTGCCTGCTCCTGCCATGTCTTCCATGCCATGCTGGGCTTTACTCTCTGGAAGTGTAAACCAAAATAAACCCTTCCCTTCCACAAATTGCTCTCATAAGGTATTTGCTCAGAGCAAGGAGAAAGGAACTGATACATAATTTGGAAAAGGGTTGACTTCAGCTTATAATTTCAAGTGAACATTTCATGATGACAGGGAAAGCAGAACAGGCCCAGGAGTGAAGCTGTTAGGGTGACTGGGCCCCAAAAGTAAAGGCAGGAATGTTCCTCGAGTCTTCCCCTGCAATCTCTATTTGCTAGAGATCAAAGGATGATCTGACTTCTTATCTCTTGCCTAAAGGAGTGCCCTAGTTCTGTTTGTCCACACACAGCCTGAATCCTTGCTGGGAGGAAGGTCCCCTTTCCTAGCATTTAAATCTAATCCTGGCATTGGGCTTGGTCAAGTTTAGCTCCTAGAACTTGATGTCATGGCTAGATTCTTCCTGAGCCAGACTGTAGCCCAGACCAATCAGCTGTCTCTCAGGCTCACCTGAGCCTTGAAGGTGAAGCCCACCACAACAAGGTTATACATAGATACTTACCAGGGGAAAATCTCTCTTGGCTGTCTCCTGAAATTCCACGTTCTGGTATGTTTGTTTCCCTGCTCTCAGCCCAACTGGAGACTCCACTCCCATTTCATGCACATGGGCTCTCTACCACCACCTCCTGCTTCTACATGGCTTCCTTTGCTTTTTTTCTCTCAATCTTTTTTTTATCATATTTCTTCCAGGCTTACCACGTGGACTGTCAGATCACATGGGTGTATCTATTTTCTTTCCCTTCATTTTGTCCTTCCCTGAATACATAGAATAATTAAATAATTGTCCTTCTTAGTTTGATTTACTCAAATCTTTGGTTTGAATGCAAGCGCAGATTCAAGGTTTGGGGGTTTCAGGACTCTATCCCTGAATTCCCAATGCCCCATAAGAGGACTGTGTCACATCACAGTTGTGATCAGGGAGGTCAGGGAGTGGGGTCAGGCTGTCATCCCTCAAGACCTAGTGACACGATTCCTAAAACAAGGTTTGCCATCCAAAGGTTTCTCCAGCCTTCCCAAAGAGTTCCACCAACTACGGATTAAGTATTGAGACGCATGTGTCTAAGGGGACGTTTCATTAAAATCATTATACATATAGAGTATATTTTGAAATGTATAGTGAAATCATTGCTATACTTAAGAAGAGTAACATAGTCAGCTTCTAAAGTTACCATTAGTTTCTAGAAATTAATAAAAGGGTAATAGATGTCACAAACTATAACTTATTGTGATTTTGTCTATAATTATTATTATTTTCAACAGGAGGAAAAATGATTAAGAATATTTAATAATTTTAATATAGAATTACTTAAATAATTTTTATATATACTTTTTATAATTTCCATGAAATTAAACTTACAGCATTCATAGGTAAATTTTATTGGATTCCAGCCATATCCAGCAGTTTACATATTGTCTCTCAATATCGTAATGCTTTTATAGCACACTTAGACAGTTTACAAATAGTTGACAAGGCCTACTGAGTCTAATATTGTCTATCTAGGGCTCATAAAAATGTTTAAGACACTTGTATTAGAAGACAATATATATATATCATCAAGACATTTAACCTTTTGATTGCTTATTTATTTATTTATTTATTTATTTATTTATTTTTTTTGGAGAGAGACACAGAGAGAGAGGGAAAAGGAGACAGATAGAAATGGGCACGCCAGCAGCCTCTCTGCTGCCAACGAAATCCAGATGCATTCGCCCCCTTGTTGTCAAGTGCAGCATTGCGCCCCTTTTACATCTGGCTAAATGTGGGACCTGGAGATTGGAACTGCTGGAGATTGGAACCAGCGATCTTAGGCTTAGGAGGTAGGCGCCTTAACCACCAAGCCGTCTCTCCAGCCCTTTTTTTTTTTTTTTTTTTGTTATTTGAGAGAGACGATAAAGAGAGACAGAGACAGAGAGAAAGAGACAGAGAGGAAGAGACAGAGAGAAAGAGAGAGAGAGAGCACACTAGCGGCCTATCAGCTGCTGTGAATGAACTCCACGTGCCTGCACCACCTTGTGGGCAGGTGCAGCATTGCATCCTTGCGTCATTTTGCAACTAGCTAAAAGTGGGACCTGGAGATCCAAGGGGTGTTCTTAGTCTTGGCAGGCAGGCGCCTTAATGCTTAGCCATATCTCCAGCCCTTGATTGCTTGTTTTTGATGTCTTCCATCAATATGCAAAGAAAGGAATGCAGCCAATTTGGTGAACACTAAAGGTAAAGAACTAATTAGAGATTAGTTGAAAGACACATTAAGTCTTACTCCTTTTAAGCAAACCCTGGCATTTACGTTTAACTGACGTGTGAAGACAAAGCTCACCCTAAACAGACATCTAATCTGTGAGATAATTAAAGCTCACATGGACAAACTCAATGACACACAAACTGGAGTGACTTATTAACTGGCAGCAGGACCTAGCACCTTTTGTCTCCAGAAAATTATCTAGACGAGGAGGCAACCTGAGAAGCTCCACTACAAACACCTCACTGTGGTGGTGTGGAACCCTGTGTAATTGGACAGGTGTGGAGGCCTGTGTAATTGGACAGGTGGTGTGGAAGCCCATGTGATTGGATATTGTGTAACTATACCAGTTTCCTCAATCTAATTATTCAGTTGAGAACTCAAAATAAGCAAGTAGAAATTTAATTGTGGAAAAATTTCATGAAATACCAATAAATATTATATGAATTTTTTGAGACTTGATAATAAAAAATTTACTTTGTACCAAGTGACCACTGATCAGAAAAGGTAACCAATGAGCAAAAGTAACAAAACTGGTCTTCCTGGGGAGAAAGGATCAGGACTAAAAAGGAAAATGAGCTCCCTGCTGTCCTTTATTCAATAATTTTTAATGGGCCCTGATACAAATCCTTCCAGATTACCATAACCCTTCATATTACATATATTTTAAAAATTAGTTTTTCCTAACTGTAATCAGCTTGCCTTTTTTTTCTTTTAAAAGAAAATGGACCTTTAATTCCCCCGCTCAGAAAATCTCAGTCTTGCAGAAGCTTTGTATAGACCAATTTACAAATGAACATAAAAGGGAGTGGGTGATTAAAACTTGTAGGGGCTGGAGAGATGGCTTAGTGGTTAAGGTATTTGCCTGCAAAGCCAAAGGACCCAGGTTCAATTCCCCAGGACCCACATAAGCCAGCTGTACAAGGGGCACATGTGTCTGGAGTTTGTTTGCAGTAGCTGGAGGCCCTGGTGCAACCATTCTTTCTCTGTCTCTCTTTCTCTCTGCTTGCAAACAAATAAATAAAATTAAAAATAATTGTTGCCAGAACTATGACAAGAGCAATCTCTAATCTGCTCCCTCCTGGTTGAATGCTTCTAAATTTTTTTGTTGTTGTTGTTTATTTGAGAGCAACAGAGAGAGAGCGAGAGAGCAAGAGAGAGAGAGGGAGGCAGAGAGAGAAGAGAGAATGGGCATGCCAGGGCCTCCAGCCACTGCAAGCGAACTCCAGATACATGTGCTCCCTTGTGCATCTGGCTTACATGGGTATTGGGGAATTGAGCCTCAAACTGGGGTCCTTAGGCTTCACAAGCAAGTACCTAACCACTAAGCCATCTCTCCAGGCCCTGGTTGGGTATTTCAAAATGCACATGTATCTCAACAAGCCACAGGTTTGTCTAGTAGAGGGCAGCTCATCAGTAGGGAAAGAATGGCAAGAATTACTTCCAGCAACAAACCACAGTTCTTAGCCTTTCCATAGCCACATTAAATAGTCACAACTCTGGAGATCATGTCATGTAGACACAAAAATTCATCATGAATCTATGAAGAAACACATATGAGCATGTGTGTGTGCACGTACACACACACACACACACACACACACACACACACACACACACACACTGGCTTTCAAATCCCTTCAACCATGTTTTGAGCATGTACTGTGTTAAAGGTGGCATAATTTAAAGCAGACCCAATCCAGTTGGTACTTCTAAAATTAAGGGTTGTGTTGGTAAAGATGAGTAAATAAATCTTCTCAAATTTTATATGGTATACCTGCTTGCCCACATAATTATCAATTCTGTCCATTTTCTAAGAATAACAGAAAATTAAATATAAGAGAAATCATAGCAAACTCTAATTAAAGTTTCTAAAAATAGTAGCCATATATCTCAATAATAATTGCAAACTTTGAACAGGAATTTACTAAAGAGAGTTTAGAAAACGCCCCAACAGCACTTGGCAGACTGAGGTAGAAGGGTTGCTATTGAGTTCAAGGCTAGCCAAGGGCCAAAGAGTGAGTACATCAACCTGGGCTAGAGTGAGAGACTACCTTGAAAAACAAACAAATTAACAAACAAACAAAAAAAGATAAAATTTAAAAGAACATCAAAATAATTTTATAAATGTTAATGGAGGTTGGAGAGATGGTTCAGTAGTTAAAGTGCTTGGCTTAACTAGCCACAGCAAATGAACTCCAGACGCATGAACCACCTTGTTTTATCTGCTTTCTGAGGGTATTGGGGAACCAAACTTACATCCTTAAGCTTTGTAGGTAAGTACTCAAATCAAAAATTGCCTGTTATCTCAGGGGGCTATTATCAGTTAACCAGAAATTTCCCTTGGAGAACAATAGGTCTAACACATCACGTGTACATACACAGGTTGATTCTCAAGGTTAAAATTAGAAGGGTCATTGCTGTTAGTGCTGGGAAGCAGGCTGTTCTCAACTCTGGATGTTTCTTGTCTTTCCTTTTTGAGCATTCTTTTAAAAAATATTTTCTTTTTATTTATTTATTTGAGAGAGAGATACAGAAATAGGCAGGGAGAGAGAGAGAATGAGAAAGGGAATGGGCACAGCAGGGCCTGCAGCCACTGCAAATGAACTCCAGACGCATGTGTCCCCTTGTGTATCTGGCTTATGTGGGTCCTGGGCAATCGAACCTGGGTCCTTTGGCTTTGTAGGCAAGTGCCGTAACCACTAAGCCATCCCTCCAGGTGCCCCCCTCCCTTTTGTTACTGGCATGTTCTACCACATCTGTCAGAACCTTGTGAGTCTCAAGAATGTTCTGAGTTGCTTGAGCATCTAAAAGAGATCTAGCTGAAGAATGGTATCATCCCCTCAGGGAGCCAGGTTACCTTATCTCCTTGGGGAAAACCAGAGTATTGCCTCATCTCACATGGGGCAGAGCTGGTTCCCAATGGAGGTAACAAAGTCATCGCGCCCTTGAGAAGCCTCCTCTGTAGGGGCACAGACAAGGATGTTATTTACACATTGCAAGATCTGAACTTGACAATGGGACAAATCGCAATGGTTTTTGTCATTAACAATAAACTTTTATCACATAAGCTTCTATAACCTTTTTAAATCAACTTTCATTTTTAACTTCTCATTTTTACCTAAAATATAAAAAAAGTGCTTTAACAGTCATGTTCTATCAACAAACCCAAATCTAGCAATCTGTCAGAAATTTAAATTAATATAATAAGTGCTAAACCCATCTAAATTTTTGGCCTTTTACTTGAGTCTGTAAAGCAATTTAAAGTCAGAGGTCAATTTTGGAATCTCTGTCTCTCTCTTCTTTTTTTTTTTTCTTTTCTTTTCTTTTTGTTTCTTTTCTTTTCTTTTCTTTTTCCTTTCCTTTCCTTTCCTTTCTTTTCCTTTTCTCTTTCTTCTTTCTTTCTTTCTTTTGTTCTTTCTTTCATTCTTTCTTCTTTCTTTTCTTTTTCTTTCTTTCTTTTTGAGTTAGGGTATGGCCCATAGCCTAGGCTGACCTGGAATTCACTGTGTAGTCTCAGGCTGACCTTGAAATCATAGTGATCCTCCTACTTTACCTCCCAAGTGCTAGGATTAAAGGTATGTACCACCACATCTGGCCTGAAATCTCTTTTGCACTTAAGAATATCTAACTACTGTTATAGCAGGTGTTTAAATTCTTGATTTAAAGCTGAAAACCTAGACATCTGTCTTTAGTAGCTTAGCACCACCTTTAAATACATCTATGCACCAGTGTACATTTTAGTAGCTTTAATTTTTTTGTCTGCACTGGACTTGACACAAACTTAATCCTCAAAAAGGCATCTACAGCAACCAATCTAATGTACTTCTTTTAGGGTTACCTTGATTTACATAAAACAATTTTATATCTCATTATTCTAGTTACCCACGACTATTAAAATAGATGAAGCTTTGACCAAATATCTAATCATTTATGTTTAAATTACCATGATTGTATGTAACATATTCTAGCATTACAATGTGGTGTTAACTCCTTATGACCCAAGAATTGTGAATGGAGTTCCTCAAAATTTGAAGAAGTACACAAGTTATTAGCAAGGGGAAACTTCCTTGTCTCCCTAAGGAAAAAAAAAATACAAGGAATTAAGTTAGATTATTTCTTTTATAAAACCTAAGTTATAAACATAGCAATGACCATTTAGTAGAATTGGGTTTGTAAAAGAAAAATAAGTAACTCATGATCAGGACTCAGTTTTCCTAGTAGCTGAAGACTCAACATTGAAATATCACCAACTTGATTAAATATTTTTTTAATTTTTTAAAAAAAAATTTATTTATTTTTTTGGAGAGAGACATAGAGAGAGACAGACAGAGAGGGAGAGGGAGACAGATAGAAAATGGGCACGCCAGCAGTCTCTCAGCTGCTGTGAAGGAAATCCAGATGTGTGCACCCCCTTGTGGGCAAGTGCGGCTTTGCCCGCTTGCGCCACTTTGCATCTGGCTAAACGTGGGACCTGGAGATTGGAACTGGGTTCTTAGGCTTAGCAGGCAGGTGCCTTAACCACTAAGCCATCTCTCCAGCCCTGATTAAATATTTTGAAGACAGTGTTTGTAATTGACATAATGAGCAAAATAACATCAGTGAGTTAAATTTTCAACTTTATGGCCTGTTGATTTGAGACATTATTATTATTATTTTTTTTACAAATCCTATGAAATACACTTTAAAATCATGGATTTATAAATTCAGGTAAAACTTGATAACTATCCTGGAGATAATCTTTATCAATACATTTAATAAACCTGGAAATGATTTTATTAGCAATTGTAAATCTGAATTATATTTATGATATCATAATCTAAGATTACCTTTTCACATATTGTTTTTTGAGGTGTATCTTTTATTTATATTTTATATTTTATTTTGATTAACATGTATTAACTGTACATAAGAATAGGTTTTAGATGACATCTCAATATATTCATATAGCAAACACTAGGCCAATCCAGGCTTTCTTTGTCTTCCCTCTCATTTCCCAACCTCTAGTTATAACTATTCTACATTTAAGTCAACTTCTTTTTCGTGCCTACACTGAAAGACCATATAGTAGTTGCTTTCCTTTAACTGACTTATTAAACGTAACATTATGTTTCATAATTCCATCCATTTTTAAATGTTTATTTTTATCATTATTAACAAGATGGATAAATCATGTGTTGATACTCTCTTTTACCGTATCCCTACCCCATTCTGTTTGGGTCCCTCTTCAGTGGGGTTGTAGGTATGCCCCATTCTTAATCTGCTCTGAGTTTAGTTTTGGTAGGTGTTATGTGTCTAGGAATTGATCCATTTCTTGCAGATTATCTAATTTTGTGAAGTAGAGATTTTGGAAGTATGCCCTGATGATTCTTCCAATTGATGCATGCACAAAGCAGCACAGTGATCCTAGGTGGACTCGCCATTTCCCACAGACCAGGACTGACTGCACATTAGTATCTAAAACTCAGCTCAATGGACAACAGAGCAAACACAGAATATCTCCTGACAAAATTCAGCCAACAGTCTACACACAACATTTACATTTTGCTATTGTCTCTACAAGTAGGTGGAAAGAGAAATAAAAAATTGTAATACATGTCTCCCACAGAAATTCTCCAAATCTACCATACACCAAGTTTTAAACGTTACCAGTTCACAAGTGGAGGAGAGTTGCATAGAACAAAATGGGGAATTAGAGAGAGCACAGAACATGCCTCCTGCCATAAGGGGGGGCAGAGTGAGGAGAACACTTACTTTCTCACATTCCAGGCCAATGCACCAAAAAGTGGTACAGGAATTTTGGGTATTTGTGTATTCCTGGTTCCTTGTGCTATGAATTTGATAAATGAAATCCATGGAACGGATGATAAAGTTCAGGAAGATTTTATTATAACTTAAAACTTTAGGAGGAAAAACTGGGTGGGGCTGAAGCCTAGAACATCAGAGAAGAAAGCAAGATGGAGCTCTTGTCCAGGGAAGAAAGAAGGGATTTGCCGAGACTTAGATTTTTTTTTTTTTTAAAGTGGGGAGTGGCTACTTGAGGAAGGCCAGTTTTACAGCTTTTTTATGAGCCCCATGAATAGGTGGCTGGTTTAGCCAGTATCCTCCTGATGTCAGGAGTCTGGGGTAAGGAATTTTGGAAATGGACAATCTTCTCAGAATGTTAATTCTCTAGGAAGGGAGTGGAAGGACTCCTTAAGAGGGCAGAGATGAGGAAGGGTCATATCCTTCTGACATTTTTGACCTGGAGTTAAGTGTAATGACGTAGATTTTTCCTGAAGGCCTAAAGATAATTTCTACACTTAGCCAGGAGAAAACAATTGATGTTGGAGTCGTTTGCCCCTAAACCACCTGCCCAACTTCTGTATCCTATCAGTAGTATTTGAAAAGTGCATATATACTTTAAACACATTGTCTGTTCTTTATTTCTCCTGTCATGCTATCATTCTTTGTTTTACATTTAAGAATATCTGAGAGAATGAATTGTATTCATATTGTGATACACAACTCTACTCTGAGCTGGTTGACATTACCTTTGATGCTTTCTCTGATGTACATCCAAAAGGATTAAATTATTCATTTGGTTGATGTATTTATCCTTGAGATTATTCATCTCTGAAGAGACGTGGTTCTATCTCTGCCTAAGGGTTTTTTTTTTTTTTTTTTTTTTTTTTTTTGCCAAACCATAACCCTCCCTCCCCAAAAAAATGAAAGAAAAAAAAAACACTGTGTTTCTAATATTTCTTCATAGAAATCATAAGCGGATAGTAGCAGGCACCATTTACAATTACTACTCCAAATTCATCCGTGGATTGCCTTGAACTAAGATAACCGACCCACTGGGAAATTAGATTATCAATTAATTATCTCTGATTCTATCTAAGCTTCATGGAGCCCCTCACTGTAATCCAACAACTTAAGCCCCATTTTTATCCATGTGTGAGCACCCTATTATATTATCTTCATCCTCATTTTGCACTTTCATGGATTTATTTGTCACAAAGCCCATGTCCTTGGTCAGAGGTCCCTTTTCTTTTATGGTCTTATATAGATTTGACATTGACATTTGACAAATGAACATCAACAGAATTGTAGGTCCATTTTTGTTCCCCTAAAGCAAAGGAAAGCTAGTTAGCACATCCATCAACTTAAATACTCATCATCAAATGTTTACCATTTGCTCTTACTGCTTAACAGAAACCTGGTACTGCTTGTATATGTTATCATTCTGTTTATTCCCTGACCACTGGATTTAATACTCCACATTACATTTGTGTGTCTAGGATCACTTTGTACCACACGAGTGAATGCAATAATAACTTAATATTTTATAAATTAAAAATAAAATAAAATATATTGTGTACAGACAGCAAAAGTAAACAAATGAACACCAAAGTAGAATTAATTTCATGACAATACAACAAATAAAAAGAGCAGTAGAGACTTAATGATTTAGCTGAAAATTTTATTTTTTGATAATATTAAATGGTGTTTAGATCCCTTCAAAATTGTGTTCATTCATCTGTTTCAGACAGACATTTTCCTGCATAGGTACATCATAATGTGAATCAACATCATTGAATGAAGACAGGATTTAATGCTATTTTCCCTTATAAGACATATCCTTCAAATGAGAAGAAATGACTTTACCCTTTTATAATGGAGATGTAACCATCCAAAGAACTCAAATCTTACCTGAAGCAATTTCTGCTTTCAACCTCCTCTTTGTTACAAAGTCATAATAAAAGAACAAATTCAAACATTATTTTAATAGATTTCTTTAAAAATTTAGAAACCAGATAACCATGTTATACTTTTGCACTAAAATAAGATTTATCTTTCTTTAAATTTACATTATTTTTATTTATACCTTTATAGAAAGTTAAAAAAAAATCTATTATACACATGAAATATAGCCGGGAGTGGTGGCACATGCCTTTAATCCCAGCACTAGGGAGGCAGAGGTAGGAGGATCGCCATGAGTTCAAGGCCACCCTGAGAATACAAACTGAATTCCAGGTCAGCTTGGGGCCAGAGTGAGACCCTACCTTGAAAAACCACACACACACACTGAATATATTTTAGACCAGGGATTGGGTGGGTGTTTGGAGATCAAATATCAAGCTGTTATTTTTTATAGAAATGTCCTTTGAAGAGTAATAAAATAAGGACTGAGAGGCTGATGATTTGGGAGCTAAACCTCTGGAGATATAATATTTTATCTAAGTTTGTTTTTGGAAATCTTTGGGTATGTATCTGGAATGTGTGCCTCTGTGCAGTTGGGTCTTTAATATGCCAAGTGTAGATCACTGAATTATCACAGTTGAGAGAATTAAAAATGTGCACATCAAATTTAATTGTCTAAAGTCTCAGAGCTATTTGCATTATCCCTTACAAAGAAAAATGAAACTTGAGTGCTAAATTGAACTGTATAAAGAGATATTTAAAATCAGCCAATCACAGCTTAATTGTTTATTTTTGCTAATGACCATTACAAGAAAATCAGGAAACACAGAGATACTGTGAGGAAATAAAATAAAACAAAATCTCTTCAGGGACACAATAAGAGTTCACTTGGGAGAGGGTGGGTGGTTGTACCAGTTATTTTCTGGTTGCTGTGAGCAAGTATCCAACTAGAAGGAACTTAGGAAAGCATACATTTCATCGTGGCTAATCGTTCCAGAGGGAAGAGTTAATGATAGCCTTTAAGTCCGGCAGGAGGTCCAAGACTGTGGGCAGACAGAAAACAGAGGGAGAGAACAGCGAGTGGGGACAGGCTTAAACACCTCAAGGCTGACAGACCCAGTGAAACACTTCCTCGTGCAAGGCTCTGCCTCCTAAAGTTTCTACAGCTTTTCAGGAGCACCAGGCTGGGGATCAAGTATTTAAACACATGAACCTGTGGGGGGTGCATTTTAAGTCCAAACCACCACAGTGATCAAGATAATCATCTCCTAAGACATTCAAGCTTCTATCCCCAGACCAGTACATTTGTATTCCTAAATAGCTAAAGAGAATACAGATTTAGGGATTTAATTAAGATTTAATTAAGGGATTTTGACATGAAAAAAAAAATCACCCTGGATTGTCCAAATTGGGAAAACTTAACCCTGGAGTTCAAGAAATCAAGAAATTTTTTTTTCTTTTTTTTGAGAGAGAGACAGAGACAGACACACAGAGAGAGACAGACAGACACAGAGAATGGGCTCATCAGTGGCCACTCAGCTGCTGTGAATGAACTCCAGATGCGTATGCCCCCTTGTGGGCCACCTTGTGCACATGTGCGACTTTGCGTGTTTGCATCACTTTTGCGTCTGGATAAATGTGGGACCTGGAAATTCGAAAGGGCGTTCTTAGGCTTCACAGGCAGGCGCCTTAACCTCTAAGACATCTCTCCAGCCCAATAAAATGTTCTTTTGTGCTGTGTGAACATGTTAGAAAGAATTGAAAAAAATTGTCTGAGACACAATGCAGCTTGCTATGGAGGTGGGGGGAGATAAGGGTTCAAGAACTAAGAAGGTCGATAAAAGATGGGAAAAGAAAGAAAATAGATTCTTCCCTAAAGCTTCCTGCAGCAAACACAGATAACCTTGATTGCACCCAGTGAGGCTCCTGACAAACTTAGGACCTAAATGGCTATAAAAATATCTATGCTATTATAAGCCAATCAAAGTGTGGTCTTCCTTTTTCTTTTTCAGTACTATTAGAAAACAAAGACATATGGTAGTTTCCAAATGAAGAACCGCTTGGCAATACTTCCGTTTGCACAAATAGAAGCTGGGCTATCCTTAAGGAATTCCAGAACCTTGCCCATTTCTAGCTCCTACTCTGTCCTCAGTTGATTTGTCCAGCCTTTGGGCTAAGAAATTTGATATCCACACAACTTGAGAAGAGGCACCCCGTAGTAGGCCGAGACTGTTGACTCTAGAAAGGAGTGTCTGATTGACCAGAGCCAGAACAGTCTCCGGGCTATTGCTGGGTCTTCCACTCTAATGGCTTATTGTAGAACACACACATTCAAGCTGTGAGGTTGTGAGCATGTGGTGATGGGCGATAGATCCCTCCCTTTCATAAGATATGTGAGGACAAATATAGTTTATCTATAATCCTCATTTCACCAAAGCAGAAAGCGTGATAGGAAAAATATGGTTTCAATGTGTTCTAGCAAGGTGGTGGTTTTCAATGTTTTATTTTGTGTTCTGCTTATCCTGGCCCATCCAAAGCACAGCATGGTAGTGACCTCCCAGATCTGGGTCCTATCCTAAAATGTTTCTAGACTAGCAGTAAAAAAGAAAAAAAAAGAAAAGAAAAGAAAGAAAGAGGGCTGGGGACATGGCTTAGCAGTTAAGGTGCCTGCCTGCTAAGCCTAAGAACGCCTGTTTGATTCTCCAGGTCCCACGTTTAGCCAGACACAAATGACGCAAGCACGCAATGCTGCACTTGCCCACAAGGGGGTGTACATGTCTTGGGTTCATTCACAGCTGCTGAGAAGCCACTGGCAGACCCATTCTCTCTCTCTCTCTCTCTCTCTAACTCTCTCTAATAAAAGTAAAATAAAAGAAAATAAACAAGCAAAGAAAAACAAAGAAAGAAAGAAAGAAAGAAAGAAAGAAAGAAAGAAAGAAAGAAAAAGACATATATGCTGATCCAAAGAACATTTTATTTCAGTTTTTAAAATAAAATACGGTAACTAACAGTAAAACTTAATGTCTATAATACCCCTAGATTATCTTATATCCAGTATCCCTTTATTTATGTTCTTGCATTTACTTAGTTATGTATTGCCTTTTGAAAGTAAATTTTATGGGCCAGAGGTATGACTCAGTCTGTAAAGTGTTTGCCTCACAAACAGGAGGACCTGAGTTAGGAACCCCAGCACCCCTGTGCAAGTGAAGCCCCGCCCAGCATCAACCTTTGATCTCCACGTGCATGCGTACTCATCACATACATATATTATGCAAACATAGTAAAATAATTTGGGGTCGGAATGATAGCTCAGTGGTTGAAGTTGCTTGCTTGCAAAGCCTGCTGGCCTGGGTTTGATTCCTTAGTACATACATAAGCAAGATGCACAACATGGAGCACGTGTCTGGAGCACGTTCACACTAGTGTTCACACGGGTTCACCCCTTGACTCTCTGACTTTTCCTCTGTGTCTATCTCTTTCTTATGTTTCTCTCAGATAAATAAATGACATATCTAAATAGAAAGTAAATTTTAAAGCCAACATCTTTTCCAGACATTTAAGCAAACTTATTCATTGAGTTACCTGTAAAATAAATAAATAAAGCAGTTCTTTACTGACAGCTGTGACTTCATGAATTATCCCAGCCTCCCACCATTCTCCCTAGAAAGGGGCCAAGCTTTGGACCAATGGATATCCTGAAACCACTGACGAATATGTATGTGAGCCAATCTGATAAGCTGGGTGTACGTAAGGGTGGGCACTAGAATAACATCTAAAAATGATGCAAATAAATGTTATATGTCTTCCTTCTGGCTTAAGATTACACAAAATGCAGGTATCTCTTAAATGTATACTTAATCATAATAATACATAATACATATACATAATATAAATATACATAATAATATAATGTATGCTTAATCATCATAATAATTCAATTTGGTTATTTTCTTGGTTCTCATTACTTTATTAGAAAACACACACACACACACACACACACACACACACACACACACACACATATATATATATATATATATTCAAGTAATAAAATTCAAAAACAAATAAAATTGATTGAGTGACTGCAAGACCCTAAATCATGGTATAAAACATTGCTGCTCCTAATGACCAGAGCACATTTCAGGTGCTTATGGGTAAAGTATCTTGTGTCCTTGATTTTGTAAAGGTTCTGGAAATATATATGTTATTATTGCTTCTGACAATACAATTTTATTTAAAATTACTAAAACTTCATGTAAAATAATATTGTAAAACTGTTTAAAAGAATCCAGGAAATATATTTTCATGAGATTTTGTTGATGATTAACACTAAACAGTTGTGGGAACACGTAAGAGTCAAATCTCATCCTGGTACACAGAAGTTCACACCAGATGGCTTTATACTGACAAGGAATTAACAATTTGTGGGTTGTTAATTGTTCCATTAGAAATAGAACTGTTGTCAAGTAAATAAGGAAAACATTTCCATAACATACAGCTGTGGATATAATTGTAAAATAAAGTAAAATGTGAATAAAAATTTTAATAATTACTGAAATGTGAGGGAAATGACAAAGTAATTCTTTATTTACGCCAAAGTTTTTAGCCTTCATTCTTTTCTCATTTTATTTGAAAAGAAAATCACTACCATTATAATTTATATATATGAGATAGTAATAAATGTAGTACATTATGTAATGATTCTCTTAGTGTGTCAACATATCCATGTTAAAATATATTCAGATAGCTCATAAAACCGAATGGATTTGGATTAGTGAATTTAGTAAGAAAAAACAAACAGGAATTCATTCATCAGTGTATGAAGTGTCACCCAGTTTGTTTAGGGGATGAGTAGATCTGTTAGAAGGATGATTATTTTATTTATTTATTTATTTATTTATTTATTTATTTATTTATTTTTTTTTTATTTTGAGGAATGGTAAATCTACCTTCTCTTGAACCATCACATCCAACTACTTCTACCCTTGTAAACTGATAGTCTTGCTTTTGGGGTCTTTGGACTTCATAAACATATCACTGTTAATCCTGGTCTCCCAGCTAGCCTTGTAGACGATTGTGTGTGTGTGTGTGTGTGTGTGTGTGTGTGTGTGTGTGTGTCTGCATGAAATGAACGTGTGTGGAAACGCATCTGCCCTGTGTATATGAATGGGGAGGCCAGCGATGTCCTCCTATTTTTTCCTCCTCCCCATCACATCCTTGAAACAGTCTCCCACAGAACCTGGAGCTGCGGGTCTGTTGTGGTTGCTTTGTTCTTCACTCACGCTGGCTGACCAGGGAGCCGCCTGATGCCTGTCTCTGCTCCATCCGCGCTGGAGGTACAGGTGTGCATGCGCACTCTGCTTTTCACGTGGTGCTGGAGGGCAAACTCAGGTGCTAATGCTGAGTCAGCAAGTGTTCCTAGCTGCTGAGCCATCTCTGCAATCGCTCCATGTGCTATCTTAATTTTCATAATTACATGATCTTGTTTTTCTTAAAAAAAAAAACTCTATCTCTCATGTATCTACTGTCCATCTATTTCTCTCTCTTTATATGTATCAAACATTTATCTATCATTTGTCAATCTATATTTCTAGTCCATTTTCATGGAACATTCTCATGCACACTATTTTATTGAATTTGTTGCCCTACACATGCGTAGCCCTCAAAAAAGAAGTTAACTTTTAGACATGGCTATACTATGGCCATTCAGCTATACATGGCTATAGAGATAGGGGAAAAGGTTCTTTGTAGGTGTCTATATTCTCAAGTACATTAAGATGGTGACCTTGCATGGCAAACTAAGATGGCAAAGAGGGAGACCAATTTCCTACTTGCTTCTTGCCAAACTGAATGTTCTGGGTCCTGCTGGTGGGCTTGCTTGGCAGGCATCGGGGGACCTGTATAGTCCTTCCTACAACATGGACCAACTAGTCCCTTCATCTTTTTTTTTTTTTTTTTTTTTTTTTTTTTTTTGAGTTAGGGTCTTGCTGTAGCCCAGGCTGACCCCTGGAATTTACTATGGAGTCTCAGGCTGGTCTTGAACTCACAGAGATCCTCCTATCTCAGGATGCAGAGTGCTGGGATTAAAGGCACACCCCACCATGCTTGGGCCCTTCATCTTTGTGTAAACCATGCAGTCACGTACTCCAGATAGGAAGGCTTCCAGGTCCCACTTCATCTCGGGACTCTTGGAGTCCCCTCCTCGATGAGGACACTGTATTCTTTGTATTCTTTGCTTTTTTTTTTTTTTTAAATTTTTGCTTTTTGAGGTATGGTCTCACTCTAGCCTAGGGTGGCTTAGAACTCACTACGTAGTCTCAGGCTGGCCTTGAGTTCATCTCAATCCTCTGACCTGTGCCTCCCCAGCGCTGGGATTAAAGGCTTGCGCCACCACACCTGGCTTTCCTAAACCTTGTTCCTGTATTTTAATGTTGAACTGGCAGATAAAATAAACTCAAACTCCTAGATAGCCACAGGCTCAGTACAGATGACTGACCCAGCCTGGAGACAAGAGGTATTAAGGCCTGTCCATCGGCTACTTTTTGCTCACAGTGGCTTCCCAGATCTGACTAGATTTGGGTTGGTGCTATGGATGGCTCATACTTCTATGTTTTCTATACCTGACTGTTGAAAAAAGCCCCTGATTTGGACAGACAATTTATAATCAAATTCTGATAATTACAGCTCTGGCCTTAGGCAATCTTTTTCCCTTGGACTGCTCTATTTCCTTCCACTGTTGTGGACTTATGGGAGTGCTATAAATTAAGGGAAAAGAGGCTCCAGTACTCATTAAATCCAAGTGTTTTACACATAACAGGAGGCCAATCAACTTACAATTACCAGGGTCCTCAAGTTGACTTGTGTGGCCCTCCTTCCAGGCAACCTTGCCCACCCTTTCAGAAGAACAGTTGGGGTGTGTCTCATCATTGGTTTTGCCAGTCTTTGTTCAGGCATCAAGTGTCAGATAACTTTTCCTGGGGTGTCTAGAACACTCAGAGGGCAGCATGAAAACCCAAAGAGTTTATGGGGTTTCTTTCAGGAGCCTTGGTCAGAAGTTACATACAGGGGTATGGATAATCTATGGGAAGCTATACACACACACACACACACACACACACACACACACACACACACACACACACCTCTCTTCCTAGCAATTGTTAACTGTTTACATATGCTTGGGGACAGGAAAGGCCTCATTAGCTTTCCCACCTCATTCCATGAGGGAATGTTAATGGGTCCAATCTTGTTAGGGGCCTATGGGAGTCATCACAAATGTTCTAACTCACCACAGCAATGATTATTCCAACTCAGAGGAAACAACCCCAGCCCAATGCCATTCCTGTCACCCAGAATCAGCCTCGTCACTTAAAGTGATGTGGTCTAGTTTATCCATGTTTTCCTCTAGATTACATTATTTTATTCTTTACTGTGTCTGAGCAAAATTCCATTATTTAGGCATTAATTACTTTTGTCATTGGGGTGACCAAATACACCATAAGAAGCAGGTTAAAGGAAGAACCGTTCATTCTGACATGTAGTCCATCCTAGCGTGGAGAATATGCTGATGAGCAGGAGCTGTGTGGGCACATTGTATCTATAGTCAGGAAGCAGAGGGGATTGTACAGCAAGAAACACCAGACCAGACACTAAAAGCTCACAAACCGCACCCCATGACCAACGTCCTGGAGCGAGAATCTGTCCCCTATCAATTCCTCAACCTTCCCAGACTGCATTACCTGTGATGGACCAAGTGTTCACACAAATAAGCTCATGACACACACTTCACATGAAAACCACAATCATTTATACGGAGAAGGTGTTATGTACCCATTCATCCAGGGATGGATGCCTACACTGATTCTACAACTTTGGGTCACTGGACTTTTCCTAAGGAAAAGTAGAAATATGCCTTTCACGTAAACAAAGGGGACACTGACAGACCAACCAAGGAAGTCTATCAAGAAGAGCAGGGGAATTAATGAGCTCATTGGAGTTACATGTAGGAGACCAGATGACTCCAAGGTGATGATACCACCAGGAAGTTTCTTAGGCTAATTACAAGCAGTTATATCACTGAAGAATCTGACCCACAGCAGGGACAACTCATGAAATGCTCCTCCAATGAAGAGTCCCACAATCCGTCAGTTGTTTAACAGGCACATAATCTCTGGGAGGGCAAGGCAAGCTCCCAGGGAGGCTCGTGAGTCCCGTGTGAATGTTAACAGGCCCAGTCTCACTCAGTAAGGTCTCATGTGGGTTATCCCAGCATCTTTAATCAAGAAAGAAGTGATCGTGTTCAACCTGGTTCAAACAACTACTCTCTACTTGTCTGTGGTGAATCGCACCAGGATGGGCATTAATATGTGTGCATCTTCATTGCATGTTGACTTTCATTATCTCTCTCTCTTTAATATTTTATTCTTATTTATTTATTTGAGAGAGGAAAAGAGGGAGAGAGAATGGGTATGCCAGGGCTTCTAGCCACTGCAAATGAACTCCAGATGCATGCATCCTTTGTGCATTGGCCTTATGTGGATCCTGGGGAATTGAACCAAGGTTCTTTGGCTTCACAGGCAAGTGCCTTAACCACTAAGCCATCTCTCCAGACCTCTTTTTTTTATTTATTTATTTTTTTTAATAAGGTAGTGACTCACTCTATTCTAGGCTGACCTGAACTCACTCTGTAGCCCAGGCTGCATTAAACACATGGTGATCCTCCGATCTCAGCCTCTGGAGTTCTGGTAATGAAGGTGGGCATCATCATGCTGGGCTTTTATTCCTTTTCTAATGAAATACCTTTATTTATAGAAAAATGGATCTTTCATACAAGATCAGTATAGAAATTCTTCTAAGTTTTGCTTCTGAACCATTTTTATTTCCATAAAATTTATGGACGAACCACGTTATTTTATCGTCCGGCAAATGTCTTTTGATATTCACTGTTCTAGAAATTAACATTGTGACATAAGGGGCAGAAGAGATGTCTCAGTGGGCAACATCACTTGCAGTACAAACATGAGGACCTGATTTCAATCCTCAGTACCCAGGTCAAAAGACAGGCAAGCCCACAAACCCCTGTACCCCCAGGACAGAGGCAAGTGCACACAGAAGGATTCCCGGGACTCAAGGGTTAGCCAGGGTTCACTGAAAAATATCGAGCTCCAGGTTCAGTGAGTGATTCTACGAAAGGAAGAGCATTAGAGGAGGATGCCCCAATTTCGCACTCTCATCCTCTGGTGTCTGTGTGACTGCACATGGGTATACATATTTCTAAACACATGAGCACACACGGGAATACACCATTTACATACAAAATTGTGATTTTAAGATATTTACTGTTCAACTAAGTATATCACAATTAATCCATTACATTTGATCACAAATAACATATATTCATGAAAATATGTTCCTGAAAGCAAAAATAATTGGACAGAGGAAAACCTTTATCCTTCTCTTTTATTAACTCTTAAACATGTGTGTTTCTATCGTATGACTTGATACTTGTATAATCTTCTATGTTTGACTATTTATAGGTTGTTTGGGAAGATCTATATGAAAAAAAGTCAGTCTTACACAAAATATAAAATAAAGAGGGGGAATATTTTAATAGTGTCAAATATAGAACCAAGTTTGAAACTAAATTAGTGAAGACTGTGACTTCAAAAGCTTGCCACCACGAGAAGCAATGTTCAAAGGTATGTGAAATGAATCCTAAGATTGTTTTGTGAAAGAAAAGGAAGAAATCTGGATGCACTTTCTGATTGGCAGGTGTTCTTAATGGGATGAATCTTCTATAAATGGCTCTAGTTAACTTCAAGCATATATTAATGGATAGGTCTGATGGTTAGTATTCTCCAATTTACAGGAGCTAGAATCACCTAGGAGATAAATCTGCATTTCTGTGTCTGAATTTCAGTATATGGTTAATGAAGGTGGGGAGACCCACCTTAACAATGGGCAGCACAAATCCACAGCCTGAGTTTCTATACTGAATAAAAAGGAGAAGGTGAGGTGAGCTCTAGAATCATGAGCCCTCTTGTGGGTCCTGGGGAACTGAACTGGGATCCCTTGGCTTTATAAGCAAACTCCTTAACTGCCAAGCCATTTCCCTAGCCCTTAAGTGAGAGTTCTCAGAAGAAGAAATATAGATGTCATATTGTAGCAGACAGCTTCAGGTTCGCTGAGATGAACTTACAGATCAGGCACAGTTATGGAGAAAGGGATATTGTTTATTGAAGCTTACAGATCCAGGGGAAGTTCCAATAATGGCAGAAGAACCTGGCCTGCCTTCACAGGGCCAAGCAGAGAGAGAAAAAGCCAAACAGGCACACAACACGCTGAGCAAAACTACAGCCAAAAAGTCACACAGCACACTTACAGGAACTCCTGCTAGGCACACTTTGCATATCTTTACAATGGAATCTCAAACCCTCCACCAACACCTTAAGACCAGCCCCCCAGTGACATTGCCTCTAGCAAGGTGATTGCAGATGCAAACTATAACTAATAAAATACTGAATATATTGGGGGACATATATTCAAACTACCACACATATAAACACTAAAAAAATGTTCTACATCCCTAGTCATCAGGGAAATGCAGATTAAAACTACATTGAGATTCCATCTTACTCCTGTCAGATTGGCCACCATCATGAAAACAAATGACTATAAATGCAGGCGAGGATGCAGAAAAACAGGATCCCTTCTACACTATTGGTGGGAATGCAATCTGGTCCAGTCATTGTGGAAATCAGTGTGGAGGTTCCTGAGACAGCTAAAAATAGATCTACCATATGACCCAGCACTAACATTTCTAGGCATATATCCTAAGGACTCGTCTCACTGCATTAGAGATACCTGCTCGACCATTTTTATTCCTGCTTTATTCACAATAGCTAGGAAATGGAACCAGCCTAGATGTCCCTCAACTGATGAGTGGATAATGAAGATGTGGCACATTTACACAATGGAGTTCTACTCAGTGGTAAAGAAAAATGAAGTTATGGAATTTGGTGGAAAATGGAAGGATCTGGAAAGGATAATATTTAGTGAGGTAACCCAGGCCCAGAAAGCCAAACATCACATGTTCTCTCTCATATGTGGATCCTAGCTAAAAATGATTGGACATCTATGTGATAAAAAAATAAAACTCAGCATAAGCCAGTAAGCTAGAAAGAGGATATAAAGGGCATAGAAAGGGAGGGAGGGGGGACTTAATAGGATGATATCGTATATATGTAAGTAGGAGAACAGATTAATGGGGGTGAAAAGGCCTAAGTGAGGTCAGGGGAAGAGATTGAGTAAAGGAAAGGTGGAAGAAGGGCTAATCAAAACCTAAGAGGATATAAATAAGTCATATGGAAACCTACTTTCTGTACAATGGAACACTCAGAAGCCATAGATGTTACTAGAAAATTTTCAGTGCCAGATATGGGATATCTTTCAGTAAATGTTGACCAGGGAGGTCCCTGATACCCCCAAAACATTCTAGGCCATTGCCAAGGTCCTTGGTTTCCCTCCAGGAATAGATAGTGAGACCCTATTGCTGAAGACTCCACATACTTGGGCTGCAAAGTCACTGAGAAATCCTGCTGGAGCTGAGCTGTAAGCCATCTCTATGTGGATCAGCTGACAGAAAGTTGGAAAAAGCAATGCTGCATGCAGTTCAATGGGAGAGAGAAAACACCAGTGAAGATACTCAACAGTGAACACTACAAGCTTTAAATTTGCCCAGCCAGGCCAAATGAGCCAACGGGTGCAATAGTGGCATGTCTGGTATGGGGGAAACCAACTGCTCACTAATTGGATTGGAGGCCCACTCCATGGGAGGGAATACATTCCTGATACTGAAAACCTACAACAGGGGTAGTCATGAGCCCTAAAGGTGTAATGTCTGCTGGTGTCTCACTAAATGTATATACTGTGCTCACCAAACTGCCCAGTAAGCACTTCTCTTAATGTCCATACCCATATATTAATGCTGTTCTCACTTTTGGTTAGAGAAGCTTCTCTTTTCAGATGGTGGTGACCTTGGGATGACTCAGAAGGCAACATGGTGCTGAAAAGAAGGGACAGAGGAGTGCTCAGCACTGAAACAGCTCCAACATACCTTCCTAGGCTCAGGGTCCATTGTGGAAGAGGGGGCAGAAAGAATGTAAGAGCCAAAGGAAGGGTAGGACTCCTTACAACACACTCCTCCAGACACAAAATGGCCTGGATATCCATGACCTCACAGTGCCTGACACTACCTACACAAGACCATCATAATTGGAGGAAAAGATAATGACATCAAACTGAAAAGAGAGACTGATGGGGGGGGGAGGGGATATGATGGAAAGTTTCAAAGGGGAAAGTGGGGGGAGGGAGGGAAGTACCATGGGATATTGTCTACAATTAAAGAAGTTGTCAATTGAAATAAACAAATAATTAAATAAATAAAAAGTAAAAAAAACCTGCTTTTAGTCAAATTCATGATGTTTTCATGGGATGGTTTTAAAATAATATCCATAGGTTATTATTTTATAATGATGAACATTCTTTCTGGTCACTAAAACAGTATATGTTACAGATTGCTAAAGATTCGAAGCAGTTGCAGAATGTTAAGTGAAATCATTTTGGTATACTTCCATCCTCTATTACACTGAAATCTATCGGTCTGCTGTGGTACACTTAATTGTATTATTTTGTACATGTCACATTACAACAGTGTAGATTTGTCAATTGGATGATACTTTTTAAATGATTTTTACCATTCTCAAAACATTGATTCATTAAAATATTAAAACTTTTTTGTGCCAGGGAGATGGCTTAGCAGTTAAGGCACTTTCTTTTCTCTCCTTCCTTCCTTCCTTCCTTCCTTCCTTCCTTCCTTCCTTCCTTCCTTCCTTCCTTTCTTTCTTTCTTTCTTTCTTTCTTTCTTTCTTTCTTTCTTTCTTTCTTTCTTTCTTTCTTCAAAGAAGAAGAATTCTTCAATTTATTATTTTTAAAAGGAGTTGTATGCCGGGCATGGTGGCACATGCCTTTAATCCCAGGCAGAGGTAGGAGGATCACCATGAGTTCAAGGCCAACCTGAGACTACATAGTGAATTCCAGGTCAGCCTGAGTTAGAGCGAAAAACCCTACCTGGAAAAAAAAAAAAAAAAAAAAAAAAAAAAAAAAAAAAGAAGAAAAGAAAAGGAGTTGTAGCAAGTATGTCAGAATAAATTAATGTAGTTCCTCAGAGAAGGGAAGAGGGGAGAAATTATAATGAAAGGGAGATGATGAATGGTTTTTTTCTTGTTCTTTTTTTTTATTGACAACTTCTATACTTACAGACAATAAACCATAATATTTCCATCCCTTCCCCCACTTTCCCCTTCAAAATTCCTCTCTCCATCATATCCCCTCCCTCTCTTTTTCTCTTTTATTTTGATGTCATCATCTTTTTCTCTTATTATGAGGGTCTTGTGAAGGTATTGCTAGGCACTGCGAGGTCATGGATATCGAGGCCATTTTCTGTCTGGACAGTTGCATTGCAGGGAGTGGTACCCTTCCTTTGGCTCTTACATTCTTTCTGCCACCCCTTCCGCAATGGACCCTGAACCTTGGAGGGAGTGATAGAGATGTTTCAGTGCTGGACACTCCTTCCTCCCTTTTTCTCAGCACTGTGTTGCCTTTTGGGTCATCCCCGTAGTCGTTTGTTAAGGCACTTTTCAGAGAGGCCTAAGAACCCACAACCCATGAAAGCTGGATGCAGAAGGGGGCACATTCTTTTGGTTCTGTCCAACAACATTGAAACTCTTTTCAACTGGGAGTTATTCAAAACACAAGAATTTTTCTGCACAAAGTAGATCCCAAATGTTCCTCTACTGGCTCCTTTGACCTGATTCTCTTAGTGAAGATTCAGTTCAAACCTGAGCACCTCATCAAAGATGCTTGCCTTGGTGTGAAGCCACTCAGTCAACAAAGGTGACTGCAGAAGCTTATGAAGACAGACTGGCTGCATCGTTTTGTTGTAAGGCAGCGGCAGTGTCCTGGAGGCTTCTGACGTCATAAACTGTGAGACAAACCACATGTGTGGCAGTGCACATGAGATGTGATGAGTATTGGGATGTGTGGCTAACGTTCTTTGAAACTTACTTTCCTGTTTAATTATCTAAGATCAAACTGTCTTACAAACAAATACCGTGCCTGAAAAGGACCACACTTTATGCTGGGATTAAAGGTGTGCACCACCATGCTCAGCTATGATTTTTTTTTTTTTTTGTGGCAATAATGTTTCTCCATAAAGAGAAGCAGTCATGTGTGTGCGCATCTGTGTGTGTGTGTGTGTGTGTGTGTGTGTGTGTACATGTGTCATTGTAGCCACGATTTACTTTGTATAATTGGTTTGAAAACTAAGAAGTCCTACAATATCCATCTGTAGGCTAGAGGCCCAGGAAAGTCAGATAAGTTAATGTCATCTGAGAGGTAGGGACAATGCCATTGTATTACTCAAGCAGGCAGGTGGTACACAACAAAAGGGCCAGTTTTTCTTCTAGTTGTTATTTATTTATGAGAACGCTTGGAGGAGAGATAGAGAGAGCACATTGGCATGCTAAAGCCTCTTTTCACTGCAAACTCCAGCTGCAGGTACCACTTTGTGCATCTGGCTTTATGTGGGTACTGGAGGAGTAATTGAGCCTGGGCCGGCAGGATTCGTTGGTAAGTGCCTTAAAGCACTGAGCCATCACCCCAGCCCTGACTGTGTTTTATTCAAGCTTCTATGGATTGCAGGATCTCTGTCTCCAATTCCACCACCGGGTAAGCAAACTCTTTCACTGATTGCTGACAGAAAGCTTGATCTGGAGCTTCACACCACGCAATACCCAGAAGTACTCTTTAACCAATGCACTGGCATCCTCTGATTTGATGTTTTTGAAGCAACAGAATTGTCTCACTTACAGTCAGCATCAGAGAACATGGAGACGGAAAGTAGATTCTATGGCCAATTTCATGGGACTGGGTCATATGCAAACAAAATTATTTCTCATTTGTTAAATATTGCACACTTGTTTAATTTGACACTTTGATCTGTTCTGTTTCAAAAATCATGTAAACCTTCTTGTATTATCCAAATGTATACCTAATAACATCTTCTTAATCATGGATAACCTCAGAAAAGGAGTTTTTCCTAAAAGTAAAAGGCCAGTGGGTTCTCCATGGAACCAACAAGAACTCTTGTGGTTTATTTTTTTTTTGAGGTTTCAACAAATAAATACAAATGAATAATTGATAAATGATACATTTTGTGCCAGACACTGGCTTGCTGTTCATACAAAGTATTTATTGGACATAGACTGACAACTATTTCATAAAGAAGATCTCTCTTCAATACTCAGAGATTGCAGATCAAAGGCACCAGCCTGCAGTTTAGGTAGACCAGAGGCTTTCTCTTTGTAAATTCTCTGTGTGCATAACATATTCATTAATTCATTCTTATGGATCTAACAGATCATGACAGAGTGCTTTGTATGTATCTGGAAACAGGGCTTTGTTTTCCAGGAAGCAGTGGGAATAAAAGGTAACCCCCTCCACTTATTGAGTTGCTAAATTTCACTCCCCTTTCTTTCTGTTGTTCCTCCCTTGGTGGGATTTGAAAGGTGTTTTGAAGTATATTTGAACTAGTTTTAAGTTTTGCCAAGAGATTTCTCATTCTGATCAGGTGTTTTAGGGCTAACAGTATAATAGTTTGACATCAAAGAGTGGGTTTATCCCTCATATGTAGTTAATTGATAATTTGTTGGCTCTGATATGGCTCAGTTGCTACATCTTTTAAGTCATATCCAGAAGATGTAGTATTAAATAAATATGCTTCATTAGAATTTGGGAGCTAAAATCATATGACACTAGGAATTGTTACGACTAGGAAATGCTTTGAGGGATTATTATTTAAATATAATAGCAACACTTAAGCAATGTATTCAGAATACTTGAACAATGAAGTGAAATTTTCAGTGATAGTGTTTTATAGAAATTTGGGGCATGCTTTTTTAACTTCAGTTTGCTTAGTATAACAGTGAAAACTGTGCAACTCCTTAAAAGTAGATCTATAAAAAGGGATTCTCTCTCTCTCTCTCTCTCTCTCTCTTTCTCTCTCTCTCTCTGTGTGTGTGTGTGTGTCTGTCACCTGGGTGGAAGATGACAGAAGCAGATAGAGCTAAAGGAATTTTCTAAAAATAAAATGCTCTGCAGAAAAGCTCTGCGATCTTACTAGGAGTGCCAAAATATCAGTGCATCAGTAGCCAAGGGGATAAAAAGGGTATAAAAATTCCATTTCCTTAAACTCCCCACTTTCCTGGAACAATGTAGGGAGGAGAGCATCCCTGCCAAATAAGACCTTAACTTGAGATGCTGGAAAGTCTCTCGAAAGCAGTTTTGCAGAGATGTTATTTTAGGGCAGAAGATCAGCAAGACTTTAGTTCGCCTGGTTCCTGTATTTTATTTATGCTGCTGCTAACGCTGGAAATAATGAATTTGGAAATTGGATTCAAACATAGGGAAATGGGGTATTTTAAATTGCAATATCAGATGCCCATCACCTGTGTTGTGCTTCCTCTTGATTGCTGCTTTTAGGTGTCTATCGGTTTATGCATTCTGAGTCCAACCTGCTTCTTTATGGAGCCGTTGCTCAGCTCAGCAGAAAACCCTTGTTTTCTTTCTTTCCTTCTTTTTTTACAGCAGGAACCTGGATATCATTTATTTGTTGGAACTCTCACAGGACTGCTCTCGATAACCCTGACTAACTGAAAAACCCAGGCTTTTCTCTCATTCAAGTTCAATTAATGGAATGATGGACAAGTCTTTCACACAATTTAATCCAAGCTAAAGAACATGACCCAAAATTAGCATTGAAATCCTTGCCAATAGGTGCTCCTTCATTACATCACATAGAACTCATAGCTGCTTAAGGAGGCTTCTCTCCACTCATCATTGGAATCTAATCCAACGATTACACTCCTATTCTCATGCTTGCTGTTCAGTTTATTGAGGAGAAGGGAAATTCTATGCCTTCTCACTCAGCTTCCTATCAGAGAAAAGTCCAAATGATGCTGGTAGCGTGCATCGCAAACCGTGGAAAGATTTTCAAGCACCTTGCATTCTTTATGCTAATATGATCTGCAGGGTCCAAGGACTGGCTAAAAAATATGCGTGTGTGTGTGTGTGTGTGTGTGTGTGTGTATGCACTTGTGCACTCATGTGCATGCTGGGGTGGCTGTTTTTGTGTAGACTGATATTCTTTTAGAAATTCACTTAATGGAAACAAGGCATACCATACTCATGTGTGAATGAGCAATCATTTCTGAGTAATAACACATTACTTTCATATGTGTAATAATTAATTCTCCCCCTCCATCTGAGTCCCTCATGTTTGACAGTTGGACAAGTCTTGAATTTTATTTTTTGTCAAATAATATTGTTTTTGTTTGCTTCTTTCTCTTTTTTTTCTTTCTTTCTTCTTTTTTTTTGGGGGGGGGATAGTGTCTTCTGCAATCCAGGCTTTCCTCTGATTCACTGTTATCACTGTTATCAAACATGACCTTGAATTCCTGATGCTTCCTCTTCCTCCTTCCAAGAGGTATAAGTATACACCACTAATCCCAGCTTCTTGTCGCTTATTGTACACAAAGTTCTCCCCTTGTATTTGAAATGTAGTGTACAAATTGGATTATGATTCCCACAGTCCACTTATGTACAATCAGCATAAAAATGTAGATTTTACTAATATTTATTGTAAAATTTCTAGGTCTGGGCCATTTAGGACAAGATTAATTTAAGTTAGTTAAATATGGCATACATGCTTAACTTAAAATGCTTTGATGTGTTTTGTTTCTAGGGTCTTTTAAGCATTATTGTGATATATATATATATATATATATATATATATATATATATATATATATATATGACATGATAGGTTTCACTCATACAAGATTGGATTTAAAAAAATTGTTTATTTTTATTTAGTTATTTGAGACTGACAGACAGAGAAAGAGGCAGACAGTGAGAGAATGGGTGTAGCAGGGCATCCAGCCATTGCTATCAAACTTCAAATACATGTGCCACCTTGTGCATCTGGCTTACGTGGGTACGGGGGAATTGAGCCTCGAACTAGGGTCCTTAGGCTTCACAAGCAAGTGCTTAACCACTAAGCCATCTCTCCAGCCCCACAAAATTGAAACTTTAAGAGTAGTGCTTACATCATTTATTGGCATAGCTTTTCAACTAAAATTCAAATATATGCTAAAGAAATTTTAGTAAAAGCAATCTCCTTATTATCTTTCAATTGGTTTAGGTGTTTGTTTACTAAAAGAAAATGAGATTGCACTCCCTTAGAGGGCTATTCTGAAATGGGATTTTTGCTTATTATTGTCTTCACAACGTTTGCATTTATTTACAGACTCCTCAGTTTGTTTTCCTTTCTTGGACAGAGAAACTGTGATGTGTTCCTAGCTTGAGCAATTCTTAGTAGAGGCATTGGGAACCAGGCATAGAAGACTTCCAGCTGAGACAGACTCTCATTTCTTTTTCTCACTCAGTGGGGGGTCTACAGATGACATGCTACTTTCGGGGGATAATTTATCATTCCTTAAACATTCTTTATATTTGTGGAATGAGATTCATTCTCTTAAAGAATGTTTAGCCTAATCATAATAAACCTTAGCCTACATTTTTAAACATTGGCTAGTAACATATTAAGTAACACAGAAATTTCCCAAAGTAAGTTTATCACTGTCTTCAGACTCCCTCGATTTCTGGTTCCAAATGTTTTCCAAACATCTGACTTTACACATGAAAAAAAAAATAAATAAATAAATAAAAAAAAAAAAAAAAGCCCAGATAAAAATAAAAGTGACTGCTTTTCACCCAAATTGGGTGTGTTTTTTTGCCTTATATACTAAATCTCCAGCCCTGTTCCCATTCCCCTGAAATATCACCCTTTGTTCTTTACCCTTCAGGCAAACTTTCTGACAGGAGGCCACCTTTAAGTAAACATTAGTTCACTCACCCTATCCTTGATCACCCCTCTCCTGACAATCAACAGGCTCCTTCTTTCTTAATAAAAACGATTAAAACCACTTTGCATTATTATCACCCATGCTCCTACTTAAGACCTAAATATTTTCTACAATATTAAATTAATGTATACTAACCATAAAGACTTTGGGAAATTTACCTAGTAAAAATTAATGTTTGCATTTTTATTACATGATTATAGTTAATTAGCACATAGACTTAAAAATGATTTATTGATTTATTTGAGAGAGAAAGAGAGAAAAATGTAGAGAGAGAGTACACCAGAGCTCTAGCCATTGCAGATGAACTCCAGATGTATGTACCACCTTTAAAGCACATAGAATCTCACTTTTAGACCTACCAATAATCAACTTATGTTTCCTCCATTTAAAATATTGCTAATAATTGGAGCATCGTCATTGACTATGCATTTGAATGCAGCTTTCTTTTCTCTCTCTGTTTTATTAGCAGAAACAATATGAATAAATTTCTGTATGGATCCTTCATATGTCAATCATATGAACACAGTCATAGAGGCAAAGAGTGCATAGTTTCTCCAGTCTCTTTGGTTTGTCATGAAGGCGCATAGTGAGAGCCCACCAGAAAATGTTGACTCTGAACAGCGTGTGTAAGAAACTACCGCTGAAAATCAAACACTTGCTGCTGAATGTGTTATGGGCAAGCATCGAGAATTTCAGAAAGATATAGAAACTACTTAACAATATTGTTTATTCTTGTTATACCTTGCAATGCTGCTTTATAAATTACCTCTAAGCAATGAATTCATGAACAACGCACCTTTGGTACAAGTGCTCCAAAAACTGGAATTGATTACTAACGAGGAGAGTCTATAATCACTTCCATATGGCAAAAATGAAAGCTAGCATGTGTGGTATTGGCATTTTTTTCAGTGTTGAATTTATCTTCATGCATTATGGCCCAGTTGGTTAATGGAACACAAAGAGAGCTATTTGCATGAGAAATGCCAATGGAGGTTGCATGCTTTCTGATTGACATTATTTTTGAATATTACTTTATGTAATAGTTAAAATTTAAAGAGATGAAAATAAGTATTCAATAAAAAATAAATAATGAAATCTTTTCTGTAGCTGGGCATGGTAAAAAAAAATAAGCATTCTTGCAAATCATAGGAGGTATAAAGAGTCAATTCAAGAAAACCTGCTATTCCAAAAAATAATAAGTTAAAAAAAGTGAAGCTATGTTTAACTTTCCAGGATGTTAGAAAATTCAGATACAAAATAATTTTTGCTAGATATTTTGCATTGGCAGATATGAATGGATCAGCAAATTACCTTTATCTACTCAAATGCTCCCTGCACTTTGCTTATTTAGACCTTGATTATCCGTCTTAAACCCAGACATTTATGGTAGCATACCTTCAGGAAACAGTCCTACAGGTAGGATGTATATCAGTCAGCTCACGTTAGTCAAACTACCCATGCCTGAGAGCCAAATGGAGTAGTGAGGCAAGTAGGAAATTAACAAAGCTTGAAGCTGTTATCCTCGTTTGAGTTTAAAGGACAGAGAAGAGAAAGGATTACTGCCGCACAGAATCCTGGCTGCCTGCTGGAGGGAGGGCAGGGAGAGGTAAGGTCACAGCCTGGGCAGCACAAGTGGGACATGAAGACAGAGGAGGACAGAGAGGATCGCTTCTTTCTCTCTGGCAGCTGGTGGTCCCCCAGCTATGCCGCTCCTGCATTCAGCCTGTCGAGAGTAAAGCAGAGAAAGGACAAGAAAACAGGAGTGCGATTTCACATCCATTGGAAGAAGTTGAAATAGAAGGATTCTGATACTATGTATTTAATCTTATTACAGAATTTCTCAAAGAATAATTAAACTAATGTATTAAATTCCTCAGAGAGAATATGGAATCGCCTTCTCTGAAATTTATGTATTTGTAAATATTGTATTATGGTTTATTTTCTGAAATCACGGACAAGGAATTCTCATTTCTGTTTTTCTTACTTTATTGGTGACTACCTCTGCTACATTTTACAGAATGTTATCTCTCCCAAATAGGTCCTGAAATTTTCTTATTAGGGTTGTTCCTAGATTACTGTTTTGAGCAGGAAATTGCCTCTCACTTCTATTTTCTGGTGGGTTATTATTTTTTAATTATACTTCCAACTGAAAAAAAATATCAGAGCATCATGAAAGTTTCAAATATATTTTAAGGAGCTTTTAATTTCCTTTACCTAAATTCATATGTTTTTCGGAATTTTCTCTGTATATTGCCATTCTATTTTTCTTGCATAATGGCAAATCAACATTAGACATGAAGAACTATCATCCTAAATGCTTATACATACATGTCTTAACAAGGATGTCCTACTAGAGATCACAGGAAAATCATTGAAATTAGCAAATTTAGCACTGTTCAAAATTATTATCCGTATTGAAACCGTGCTCATTTTTGCTGAATGTCCCTGTATGGCACCACCCAGCTTCATTCAACCAAGAATGCACTATATTTAGTTGTCATGTTCTTTGTAATATCGAGGTTGAGGAAGTGGAGATCCTCACAGGCTTTTAGAATAGAGTCCATCTTATTGTATTCACGATTAGAATTCTACTTTATTTTATTTAATTACTGATGCCTATGTGTGAAGTATATAACATATAATTATGTTCTTATGTGAGTGGCTTCATGTGTGTACACTTTATTCATTAGTTGTGGGCCCCAGAGAACAATGTTGGGTGTCAGTCTTTAGGAACTCTATCTACATTTTTTGGCATGTGTACATGTGCGGTGTGCATGCATGTGTGTATTCATGTTTAATGTGTGTGCGTGCACATGCGTGTTCACATGTTCACACATGTGTGCATATGCTTGTGAAGTCCGGAGGCTCTCCACTTTGTTTTCCTGACACAGGATCTCTCCCTGCAACTAGAGCTCAGTGATTCTGCTGGATTAGCCAGCCAGTAAGTCCCAGGGACACATCTGCTGTCTGTGCTGGGATTGCAGGTACACCACTGTGTCCAACAAGTTTTCGTGGTCTTCCTCTCAGTGTAGCCCTCGCCCATGTCCACAGACCTATCCAGCTCTTTGGACATGGAATGTGTCACTGGTCTAGAGCTCACCATGTAGGCTGAAATAACTGGCTAGGGAGACCCAGAGATCCTCCTGTCTCTACCTTCCCAGCATAGGGATTTCAAGCAAGTATTGCTGCATGTTGATTTACATGGATTCTGGGGATTGAACTCAGGTCTTCATCCTTTCAGACTAAGCACTTTATCTACCTTCCCAGCACTTTCATTTTAATTTTGAAATACCATCAAACTTTGTATAAATATCTAAATATAGTACATATTTTTGTACCAGAGAATTGGTTGTCAATGTGATGTCTTTCTATTATTGATAAATACAGTTGAGTATATGAAATCTAAACAAAGGTATTCTTCTGTAAAGCACTAACATGAATTTCAAAGTCAGGGATTAACACTAATACATCTCTAGCAATGGCATAGAGTCACTGACAGAATTCAAATATGGCAAACTACCCACACGTGACCATATTTTTAGTATGGGCCCATAGACACATTGAATGAACATAGGGCAGAGGCTTAATTGACTAGCACAGATGTTCTTGTAAAAGGAAGAGACACAAGGAGCATGCACACACAGAGGAAAGGTCATGTAAGATGCAATGAGAAAGTGCGATCCACAAGACAGAAGCCACTGGGAGTGGCACCATGGAGTGGAGGAAATTAACTAATCTTGAAGCTGTAATTCCCATTTGAATTTAAAGGACAGAGATGCTTCTAAACCATCTCTATACACTTCTGTTTACTCATCCTTCTTGTGGTCCTATTCTAGTCTTCAACTCTCCTAAAATCCACTATAGGTCTGTCACCTTCAATGATCCATTCACCCCAAGATCTGGCACACTGGCAGCTTTGGAGCTAAACCTAGTGGTTAAGCTGAGCTAAGATCTACAACTAGAATTTTCCTCAATGTAAGACCAGATACTTTTTGCTAAAATAATATAAAAATGTTTGGGAGCACACTATATAATATTTCTTGTATATATATATATTGAAATATGTTATATACTTCAGCTTTGGATACAAACTGTTTGAAACCCCTGGCATTAAATTACAGTTGGTATGAAATAATTGGACTGATCCACATAGGCAATTGTGGAGATTTCTTTACCACCATTATTAGTCTGATGTTAAAGAAAGTGTCTGAAAATTAGTACAAAAATTTTGAAATGTCACAACCAAGACATTACAAAAAAAATCAATTGGACCATAATTTAATCATGAAAACAAAAAAAGCATAAAATATGAGATTTTTTTAGGAGAGAATAAAACACAATATTTGATACTCTTTGGAAACATAAGAAAATATCAGTGTAATATTACTCCTTTGATCCCATTTTCTTAATGACTGTGGACCTAATTGCAAACAGAAATTAGAAAGAAAATGTCTGTATTATCTGAATTATAAAAACTGGAAGGACATTTTAAATGACTTGTGAAACAACAAAGATAAATTAAATAGCTTCTGTTACCAGTAAGCTGGTTAGGGTTCTTTTGCTATACTCTGATAGAAATTGGGAGTAACAAGAAATAGTTCTTCGACGGTTGGTATTCTTAAGCCTTAGAAAGCTGAAGATTCAGGGGGCTGGCCTCACAGACCCAAGGGATTTATATATCCTATATCTGAGACCTGGAGACTCCTGGCCTCAGGCCTTAGATGCCAACTATGGTTATCTGCATACTACCCTGGGTTTTGACTGCCAGCATCCAGGCATTCAATGGCAGATGGACCCTCAGATCTAAGCAGAGGCAAGGAGCTAGAGCAGTTGGCAGTAGTCAATGTCAATTAGTGTTACAGCTTTCATGCACTGGATGTCAGGGCCCTTGGCCCTCAGTGCTTGGCAGCTCCCAAGAACTCTTCCAGAGACTATAGCCTTCAGTCTCTTACCTACTGTTTCCTCCCTTCTGTAATCCTGGCTGTCTGCCTTCTCTGTACTTCTACGGCCCTTTGTTGTCTCAATGCTTACACACTGCTTCCATTACACTGCAACTCCACTTTTTTACCATCTTATCCCATTGATAACAACAACAACAACAAAAAAATCACAAGGAGATGATACACTACTACGCCTTAGAAACTTTTCATTGAGCCTAATGTTGCAACATCTGGGGTCAGCCTAGGATGGTATCTCCCACCTGACTTTATGAGTAAGCCAAAAAATGTTTGGTTATATAACCATGTGTGTGTATATGCTATGGGTGTGTATTTCAAATGAAGTATAGCATTTCACCAATCATAGCACAGCTTCTGATTTCCCAGTCACCGGGCACTTACTGAGTTACTAAGGAAGCGCTGCCATTTGCATCGAGAGTAAGAATAGGTATAGCATAGTAAAAGGCTTGTATTGACTGACATGCAGCCTTGCAAGGCTGGTGCAGGATTTTTGCGACAGTGACGTGAGCAAGGTGTCCTATGGCAGGACCCTGTCTTCACTTTCCGTGGTCTTCACAGCATGATGGTTTGCATAATGATCATAGAGTGTCCACACCACCATGGCTGCCATGGAGCAGTTCAAGTAGCTGTCAATGAAGGGGCTGCTCAGCTAACCCTTCCCTTCTCCAGGGTGTCATGCATAGGGGAAGGGTCTATTAACTACCATTCACACACTTGGATAACCAAGCTCCAGCTATATCACTTGTTCACACGCCTTTAATCTCAGCACTTGGGAGGCAGAGGTAGGAAGATTGCTGTGAGCTTGAGGACACCCTGAGATTATATAGTGAATTCCAGGTTAGCTTGGGCTAGAGTGAGACCCTACCTCAAAAAAAAAAAAAAAAAAAAAAAACACATAGAAATAAAGTTTATAATAAAGAATTAAAGTAAATTAAAGTAAAATATTAAAGTAATATTCACAACAGTGTGTAATTGCTTAAGAACATTTCATAATATGTCAAAAGGCTTAACACCTGCCTCAGGTTGAATTGGGCGCTTCCATGACACTGATGTTGACTTTAATTTTTTTAAATTTATTTGAGAAAGTGAGAGATAGATAGATAGATAGATAGATAGATAGATAGAGAGAGAGAGAGAGAGACAGAATGGGCAGACCAGGGCCTCCAGCCACTGCAAACAAACTCCACATGCATGCATCATCTTGTGTATCATGGGTTCTGGGGACTTGAACCTGAGTCGTTTGGCATTGGAGCAAGCACCTTAACTATTTGAGCCATCACTCCAGCCTCTGATTTTGACTTTTAAGACAAGCCGCCTTTAATAAACTTTCTCAATATACTTAGTCCACACTACCTTATACACTTTCTCATCTTTGAGGCCTTACCTGTAACTGTTAGCCCTGAAGACCGTAATAGAGGAAAGCACTGGTAAATTGATCTGTGATGTTAATTTGTGGTGCATACCAGAGAAACTATTCTCAAAATTCCAAAAGACACTTTTCTTCATAAGCAGATGGTGCCTTTTTTGAGTATAGTCTACATTCTCTAGAATATACAGCCACATGCCCTGGATCAAAGTTGTGACAGTGTGCCGGACACACCATAGTGTAGAAGTTGAGTGACCTCAAGAAAAAGCACTAGAGCATGGGCTGGAGAGATGGCTTAGTGGTTAAGGCGCCTGCCTCCTAAGCCTAAGAACACCAGTCCCAATCTCCAGGTCCCACGTTTAGCCAGATGCAAAGTGAGGCAAGGGAGCAATGCCGCACTTGCCCACAAGGGGGCGCACACATCTGGATTTTGTTCACAGCAGCTGAGAGACTATTGGCACGCCCATCTCTATCTGTCTTCCTTACCCTCTCTCTGTCTCTCTCAAAATAAAAATAAAATAAAATAAAATAAAACAAAATAAAATAAAATAAAATAAAATAAAAAGCATTAGAGCAGAGCCTGTTAAAGCAAAGACGTATTCCCACAAGCCATTACAAGAATTCCCCCATAAAAAAAGAAGCAAAGGAGAACTTGAGGTGACTGTTGAAGGTGCTTCTTTAAATGGCTTTCTATAACCAAGGACTAGCATGGAATCCTCTCCCACATGCTAGTCAATGAGAAAAAGGACAGTGGTTTTGATGAACTGATTTGAGACCTTAGGTTCATTCAACAAGTGCTATCCCTGACCTCCCCAGTGTGTAAGTGTGTATTGCTTTGCTCTCTTTCCCCAGCCTCCAGTCCCAGGTCGTCAGCACCTTTGCGGCTACATCAGGGAAGGGTAGCAATGCGTCGTCCCACCTCAGTGTTCATCGATGCCACCCTCCTCGACCCTTCTAAGTCCCTTATTTGATATATCAATGATTTAGGTTGACCTTGAGATTTAGTTCCGATGGACAGGTGACGTTTGGTGTTCACAGATGGAGTGACAATGGTTGATGTGACTCCATTTACATTCTCCGCATCAAGGGAAAGTGGTGGTGAATAAAGTTAAATAAATTACAATTTTTTCTAAAACATAGTTTATTTTCAGAAAAATGATCTTTCTAATAAGGAAAAGCTAAACAAATATATCAACAATTATAAAAGAACTCCCACACAGTGAAATTTGAGATTTAAATATTAATTCACATTTTATATCATATATTCCATGTGTGACCCTTGTTTATGGGTTGGCTTAGTGTCCTTATTTTCTGGCAACCCTAACATGAGGTGGACCTTTGTATACTGAAAAAAGTTCTTCATCAATCTCAGTCTTTAGGTAGCCTCCCATTACAGAAAAATATCATCTCACTTTTTTGTGAATGAATGAACTGACAAATTATTAAGGTTTAAATCTAACTTCCTGGAACCCACCGCAAATCTGGTACTTATGGGCTGATGCTTGGACTTTGGGGCTGAGACAGCCGGAGCTTCTGTATTTCTCAGGGCTGCCATGGAATTGATTCCAGGTTCTTATTTAACCCTCTACTCGACATGAATACAGCGTGGGAAGGAAGATGTGAGCCACTTGGGTCAGCTGATCACGAGATAGTTGCCCTTTTCTCTGCGTGTCACTGCTCCCCAGAGCATCATTCCGTGCTGGGCCACCCCTTTGTCCTCCGGAAGAAGGAAAACATCCTAACTCTTACGTCAGGAGATTTTCTCTACTCACATACTTTGAACAGGCTCCCTTGACGGATCCCAAACTAAAATTACTTGTTGATGGATAAGAACTTAAAGCCAACACGGAGAGTAATGAAGCAGGATACGTTAGGCATAGCCGAAGACTTTCTTTACACTATTGCTCTACTCAGCTGTTGGTGCTTGCTGGTGTTGGGTGAACTCTCTCTCTGCTGCGGACTCTGACATGAGCCAGCTTGTTCTTCCATGGCGGTGTGTCCCCTGGAATTAAAAAACCTGAAATGAACTTCTCCTCCCATTAACTGCTTCTGTTCAGATGTTTTCCACAACAACGAAAAATAACTGCAACACAGTCCACGTAGATAGCAAAGGAAAACAGTAGAATTCCTTAGGACATAGATGCAACCTCACACCCAGAGACATATTTTAACAGAACTTCCAGAAAATGCCTCAAGAGACTGAATGAGACTATCTGAAATTATCAATGTTGGGCCTTTTCTTTAGAAGAGATAAATACAAAAAAAAAAAAAACAAAAAAAACCCCAAAACAAAACAAAACAATAAAACAACCCTACTTACTCAAATACCCTCTATTACTCCCCAATATGACACTTTATTGGATATAGAAGATTTCAGATAAATATTTCAAAAATTCCATTCATATGTTCATCATGTTAGAGACACAACGCTACGTTATTCAGTGAATATTGGTAGGAAAACTTTGTAAAAAAAAAAAAAAAGCATTTTAGGTCATTTTAATGTCATGTGTCACCCGTTAACTACAAAAATCTTGAAAATGGTAAAGATGTAGAAACAAAGCTTAAAAGTCCCTTTGAACACCTTCAAATGGATTTTATATAGCTTCAAATCTTCCAAGAGATTCAATGTATTTTAGTCATGATATTTCTATTTTCAGAGCACTGAGAACATTTTCCTTCATGAAATTCAAGTTCAAAGTAGAGCTGCTAATTTGTGTTTCTAATGTTGAATATATAACATGTAATTTGAAGTGAACAAGGGAACATAAATTTTGGGGGAACCATTATCAAAGAACTTTGTCAATTAGGAACAATGTATTCAAAACTCCCCTGATCTTCCTACTCCCAATCTTCTGTAAAGGTTAAAAGAACCATTGGAATTCTGAAATTAAATGAGCAAACTTTTAAAGAACTCCAAAGGATCCTTGGCTTTCCGTGTTTGTACTGGCCCATGCCCACTTCCCATCCACTGTAAGGAACATGTCACTTAAGTCTGTGAACGGTAAACGGCCTGTGACATGATACTACAAGTGATTTGTATGCTTCTCCCAACTTGTGCCACAACACTGCCCTGCATTATTTCATTGTGGTAACTTTCAATGATGAAATTGTATAGTCTGGAAGATATATCAGATAAAAAAAACAAAAAACACCCTTGGATCCTATTGGAAGTGACTTTTTCAGGTATTAATAACAACCAAGGATAGTGAATTTTTGGTACATCTATCTTGGTGTTTACATTTTACAAGTAAAGAATAATTTAGAATTCCATGCAACTTGGCCATTCTGAAAACAGAGGAGACACGGAGTTAGTTCCTCTAGCGGCAGCCAGCTTTTAGAAGCAGACAGCTGAGGACTGGGGAAGTAACTGCCTGGTTACCGAGCGTGTTTGCCCAGCTGTCCTAAGGCCTGGGATTGAGTCCCCAGAACCAAAAGCAAAGGCAGGTAACTTGCTTATGTCTGGTGGAATCAGCCGATGTATTTGGATACTGAAAACTTTTCAAGTCCATCCTCCTGCTTTTATGTACTCTTCCTTCTCTGTTGACACTTCAATTTGTCCATTCATGATGGCATCATTTCCTGTTTCTTCTGTCTCTGTTGCAATCATTGGATTGTAAAACATGCATGCTCATGCCATTCTTAGATACTCTTAAAGAATGGTTTCTGCTTTTAAGCTTTCTGACATAAGAATATACTACCCATAGGTACAGCTCCATAAAGAAAAATGATTCTTTATTCTGGAAAATTCCAAGTAATTTTATCAAACAAACTTATAAGCAATTATGGCCAATGGTGTTCTTATTTGCAGTACCATGAACAGATGACCTCAAATAAATTAACTTCTGACATTTCCAGTTTTCCATCTACCTTTAGAAAAATCATTGCAATCTATTGATCAGTCTGCCAGTAATTTTAACCTGGAACTCACAGTTTTCACAGGATAATGGGTAAATTAGCATGTGGCTAAACCAAATAGAGTTTCAAATGTATAATTCTATTTAGGTGAAGCCTTGCATTTAGCCTCCTAATGAATAGGTACTTGTAAAAATCTGAATCTTCATGTGTGTATAGTAGATATTACGTATTTTGTGACCAGCATGCATCATCTGAGTTGCTTCAAAATATACCTCATGTGTTGAAAGAAAAACATTCTGATACTTTTCTATATACAGAAGCACACAATCTATAGTCCGTCAGCTGGGAGTTCTGACTTAGTTGTCATCTCCAAAATAAGTTTTCACTTGAGCTTACAGAGATTATTGACATATAATATATGAGCTTAGTCTAAGATGTGTTCTCAGACTGGAAAAAAATCACTAAGTCTTGCAGAGGTTATTAATGATATGACTTGTGCTCTGGTCTCCATCACAGGTGTAAACAGTGATGGATAATGCCTCTAATGAGATATGTGTGTCCTCGCTGTGGTGGGATGCACGGGCGTCTATGGAATTTCTCTCAACTCCTGCCCTTCCTTCAGTGAGACAGACATGAAAGAACAGAAAAACCTACCAGGCCAAACTGAATTTTCAGGATCAACGGTCTGAGTTGGGCAATTGGGTTCCTTATTCTCTATAATCTAAAGAATACTTAACAAAATATTTTCCTGTGTTAGTCTCTGATGCAGTCAGCAGGCTGCCTCTATAGCCTGTTGTAGCTTCTAGACCGCACTTCAGTCAGTCCCTTCCATGGGGGCATTGTGATAATCACTTTGGGATGCAGTGCCTAGCTGCAGGCCGCTATAGCCTTTCTCTACCTACCTTTTTCACTATACATGGGTTTAGAATTGAACTATTTAGGAAGACACAAAAGAGAAGCAACTGAAAAATATGCAATAGAAGAGCCATATTGCTAATTTTTAAAAAAGTATTTATTTATTTATTTATTTATTTATTACTTAGAGGAAAATGGGCATGGTAGGGCCTTCTGCCACTGCAAACAAACTCATGAAGTATGCTCCACTTTGTGCATTTGGCTTTAGGTGGGTACTGAGGAATCAAACCTAGGCTGTGAGGATTCGCATCAAGTGCCTCTAACCATGGAGACATCTCTGCTGCCCACTATTGCTCATTCATGTGACTAGTATGTATGTGTGATGTCACTTCCTCACGGCAGGACAGTGCTATAATTTGGGGGCACATGTGAG